>JAHWFO010084377.1:388068-534446 GCA_023313115.1 Rhysida immarginata
ACCCAGGGCGTTTTAAACCCCAAGCGCGCTTAAAACGCCCTGGGTGACGCCATCTTGTATTTGCCATTTCGAATTTTATAATTCTGACAGAAAATTCGTAATCAGCGACCCCAAAACCCTCAAAAACGATATGTAACTTGATTATGATAAATAATACATGATATTATACCCCAGGGGGTGGTCGATTAGGGGTGAAGGGGGTGAATTTCCGTACATTTGACAATAAAATTTGTAATCAGCGACCCCCAAAACCCCTAAGATTCCATTTTGGGGTGAATTACTTGAATTTTCGAATTTTGGCCAGCTTTTTGGCAATCGGCCGCACTGTGCAGTGGGTCGCACAATATTAATAACTTTTAGGCAACATTATTATCGATAATTGTTGTTTAAGGCATGACAAATGTTGCTGAATTTTTTCAGATTTTTATTGCATCATAAAGTACGGAAATTTCAATAAGATTAAATTTTTGACTGGGAGGTTTGGGCAAAGCATCCTTAGAAAAAACCCCATAACAATTCAAGTGGCAGGAGGTGGCAGCTGAATTTTGTCTTAATCGATAGTTAATACTTATCCAAGTAACCTCCAAAAGGTTAGAAGACAGCATTCGACAGCGTTTTATTGTCATTTGATTTGAAAACTCAAATTTTATTGGAAAAAAACGAAAAAAGTACCCTTATTATTGTGCTGCTAAAAATTTTCTGTCAAAGAAATGACATTTACAAAATTTTTTACGTATTTTACTAACCTTCAAACGTACATTCCATTTGGTTCTATTAGATTTTCTTTGCTGCACGCGCTTTCACACGTTTAAAGGTTTTGCCGAATAACTACACCAATAGTGCGCTTGAAAAAAGGCCAAACTCCAACTGAAAATAAAGAAAGAATTTGGGGCATAGGACGTTACTCTTAACCATTTTTAATTCTTAGAGGATCCCTCTAGCCAACTGCATGCTAAAAAATCTTATCTAGACACTTTTATTTTTCGAGTTTTGGCCAGCTGTTTGGCAATCGGCCGCACTGTGGGACGAGCAGAGTAGAAATAGGAGTAGAAAACACGAGCCAGCCAAACGGAATAGGTCGAGGAGAAAATACTCTCGACAGGGGAATGCTGGTTATAATGGTTATGATAGACAATGCTTCGAAAATTCGGAGACAGTAATTTGTATGACTGAGAGAATTTCTGCGAGTGCTACGAGAGACGAGCCGTCTGAAGTGCGCCTTATTAGTGACTCTGAATCGAGTAGAATCGCTCCGGCGTCAGGTGTGCGTAATGTACTTTTTCCTTTTCTTTCAAACGACTTAGAAAGCCAGGAAATCGCCAATGAGCCAGCGCGAGCCGGAGCTATTGCTTCAGGAACCTTCGCAGACGTTTCTTCAAGTTTTGGCATCGAAACGGTGAAATTCCAAGAAGGAGAGAACTGCAGTGCCGCTGGCGCTTCTAGCATCGTGGGATATCGAGTGCAGCAGGGGACGCCTTCACGGTTGCAACTGCCGGCGTTCGTCCCGTCGTTATTGCCTTATCATTCTTTGTGCTACATAGCCAATCTGCCCGCCTGGACAGGTCCGCCTTTTGCTCAACGGACAGCGAGACGGATCCTTTGCTGAGTGTTGTGTTCATCGTGATAATGCCCTGGGCGCCAGACGATTTAGGCGCCATTTATCAAGCATTGTAAAGGTAAGCTGGCTCTCATTATTAGTTGCTTGCTGTATTGTGAATATTTCTTTAAATTTGCTCGCCCTCATGCAAAGTCTCTTGCGCTTAGCTTGTAGCTTGCATTTCTCATGTTGTATATTGTTCTTTGCAGGAACGAATGAAGACTGTTCTTTAACGCCGTTAATGCGTCGCTGCTTTCTTAGGGGACGAGGTCCCGTATGCAGCATCTATTACCACATATAAACTAACCAAGGATCACCGTTCAGTTGTCCGAGCTTCAAGGATGATCTTGGAAACTTGTTCATATTATTGCATTAACTCTATTCATGGACTTCTCTATCCCTGAGTGGGTAGAGGTCAGATCCATTGCTTATATACAGAACTCGCCATTTCCAGCTGGTCAAGTCTGCGAGCGAGCGTGGATAGTTCTTAACTATCCATAAAACTTGTTAATTGAATTCGCGGATAATTTTGACTTATCTTTATTTACGCAAATCCTCGTGTTAGAGGATGCATTATTGTCTTCTTTCATTATGTTGGAAGACGTTCTAATCATGAGATGTATATCTTACCTTTAAGTTCGATTTTAATAAATGTATCTATGATATGCCTATATAGCTGTCTTTATTTATAAGTTTAGTATTAGCTTCCACTGCCATAAGAAATCTACGTGACACTCACAATGGATGGATCTCTCCATGGATGCCACTGCTAATCTAAATAATTTCTTAATCACGTAATCTTACTTTAGATGTTCTCCTTGATGTTGTTTCAATTTCTAATCTGCTCAATTTCTTGAAGCAAAATTTGGCCATTCATCACTTTGTGTAGTCTACCGGTCGCCAATTCTTCTTTCCACTCCCAGGCAATTCTAATGGCGAATTCGGCTGGCTGCTCCCAGAGTGCAAAGGGATTGCTCGAGTCACGTGATCAATCTGGCCGAGAGCATCAACAAATCTTGGAGCAGACGAACATTGTTTTAGCAGTGCTCCAAACTCGTCTAGAGGCAACGCACTCTAGCAATACTATTTTTATCCAAGGCAGCAATGTAAATTAATTATTAAATTAAGTAGTTTAAGTAAAAGGAATATATTATAATAAATAGTAATGTGGATATTTTCCTTTATAAATTCATAGAAAAAATAAAATAAAATTAATTTAAATAAAATAAAAAATATATAAAGGCCAATATTATACGAGATGGTTAAAGAAATTCAGGAGAGATACTTCAATATATATGTAATTTAAGTTATATTTATTTTATGTTTTCTATTAGTTTATAAAGGAAAAATATCCACATAACTATTTATTATAATTATTAAATTACCGTTAATTTGATAATTAACCGTTAATTACTGTCAATGTTTATTCACAGAATGTAAATTTTTAACGAATGCTGTGTAATAAATCATGGATGAAAGGGAATGTTGAAAAAATGATTGTATATTTGTATTTTTTAGCTCTTATTTCAAATACAGAAAATATAATGAAGTTATGAAATTAAAATATTTATAAGCTTTTTGACTGTCTATGTGGTTTCCTGTGAAATAAAAAATAAATAAATAAAATGTGAAAACTATTATTATTATTAGTGTATTATTTATTCATGCATTTATTATGTGGAATATTCATAATAAGTGCTTAGAGTACGAGCTCTAATTATAACAGAAAGATAGAACTTATATCTTCATCCGTATATGTATCGGCAATATTAACAAAATTCTCAATTTTTGAAATTTTTTTTCGGCCGTTCCGAATGTTGTGCCATTAACAAAGCCAAAACTTCGTCTTCTTCATCGGAAGAACTGTCAGGTGAAGAGCTATCCAGTAATTGTGAAAGAATTTCGTCGATTTCAGTCACTGAGGTAGCCATCTTGATTTTGCAAGCGAGAGCAGAGAGCAACACTGCTCCACCGATTTTGGAAGAGCGCGAAAGAGTGCTCCTCGGCACAAGGAGCAATACCAGCCGAACGCTGTGGGAGCCGCTCTGTGAGAGCAGGAGCAACCAGCCGAACAATTATTAGAGCTCCAGAGCGCTCCGGAGCACGAAAGAGCAGCCAGCCGAATTCGCCATAAGAAAAGCTTGAAAAACATGAATTCTTTGCATTGTTAGAAATTGAAACTTAGCTATATTGCTCAAATTTTGCCTTGTATTGTTGGTCATGAGATATATATTGTTGATCCGAGCATAGTTTTGGTGCATTGCGTATTGATACCATTGTTGATACCTATTGTTGGACGAAATTTTCTTTGCATTTTTGGTCATAGGATATATATTGTTGGTCCGTGCAGAGTGTTTGTGAATTGCGTGTTGACACCATTGTTGATAAATATTTTTGCACAAACTTTATCTTGCATTGTTGGTCATGAGATATTTCTCATTAATATTCCTTGCCATAATCATTAATATCGATTTTTATCAATAATTAATATCTTTTCGAAATCGGAGGTAGACCGTGACCTAACCTAAACTAACCTTCCTCATGCTTTGAAGGTAAAGTATTCATAATTTCATCAAGATCGGAATAGAGCTGCAGATTTGTATAAGAAACAAATAAACAAACCCACCTACAAACATCCTTCATTATACAGGGTGAATACAAAAGTCTGAACCCCCCTTTTATTTTTTGAACCGAAGCAGATATGTCAATCCAATGAATAGGAAGCTGTAGGTGGCCTATCCCATGGTGCACTTTTCATCATTCCAAATATGCAAATTAGGACACATTCAAAATTTATCTCAAAAACCGTAAGGGATAAAGAAAAAAAACCCAATTGCAAACTTGTTCAGCATAAAAAAACAAACAAAACAAAAAAAAATCATCCAAATCGGACCAACCAATCACCCACAATCACCTGTTGAACTGTTTGTAGCTTACAAACAGTCACACTGCACAAGGAAAACTGAATGTTGATATTTCCACCATGCAAAGCATGCAAATCAAAAAATTAACAGAAATTACCATACTCACATTCACTTTCATGCGGTAAAGCAAATAAAAGGCATGTTTCAGCACACAGAAGACAGAACAATTCCAGGATGGCAAGCAACACTGTTCCGGAAATGGTCAACATGATCTTCTGCTTTGGAGAGGCAAGGAGAAACCTACATGCTGCAGTTAGGTTGTATCGAGACAGACACCCTAACGAACGCTATCCATCTCGTCAAACAATGCGTCACATTATTCAAATATTCGAGGCTACAGGGAATGTTAATGCAAAACTAGGACGACCAAGGGCACAAGGTGACGAGAATACAACAACACTAGTTCTGGCTGCAGTTGCTACAAATCCCCACACAAGCAGAGGAGCAATTACAGAACGGTTCTCAACATTCTACACGCACATTATTTCCACCCATGCAATATTCATTGTGACCAGGAGTTACTGCCATTGGATTATGTTGCTAGGGCCGCCTTCTGGAACTGGTTACTTACCTGCCTGGATGACAATCCAAACTTCATTCATGAGGTGTTGTGGACAGATCAAGCCCAGTTCACCAGGGATGGAGTTATCAACAGGCACAACCATCATCATTGGGCAGACGAAAACCCACGATCTCTGGGAGAAGCAACTCGTCAAGTGAACTGGAGAATCAAGGTACACTTGTTGTGGATTGTACAATGACACTGTGGTTGGACCGTATTTTTACGATGGAACCTGATTGCAGAACGCTACCGGGCTTAAATTCTCAACGTGGGAGTCACAGACTTCATTGACAATTTGCCATTGGCCTCGTATCAGCGCATTTGGTTTCAGCATGATGGAGCTCCACCACATTAAGGGTTGGTCTTTCGCGAGCGCCTAAGTGAGATGTTTGGACAACAATGGATTGGCCGAGGAGGACCAGTTCGTTGGCCACCCCGCTCCCCTGATTTTACACCACTTGACTTTTTCTTGTGATTGTGGGTGATTGGATGTTCCGATTTGGATGATTTTTTTTGTTTTGATTGTTTTTTTATGCTGAACAAGTTTGCATTTGGGTTTTTTTCTCTATCCCTTACGGTTTTTGAGATAAATTTTGAATGTGTCCTAATTTGAATATTTGGGATGATGAAAAGTGCACCATGGGATAAGCCAGCCACAACTTCCTATTCATTGGATTCATCAAAATTGACATATCTGCTACGGTTCAAAAAATAAAAGGGGGGTTCAGACTCTTCACCCTGTATTCACCCTGTATAAAAATATACAAGCACAGGACCCAGCGTTGCGGGCTAATTATACTTGCATGTAATCAGAACAATCTGCTGAAGTTAAATTATAATTCCAAATTAGTTAAATAATTTATTTTTTTATTTATCTATTTATTTATTAATTTATTTATTTTGTTTATATCAAAATACAGCTGCGACCAGCTGGGACCGGTATGGTCAATAGACCGACTTTTTGGGTCCCAAAGGTCGCTAAAGTATAATCATAAGTTTACTACAAAGGTTTACAAGAGATATGAAAACAACAATGAACATTATAAAATAAAGTAGCAATAGACGAGTAACAGCTACAAGAAAATATAAGGTTAATGTAAATCTGGATTAATATATTATTTAGCATTTTTAAAATTGGTTCAGGTTAGAAGAGTCGAAAGCCTGCTATAATCAGCAACGTATTTGGAACCTAATAAATTATAAATATATAACAAGTTATTGTAAAGACACATAACAAGTTAGAAGCTAAGGACATAGTAAAAAAATCTAGATTACTATGATGGAATTTACCAACTGAAAACTGGAGTTTAGGAAATGATGACAGATCAGGATTACAGCGAATGAAACTTAAGACTAACCATTACTACAAAAATATAATAAGTATGGGCATATGAAACAAAAACCATGCATAGACTTAAGTAATATATGGATGAGCAGGACAAAGAGGGGATGCTAAACCTCTTTGATAAACTTATCTAAATTTTAATGATAGACTTAACTAGCACTCAATGAACCAGATCTGAATATCATAGTGGAAATCCAGAACAAAGGTCTTTAGATGTTTGCAGAATAAAGAAAAGGCCTCCTCGGTGCGTATTTCTACCGGAAAAAAAGCCGAACATCTTGAGCCAGCATACGTCAAACAGCGACGTCGATAGCGTAATTTAACTAATAACGCAATCAATAAAACACAGAGCGAAGGGACTATCCGTTCTAAGAAATATACGAAAAACAGGAAGTCTAGGTGATATACCTGGACTTTATTTACCTCTTGATATCCATCTTCACCCCCAGGGAAGATCACTGGATACTTTAGACCCAAGAAGCTCTTATACCGTCTTGCTGTATTCGAAACTCCTGTTGATTAGATGTTTCCAATGCCTGTATAGATATTTCTATTTTAGCTCCATAGTTTCTCTGATCAATACTCGTTGTTTCTTTTTCCTTTTCAGGCATATAATTTTTTGATAGTCGTCTGGAAGTTTAACAGGAAACACAAGAGAGACACGTGAGATTCCTTTGCCATCTCAATAGGCGCTGCCTTATTTATATCCTGTCAATGCATCATCATTTTATGCTCATTATTAATAATTCCTAGAAAAAAACGATCAATGATCGCATTATCAGCATCTCAGTTTCCAGGATATTCACATTTACAATATATTATTATGAAATGGTTTGATCTGCTGTGCTACCAAACAAGATGGTTGAAAACCCCGGTGAAATATCTTAAAAATAAACACATGAAAACGCTTAGAATTAATATAGTAAAAATTCTTCTTTTCAAAAAATTATTATAAGCTCACAATGGATGGACCTCTCTAAATATGCCACTGCTATTCTAAATAATTTCTTAGTCACGTAATCTTACTTCAGATGTATACTTGATATTCTTGCAATTTCCACTCTTCTCTCGACGTCTTGAAGCAAAACTTGGCTATTCATCTCTTTGTGTAGTCTAGCAGTCGACGATTATTCTATTGATATTCTCACTGTCTGCTCAATACATAACGGAGCTAAAGAATTGCTTCCTTCGTCGTCTTTCCATTATCTCCAGTTACTGAAATTTTTTTAAAATTTACAAGAAATTGTTAAGTACTTAGAACTCTCAACTCTCAGAATAAGAGGAATTCTTTGCATCTTCCAAATTGAATCTCATCTATATTGCACAAACATTTCCTTGCATTGTTAGTCATAAGATATTTTTCATTATGAAAAAAACATAATTTTGAATATCGATTTTTTAAACTATATTTATTATTTTTCGAAATCTGAGGTTGACAGTGACATTCCTCATGCTTTGAAGGTCAAATATGCAAAATTTCATCAAGATCGGAAAAAACTGTAGATTTGTATAAGAAACAAACTCCTAAACCCACCCACAAACATCCTTCTTCTTCTGTCTATCTATTTAAAGAAGGATGTTTGTTTGTGGGTTTGTTGTTTGTGGGTTTGTGTCTTATGCAAATTACAGTTTTATTCCGATCTTGATGAAATTTTGCATACTAGACCTTCAATGCATGAGAAAGGTCACTGTCTACTTCAGATTTCGAAAAAATAAAAATTATTGATAAAAAATCGATATTCGTGGTTATGGGAAGGCATATTAATGAGAAATATCTCATGACCAATGATGCAAGGCAAGGTTTGTGCAAAAATACTTTTTAACAATGAATCAACACGCAATTCACAACCATTCTGCACAGACCAACAATATATTTGTAACAATGTATAGAATTCCTGTTATTCAGGCTTTTCTTGAAAACTTTAAAAATGATCAGTAACTGGAGATAATGGAGAGTTAGCAGACTATTGAGAAAGAGTGGAAAGACGACAGAGGAAGCAATCCTTTAGCTCCGTGTTGTATTGAGCAAATGGTAATTAGAAGAATCGACGACTGCTAGACTACACAAAGAGATGAATGGCCAATTTTTGCATCAAGGCATCGAGAGAAGAAAAGGAATTGCAACCACATCAAGTGTACATATAAAGTAAGATTTCGTCAGTAAGAAATTATTTAGACTAGCAGTGGCATCCTTGGAGAGGTCCATCCATTGTGAGCCTTTAAAAATTTTTACTTTAACAGAGCTTTTACTGTTTTAATTCTAAATGTTTTCATGTGTTTTTTTTAATATTTCAAAATTTATTCCAAAAAGAAAATTTCCGATCTACGCCGGGGTTATCACCTAGGTTATTTGGTAGCACATCAGATCCAAACATTTCATAAAAATATATTTTGACTATATTTTGCGGGAATTTGAATATTTTGGAAACTGAAATGCTGATAATGCGATATTGAACGTTTGTTTCCAAGAATTAAAAATAAATTTTTAGAAAAATCCGAAAAACAGAAATTCTTGGTGATATACGGGACATTATTTAAACTCTTTATGACCTGCCTCGGATTAAAATGATATCCATCTTCACCACCGGGGAACATGACTGGATACTTTAGATCAGTGATTCCCAAAGTGGTCGATAATGACCCCTAGGGGACGATATCGTTCTGTCGGGGGCAGAAACAATAAATAAAAATGAATAAAGAAATGGGGGTCAGTGTTATGAGCTCATTTTGGAAAAATGGTCTCTGGCCCAAAATAGTTTGGGAACCCCTGCTTTAGATACAAGTTTTTCTTGCCCTTGAGGGTTCTTGTACGCTCTTGCTGTATTCGAAACCCCCATTTTTCAGATGTAGCCAATGCCTGTACAGCTTTTTCTATTTTAGCTGCAGAGTTTAAATGACCAATACTCGTTCTTTCTCTTTCCTTTCCAAACATATAACTTTTGTCGTCTGGAAGTTTGCTAAGGAGCTCAAGGGAGACACGCGTGACTCCTTTGCCTCAATAGACACTGCCTTATTAGTGTTATGTCACTGCATCATCATTTATGGTATTTAATAATAAGTCTTGGGAACGAACGTTCAGTCATCGCAATATCAGCATATCAATTTCCAAAATATAGACATTCCCTCAGTATATAGTCAAAATGTTTTTTTTATGAAACGTTTGGATCTGATGTGCTACCAAATAAGCTAGGTGATAACCATGGCGTGGCTCGGACTTTCTTTTTTTGGATTAAATTTTG
This sequence comes from Rhysida immarginata, assembly GCA_023313115.1. NCBI lineage: Eukaryota > Metazoa > Arthropoda > Chilopoda > Scolopendromorpha > Scolopendridae > Rhysida > Rhysida immarginata. Next base: position 397,736 of record JAHWFO010084377.1, read on the forward strand.
CAAGATCTTAAAAATAAACACATGAAAACAGATTGGCCATTCTTCACTTTGTGTAGTCTAGCGGTCGCCGATTCTTCTATTTACTTGCTTACCATTTGCTCAATACAGCACGGAGCTAAAAGAGTGCTTCCTCTGTCGTCTAAGAAAAGCCTGAATAACAGAAATTCTATGCATTTTTACCAATTGAAACTTATCTAGTTTTCACAAACTTTACCTTGCATTGCTAGTCATGAGATATATATTGTTGATCCTTGCATTGTGTTGATGCACTGGTGTTGACACAATTGTTGATATCTGTTGTTGCACAAACTCTTCCTTGCATTGTTGCTCATGAGATATATATTATTGGCCCGTGCAAAGTGTTTCTGAATTGCGTGTTGATATCATTGTTGATAAGTATTGTTGCACAAACTTTGCCTTGCATTGTTGGTCATGAGATATTTCTCATTAATATGCCTTGCTTTAACCATGAATATCGATTTTTTTATCAATAATTATTGAATTTTCGAAATCTGAGGTAGACCGTGACCTTCCTCGTGTTTTGAAGGTCAAGTATGCAAAATTTCATCAAGATCGGAATAAAACTGTAGATTTGTATTCAATACCCACAAACATCCTTCTTTATATGTAGATAGATAGAAGACTAGCGGAAGTACCCGGCGTTGCCCGATAAAATTATAGGTAAAGGGAACAATCTAAAAAAATTAATTTATAATTCCGAATCGGTTAAATAATAACTCAAGCAATACAACAGAGAGCAAAGGGACTATCCATTCTAAGAAAAATCCGAAAAACAGAACTTCTAGGTGATATAGCGGAACCTTATTTAACCTCTTGTTCAATTGCCTCAGATTAAATTGATATCCATCTTCACCACTGGTGAACATCACTGGATACTTTCTTTCACTGCTAGTCTAAATAATTTCTTAGTCACGTAATCTTACTTTAATATTTTTGCAATTTCCGCTGTTCCCTCGACATCTTGAAGCAAAACGTGGGTATTCATCTCTTTGTATAGTCTAGTTGTCGAAGATTATTCTATTGATATTCTCACCATTTGCGCAATATGTAACTGAGCTAAAGAATTGCTTCCTTCGTCGTCTTTCCACTCTTTCTCAATAGTATGCTAACTTTCCATTATCTCCAGTTACTGAAATTTTTTCTAAAATTTGCAAGAAATTGTTAAGTACTTAGAACTCTCAACTCTCAGAATAAGAGGAATCCTATGCATTGTTCCACATTGAATCTGATCTATATTGCACAAACATTTCCTTGCATTTTTGGTCGTGAGAAATATATTTTTGGTACTTGCAAAATGTTTGTGAATTGTGTGTTGATACCATTGTTGATAAATATTGTTGCACAAACTTTTCCTTGCATTGCTTGTCATAAGATATTTTTCATTATGAAAAAACATAATTTTGAATATCGATTTTTTTAACTTTAATTATTATTTTTCGAAATCTGAGGTAGACAGTGACATTCCTCATGCTTTGAAGGTCAAGTATGAAAAATTTCATAAAGATCGGAAGAAAAATGTAGATTTGTATAAGAAACAAACCCCTAAATCCACCCACAAACATCTATATAAAGAAGGATGTTTGTTTGTGAGTTTGTTTGTTTGTGGGTTTGTGTCTTATGCAAATTACAGTTTTATTCCAATCTTGATGAAATTTTGCATACTTGACCTTCAATGCATGAGGAAGGTCACTGTCTACTTCAGATTTCGGAAAAATAAAAATTATTGATAAAAAATCGATATCCGTGGTTATGGCAAAGCATATTAATCAGAAATATCTCATGACCAATGATGCAAGGAAAGGTTTGTGCAAAAATACTTTTTAACAATGAATCAACACGCAATTCACAACCATTCTGCACAGACCAACAATATATTTGTAACAATGTATAGAATTCCTGTTATTAAGGCTTTTCTTGAAAATCTTTAAAAAAGATCAGTAACTGGAGATAATGGAATGACTATTGAGTCTTCTTTGACCTTCCTCATGTTTTGAGGTTCAAGGATGCAAACTTTCATCAAGATCGGAATTAAACTGTAGATTTGTATTCAATATCCACAAACAAACCCACAAACATTCTTCTTTATACAGGGTGTTTCAAAATTATGTACAATAAATTTAGTGATATATTCTTCAGGTCAAAAGAAGACGAAAATGTTCTATAGCACTTTGTCTGGAAACGACTTATTTACTCGATACAGCCAACTAAACCCGTAGCTCCAAATTACAGGAGTTGTTCAAAGTGCCCGCCACCAGCTCGCACGCACGCTTCGGCTCGTTGCATGAGCGACCGTCTGATGTCATGGAAGAGTTCGTCGCCAGCATTACGAACGGTTTGGCATGCATTTTCAATTCGTTGTCGCAAATCCATAATGTTAGGAATTCTGTGCTGTAGACGATCGTTTTCACATGACCCCCACAGAAAAAAGTCCAAGGGATTAAGGTCGGGTGATCTTGCAGGCCAGGCTACCGGTCCACCTCGACCTATCCACCAATTCGTGTATGCAGCATTAAGGTGTGCTCGCACAACATGGCTGAAATGTACTGGAGCGCCATCATGTTAGAACTTATCAAAAGAGGAACATCTTCCAGTAATTCTGGCAATACATTCTGCAGAAACAAAAGATACGTTCGCCCAGTCAATCGCGGCGGCAACACATAAGGGCCAATTAGGTTTTTTCCGACAATTCCACACCAAATGTTCACGGAGAAACGCTCTTGATGCGCTAGAGCTCTGGTAACACGCGGGTTAGCATCTGCCCAATGGTGCTGGTTGTGAGAATTTACGATTCCTGTCCGGGTGAAGGTTTCTTCGTCCGCGAAAAGTATCTGTCTGAGACAACTAGGGTCTGCAGCATGACGACGTTGTATCCATTGGCAAAATCGTTGTCGGTATGGATAGTGCCTGAACCAGTTGCAGGTGGTATGGATGCAAAAGCTGTTGGTGAAGAATGCGCCAAACAGATGAGTGCGGAATGTGTACCAAGGAAGAAATACGACGGGTGCTTGTCTGTGGTTCATCATGTATGATGTTAGTTATCACATCCTTTTCATCCGGAGAATGTGCTACAGGCCGCCCTTGTCCTGTTTGACGGCCAAAGGAACCAAGCTCCCTCAAATGTCTGTCGACAGATAAAAATGTTCGGTTATTTGGCAAACGTCTATTCGGAAAGCATTCTTGGTAGAGTCTTCTTGCTTCCACAGCATTTCCGTCCGCAAGACCGTACATTAGGTGCATGTCAGTGTATTCTGCACTGGAATACGTTTACATGACTTTTTTTTACGTAAATCGTAATGCGTATGTCAAAGCACGCAAACGTTCTGAAATTGATATTCCTAGTGGATGTACAGTAGTGAAACTACAGTAATGGAAACAACCGTACACAACTAATGGAACAACCCTAAAGTAGGTTTAAATGGAACAAACCACTCAACCTAGTGTTGGGTCGAAACGCTGGAACTGCTAAAGTATCGTCTGCTAACTACCGTGCTTCCCTACTGTATGATATTGGATTACTCGCAAACAAATCCTTTCCAGACAAAGTGCTATAGAACATTTTCGTCTTCTTTTGACCTGAAGAATATGTCACTAAATTTATTGTACATAATTTTGAAACACCCTGTATATATATAGATAGAAGACTAGCAGAGGTACCCGGCATTGCCCGATATAATTACACTTCTAGGTAAAGGGAACAATCTAAAAAAATTAATTTATAATTCCCGATTGGTTAAATAATATCTCAATGAATACAACGGAGAGCAAAGGGACTATCCATTCTAAGAAAAATCCGAAAAACCGAACGTCTAGGTGATATAGCGGAACCTTATTTAACCTCTTGTTGACTTGTCTGAGATTAAACTGATATCCATCTTCACCACTAGTGAACATGAGTGGATACTTTATTTCACTGCTAGTGTAAATGATTTCTTAGTCACGTAATCGTACTTTAGATGGACATTTGATGTTGTTGCAATTTCCACCCTTCTCTCGACGTCTTGAAGTAAAACTTCGCCATTCATCTCTCTGTGTAGTATAATGGTCGCTAAATCTTCTATTAACATGCTTACCATTTGCTCAGTACAGCATGGAGTTAGGGACTGCTTCCTTTACTTTCGTCGTCTTTCCACTCTTTCTCAATAGTCTGCTCACTCTCCATAATCTCTAATTAGTGATCATTTCCAAAAGAGTTTCAAGAAATTGTTATTTACGGTACAAAGAGCTCTCAATTCTAAGAAAAGCCTGAATAACAGGAATTCTATGCATTGTTACAAAGTGAATCTTGTCTGTATTGCACAAACTATGCATTTCATTGTTGGTCATGAGATATTTATTATTGATCCCTACATAGTGTTGGTGCATTGCGTATTTATACCATTGTTACCTATTGTTGCACAAACCTTACTAGTATTGTTGGCCATGAGATATATATATATATTGTTGGTCCGTGCAGTGTTGAAGCAACTGATGAGGAAATGCTTTTGGGCACTTTTACCAGTCCCAGTGGAGGTAACAGGACTTCATTCTGCCTCTGTCGGATACTGTGACTGTGCTTAAGATTATCCGGATAAACCTTAACCACAGTCGATCGGCGTCTGCTTTGCTTTACAACAAGATGGCTTGTGGTGATGTTGATCTGGCAATAATCCAGGAGCCTTGGGTAAGGAATGGTAGTGTTGTTGGACCGCCAAAAAGATGTGGAAATGTATTCTTTGATACACTTTCCAACAGACCTAGGGCATGAATTTATGTCAGAAAGGACTTGCATGCTTTGTTCATGGTCAATAATTCTGATGGTGATAATGCAACATTAAATTGACCATGTCTGGTGAGAATAAGACTGAAACTCTGATAATGTCTTCATACTTTCTCTACGATGACAGTATTGTCCTATCAAAGAAAGTTGAAGAAACCGTTGAACAATGTTTAAAGTTCAATCACAAGCTTATTATTGGCTGTGATGCCTATGCACACCACGTTGTTTGGAGAAGCAGTGACTGTAATCAAAGAGGAGATGAATTATTGGAATTCATCCTTCAAAAGAATTTGCAAATCATAAATAAAGGAAATGAACCTACTTTTGTGACTTGTAATAGAAAGGAGGTCATTGACCTCACATTGTGTTCTGACAATACTGCTGATTTTATCAGGTACTGGCTTGTCGCAGATGAGGAATCTTTGTCTGATCATAGATTTATTTTCTTCTCTGTTACAGGCATCAGGCTTTTAGACAGAATGGAAAGGAGGCGGAATTTTTGAAACACCGACTGGGATTCATACCTTAAAGACCTCAGGATTGCAACGGAAGGTATGTATAATAAAATATCATCAATGGTTGACTTGGAATTATCTATTACCCAGTTGCAACGTGCTATTATCTTGTCTTACCATCAAAATTGTACGGTGAGGAAAACTACCAAGACAGGTTTCTAGGTGGAATAACGAGCTTAGTTTTCTTCGCAGATGTTGAAGAAAGCACTTCAACAAGGCCAAAAAAAACTGGAAACTGGTGAGTGGTCTCTTTATAAAGAAACCCTCACCAGATATAATATGGCAATCAGGAAAGCTAAGAAAGATTCTTGGATTAAGTTTTGTGAGAATCTAAGGGACTTATCCACTAACGCAAAGGTAATGAGGATAATGTACAAGGATATTGTAAATCAGTTAACTTCTATTAAAAGAAACGATGGCAAATTCACAAAATCAGGTGAAGAAATATTGGCAGAAATGCTAAGAGTACACTTCCCTGATTCTGTGCGTGTCAACGATTTGGAGACATCCATTTAAATTGGTAGGTTTTAAAACCAGGAGTAAAAGGGAATGGGATGTTTTCAAAAAGATTGTTACATGCAATAAAATTAAATGGGCAATTATTTCATTTGACCCAAATAAGTCTCCTGGGAAGGATGAAGTAATTCCTATTCTCTTGCAGAAAGGAATTGACATTTTGTCATCCATACTGTGTACAATTTACAGAGTATGTTTGGTGCAGGATTATATTCCAGAGACTTGGAGACAAACAAAAGTTGTTTTTTCCCTAAGCCTGGAAAATCGACTTCCTTTGAGGCAAAGTCTTTTAGACCTATTAGCCTCACTTCCTTTTATCTTAAAATATTGGCAAAGCTGGTAGACAGATATATTAGGGAGGAGGTTTTGATTACATAACCCCTCTCTAGACAACAACTTGCTTACCAGCAAGATAAATCAACTGAAGCAGCAATTTTTGAGTTTGGTACTTCTTATTGATAAAACATTAACAATGAAGGAAACTTCATTAGTAGCTTTTTTTTGGACATCGAAGGAGCTTTTGATAAAGTATCTACTTGTACAATTATCAGGGCTCTCGAGAGTCGGGGTTGATAAAATTATTATCAAATGCATAACTGAGCTGCTTACAACTAGGTGGGCAGAGGCTAAACATCTTGGTGACACATGTATAGTTCGAGTGGCGGGAGGCTGTCCACAGGGTCGAGTCCTTTCACCCTTGTTCTGGTGCCTCGTCATCGACGAACTACTATATGTGCTGGAAAAAGATGGAGTGGGCTGCCTTGGCTATGCTGATGATATTGCAATCGTCGATAGGGGAAAATTTACTAACACTGTCTCGGACATTCTTGAAGGGATTCTCAAGAAGGTGGAGAAATGGTGTAAGAAGGTAGTCTGTCTGTTAATCCAGGCAAAACTGCTATTGTTCCTTTTTCTAGGAAAAAGAATTTAAATTTCAGAAGTATTAAATTCTTTGGTAAAGAGTTAATCTATACTTTAGAGGTCAAATATCTCGCTGTCTTCCTTGATAGCAAGCTTTCATGGAAAAGACACCTGGAATATTGTCTATCTCGAGCTAAAATGATTTTCTGGACTTGCAGAAGAGTTGGATGATAACTTACGGCTCTGTTGCGTGGTGGCCTAGAACACAATTAAAGTCAGTGCGGAAAGAACTAGCTAAAGTTCAATGAATGGCATGTCTTACCATTACAGGTGCAATGAGAACAATTTCAACTAGTGCTTTGGAACTTCTCTTGGACCTGAAACCTATTCACTTGCTTGTTGAAGCGGAGGCTGCATTGACAATTTGTCGAATATGCAACCCTGACAACTGGCATAGATATTTAGATATAGCAGTATATGATAAACTAAAAAAGGGAGTGTTATGACATCCGCTTTTTCATGTGACTGCTGATAGAAAGCTTTCAAAATATGATTTCGATAAGCAATATGAAGATTCCATTCCTACTAGGGAGGAATGGGACACAAAGACGCTCACGTCATTTGGGGATCATGAAATATGGCTTACGGAAGGATCCAAAATGGCGTTTGGAATAGGGTGTATGCTGTCCTAGGAGGAATGTCCGAAGGAGTTTCCCCCTTGGTAAGTATTCTACAGTTTTTCAGGCAGAAATTTTTGCAATTATTGCCTGTGGAAAAGAACTGAATATTCAGAAGCTTCGGAGAAAGAAAATTTTAATATGCTCTGATAGCTAAGCTGCGTTACATGCACTTGATAGAGTATGTTACAAATGTTAGCTTGTCTAGGAGTGCCATCGTACCCTGTGTGATCTAGCAAGAAAAAACAACGTAAAACTGTGTCGGATTCCCTCTCACAGTGGCTATGAAGGCAAAGAAATTGCTGATTTTCTTGCCAAAGATGGGTCCATGACTCCATTTATAGGAACTGAACTATCTTTTGGATTGTCCCAAAGTCTGATTAAATTGACTATCCAAAATTACATGGGTAGACAGCATTATGACTTATGGACTAAGGAGTATGGCCAAAGAGAAGCCAAAGAACTTAATACAAAATATCCTGTTTCTAGAAAAGGTGAATTGTTAAAACTCAAAAAAAAAAAGAAATTAACAAAGTTGTTGAACTCCTTACAGGTCACTGTCATCTTAACAGACATATGACCTTAATTGGAGTTGCAACTGATTCTACATGCAGGAAATGTCATGAAGCAAAGGAGAGTTCAATTCATGTACTTTGCAGTTTAAATCTATCATTTCTTAGATTTAGACATCTAGTAGATTACATACTTAAACCTGCAGATTTACAAAAGGTTACTGCTAAGTAAATCTTAAGATTTGCAGATGCTTCTGTTCTACTTGTGAGACAGGATTAATAGAGGGCAATGGGGATAGTACAATAGACCTGAGGTCGCGGTGCTTGGTTTTTTGGTAACCACCCCTTTCAAATACAATTCAATTCAATTGCCTTGCATTGCTGGTTGAGATATATATTGTTGGCACGTACAAAGTGTTTGTGAATTGCGTGTTTATATCATTGCTGATAAGAATTGTTGCACAAACTTTGCCCTGCATCGTTGGTCATGAGATATTTCTCATTAATATGCTTTGCCTTAACCATGAATATCGATTTTTTTTATCAATAATTATTATTTTTTGCCTCATGTTTTGAAGGTCAAGTATGCAAAATTTCATCAAGATGGGAATAAAAATGTAGATTTGTATTCAATACCAGCAAATAAACCCACAAACATCCATCTTTATATTTATATATATATATATATATATATAGAAGACCAGCGGAGTTACCCGGCGTTGCTCGATATAATTACACTTGGGAACGGGAACAATCTCAAAAAATTAATTTATAATTCCGAATTGGTTAACAATACAATATAGAGCAAAGGGACTAAACAATCTGAGAAAAATCCCAGAAACAGAAATTCTAGGTGATATAGCGGAACCTTATTTAACCACTTGTTGGCTTGCTTCAGATTAAATTGAAATCCATCTTCACCACATGTGAACACCAGTGGATACTTTCTTTCACTGCTAGTCTAAATAAATTCTTAGTCACGTAATCGTACTTTAGATGGACACTTGATTTTGTTGCAGTTTGCACTCTTCTCTCGATGTCTTGAGCAAAACTTGGCCATTCATTTCTTTGTGTAGTATAATGGCCGCCGAATCTTCTATTATCATGCTTAGTATTTGCTCAATACAGCACGATGTTAAAGGACTGCTTCCTCTGTCATCTTTCCACTCTTTCACAATAGTCTGCGAACTCTCCATTACCTCCAATTACTGATCATTTCTAAAGAGTTTCAAGAAATTGTTAAGTAAGGTACTAAGAACTCTCAATTCTAAGAAAAGCCTGAGTAACAGGAATTCTATGCATTGTTACATATGGAACCTTGTCTATATTACACAAACAATGCATTTCATTGTTGGTCATGAGATATATATTATTGATCCTTACATAGTGTTGGTGAATTGCGTGTTTATATCATTGTTAAATATTGTTGCACAAACTTTTACCTTCATTGTTGGTCATGAGATATTTCTCATTAATATGCCTTGCTATAACCATGAATATCGATTTTTTATCAATAATAATTATTTTTTTCGAAATCTGAGTTAGACAGTGACCTTCCTCATGCTTTGAAGATCAAGTATGCAAAATTTCGGAATTAAACTATATATATATATATATATATATATATATATATATATAGAAGACTAGCAGAGGGCCCGGCGTTGCCCGGGATAATTACGCTTGTAGGTAAACAGAATAACCTCAAAAACTTAATTAAACCTCCAAATTGGTTAAATAATAACAAAATCACTACAATATAGAGCGAAGGACTATCCAGTCCAAAAAAAATCCGAAAGACAGGAATTTACCTCTTCACTGAAAAAATCTATTCTAGATGACATACCGGGACTTGATTTATCAAAAAAAAATTTTTTAAAGGCTCACAATGGATGGACAAGTATGCCACTGCTAGTCTAAATAATTTTTTACTCACGTAATCTTACTTTAGATGTACACTTGATGTTGTTGCAATTTCCTTTCTTCTTTCTATGTCTTGAAACAAAAATTGGCCATTCATCACTTTCTGTTGTCTAGCGGTCGCCGATTCTTCTATTTACTTGCTTACCATTAGCGCAATACAGCACGGAGCTAAAGGAATTTTTCCTCTATCGTCTTTCACTCTTTCCTAATAGTCCGCTAACTCATTATCTCCAGTTACTGATCATTTTTAAAGATTTTCAAGAGATTGTAAAACAGTAAGAATTCTCTTTTCTAAGAAAAGCCTGAATAACAGGAATTCTATGCATTCAATTTTATATTGCACAAACTTTGCCTTGCATTGTTAGTCATAAGACATATATTGTTGATCTAAGCATAGTGTTGGTGCATTGCGTGTTGACACCATTGTTGATAACTATTGTTGCACAAGCTTTTATTTGCATTGTTGGTCATGAGATATATATTGTTGGTCCGTGCAAAATGTATGTGAATTGCGTGTTGATACCATTGTTGATACTTATTGTTGCAAAAACATTGTCTTGCATTGTTAGTCATGAGGTATTTCTCATTAATATGCCCTGCCATAACCATGAATACAGATTGTTTATCAATAATTATTATTTTTTCGAAATCTGAGGTAGACAGTTACCTTCCTCATGCTGTGATGGTCATGAATAAAACTGTAGATTTGTATAAAAGACTAACAAACAAACAAAGAAAGAAACATACATCCTTCTTTATATATATATAGAAAGATAGAAGGATTTTTTGCGTTTGTGGGTTTCTTTGTACGTTTGTTTGTGGGTTTGTTTGTTTCTTAAACAAATCTACAGTTTTATTCTTAACTTGATGAAATTTTGCACACCTGACCATCAAAGCATGAGGAAGGTCACTGTCTGCCTCAGATCTTGAAAAAATTATAATTATTGATAAAAAATCGATATTCATGGTTATGCAAGGCAATATTTGTGCCAACACGCACTTCACAAACACTTTGCACAGACCAACAATATATAGCTTATGACTAACAGTGCAAGGAAAAGTTTGTGCAACAATATATATCAACAGTGGTGTCAACACGCAATTCACACTCTGCATGGACCATCAATATATATCTCTTGGCCTACAATACAAGTAAGAGTTTGTGCAACAATAGGTATCATCAACGATATGAACATGCAATGCACCAACACTATGTAGGGATCAATAATTTATATCTCATGACCAACAATGAAATGCATAGTTTGTAACAATGCATAGAATCCCTGTTATTCAGGCTTTTCTTAGAAAAGAGAGTTCTTAGTACTTAACAATTTCTTGAAAATCTTAAAAAATGATCACTAACTGGAGATAATGGAGAGTTTGCAGACTATTGAGAAAGAATGGAACGACGACAAAGGAAGAACTCCTTTAGCTCCGTGCTGTTTTGAGCAAATGGGAAGCAAGTAAGGAGAAGAATCGGCGACCGTTAGACTACACAAAGTGAAGAATGGCCAAGTTCTGCTTCAAGACATCGAGAGAAGAAAAGGAATTGCAACAACATCAAGTGTATATCTAAAGTAAAATTACGTGAGTAAGAATGTATTTAGACCAACAGTCGCATCCTTGGAGTGGTCCTTCCATTGGGGTTGTCACCTACCTTATTGGGAAGCACATCCGATCCAAACATCACATAAAAATACATTTTGACTATATTCTGCGTGAAAGTGAATATTTTGGAAACTGAGATGATGATAATCCGATGATTGAATTCATTTCCAAGAATTATTAATAATGAGCATAAAATGACGATGCAGTGACAGGACATAAATAACACAGTATCTTTTGAGGAGGAAAAGGAGTCACATGTGTCTCTTTGTAGCTCCCTATCAAACATCCAGACGACTAGCAATAATTTATGTGCCTGGAAAGGAAACAGAAAGAACATGTATTGGTCAGAGTAACTCTGCAGCTAAAAGAGAAAAGATTATACGGGCAATGGAAACATCTAAACAATGGAGGTTTCGAATAGTGCTCGAGGGTATAAGAGCTTCTGCGCCAAGGGCAAGAAAAACTTGAGTCTAAAGTATCTCATGATGCTCTGCCGTGGTGAGGCAGATCAAGAACAGTTTAGATAAAATCCCGGTATTTTACCTAAAATTCCTGTTTTTCCTATTTTTCGTAGAATGTATAGTCCCTTTGCTCTATGTTATATTGTTATACCGGTGTTAGGATTGTTTAGAAGTAAAATTATAATTCCAAATTGGTTATATAATATCTCAATGAATACAACAAACAGAGAAGGGACTATCCATTCTATGAATCACAAAAACATGAATTCTAGGCGATAAACTGGGACTTAGTTTACCTCCTGTTGACTTGCCTTAGATTAAAATCATATCCATCTTCATCACCGGGGATCATAACAGGATACTTTAGACCCAAGTTTTTCTTTCCTTGATGTAGAAGCTCTTATACCCTCTTGCTCTCTTCGAAACTGCCATTGTTCAGATGTTTCCAATGCCCATATAGATTTTTCTGTTTTGGCTGTAGAGTTTCTCTGACCAATACTCGTTGTTTGTCTTTCCTTTCCAGGCACAAAAATGTTTGCCAGTCGTCTGTACAGTTGATAGGGAGCTCAAGGGAGACACATTTGACTCTTTTGCCTCATCAAAAGACGCTGCCTTATTTATGTCCTGTCACTGCATCATCATTTTATGCTCATTATTAATAATTCTGGGAAACGAGAGTTCAATCGTCGCATTATCAACATCTGAGTTTCCAAAATATACACATTCCCACTGAATAAAGTCAAAATGTATTTTTATGAATGTTTGGATCTAATGTGCTAAACCCAGCGTGGCTCTGACAGGAATTCTATGCATGGTTACAAATTGAAATTTATATATATTGCACAAACATTGCCTTGCATTGTTGGTCATGAGATATTTCTTATTATCCTTTTACATGCCAACGTTCCCGTTTTAGGAACATTTTTTTTTACAAAAACTAGGCATCAAATTTAAAAAATGCTTAATATTATAATTAATTGAAATATAACATTAAATTTTAAAAAGAAATTTATTCCTGACAAAATTTTTTATTATATTCATAATAAAAATCACAAAATTTATTAGTAATATTTGTGAATTTTTTCCTTCTAAAATAATAACAAATAAAAAATTTTTTTGTAATACTGAAGAACTTTTAATCTAAAATCAAAGTTCACTTTCAAATTTTTTTCCTTTTCTTTTGTAAAGTGAGGTAAGTGCATTATTATGTTGTTCCCAGAATGGAAACGTTGGCATGTAAAAAGATAATGAGAAATATCTCATGACCAACAATGCAAGGCAAAGTTTGTGCAACAATAGGTTCTATTACTCATTACTAAGTAGGTGTTATGAACATCGATGAGCAGATGGTACCCTATCATGGCAGGCAAAGATGAGCAGATGGTACCCTACATGGTTTTATTACAAATTATGTGTACTCTGAGGTTGATAGATACCCATACAAGATTGGGAAAAGATTTGTAAACAATCGGTTGAACATTATTGAAGATCCTTTCCAGCCCGTGCTTTTCGATAACTTCTTTACAAGTGTGATTTGTTGACTGAACTTTCGGAGAAAGGATTTCGTGCCTGTGGAACTATTGGGATAAGTATTGGTTGGGATAACAGAACCAACCACTGCCCACCATGAAGTGTGAATGAAATGAGAAAAGATGATCGTGGATGTTTGGATTATCAGTCCAACGCAAAAGTTACTTGCCGTCGCTGGAAAGACAATGGAAATGTGACTGCTGCTAGTAATCACTATAAAATACATCCTCTGTATAAATCTTAAAGAAGACCGAAACACCAAGAAGGCAAAGAAGTCCACGAGCCACTAATGATCCGAAAATATAATGAATAATAGTTATTAAATAAAAATGAAAAATAAATAATAATTAACAAAATAATAAATAAATAAAAAATAAAATCAAAATAAAACTAGAAATATAAATAATAATTAACAAAATAATTAATAAATAATAAATTAAAACAAAATAAAACTAGAAATATAAAATCAATTAAAAAGCTGACGTTTCGGATAGAGACTATCCTTTATAAAAGCAAAAAGGATAATTCTCTAAAGGCAATTAGAATATTAGAGAATTACCTGAAGATGTGAAACAATCGACAACCGACAATCGAACAGTGAAGTGTACATTTTTTCAGATGGCACGAAAGCAGCGCTTTCATAAAACTCATCGAACCAGAATAAATACCAAATGAAATACACTGAGGTAGTCAAGAAGCCTAACCAACCTAAGCAGTCTTCCATATTATAAAAAATGAAAATAAGATTGACGATTGTCAGAAACAAAATACAAACGAAATAAAGAACAGGGAGAAAGAAGATTATCACAGCTTCCAGTATTCCGGGAAAGAGACGTTGCTCATGTCTTCAAAGTTTATGTCAAGAATGTGCCTTGGTTTTCGATACTTCATATGCCACTTCATATCCATTGAGTTCTTCAGTATTCCAGTCACTAGGTCACTGTCATGAATGTTCATCTTCTGCACCATAATCAAAAGGAGATCCTGTATAAACTTTCCGATGTGGATCATGTCTAAATCCGAGTAAATGGATTGTTTTTTTACAATCCTTCTGTCAAGCTGGTCAATCATCCTCAGGGTAACATTCTGGAAAGACTGTAGCTCACTCCATCTGCTTCTACAGATAGTCGCCCACGCAGGCATGCCATAGAGTAGTATGGACCGAATAATCGACTTGTACATAAGTAACTTATTGTCGATGCTGAGGGTGCTGTTGCGGCCCAGGAGAGCTATGAGACTGTACTTAACCCTCTTCGATTTGTTCAGATCGTAGGTCACGTGACGATTCCAAGAGAGTCTTGAATCGATGACAACACCAAGGTATTTGCAGTTGTCTACCCAGTCCAGTTTCTTATTAAATAGAACAAGAGAATCTGGGGGACGCTTGAACATTCTGTTGAAGTACATAGCTTTGCACTTTCTGACATTAAGGTTCAACTTCCAGCAGTTAAACCAGTCTTTCAAGGCGTGCTGCAGACGAGTGAAAACATGAGCCGGCTTGTGTGCGCATGTCATAATGGCAGTATCGTCAGCATAGAAATATAGATTACAATTTTTAGGGTTTGGGAAATTATGCACAAAATAATTAAATAGCACGGGCTCGAGAACAGAACCTTGAGAGACACCGGCCTTTACAACACGGGGCGTGGATAGATTTTCACCAACATTAGCTTGCTATGACCTGTTAATGAGAAAGGATTTCACTATCAAAATTAAATCAGGAGGAAACCCGTCTTTAATCATCTTGTAGACAAGGCCCCCATTCCACACTTGATCAAAAGCTTTACTGACATCGAGGAATACCACTCCGCAGTACCTGGAAAGGTTCAAGGGGGTGCTCAGGTCTTCTACGAGCCTCCATATCGGCATCCGACAAGAGTGGGCGGCACGAAAGCCAAACTGATCTTTCCGAAGAAGATCATTGGCGAGACAGTGGTCTTGGAATCTGACGAGGATCGTTTTCTCCAAAACTATAGATATTGAGGGGAGCAGACTAATAGGTCGGTAGCTCGAGGGAATTGCTGGATTTTGTCTCTCCTTGGGGATACTCAAAACAATAGATTGTTTCCAAGATGCAGGGAAGTAGGAAAATTTCCAGCAGTCGCTAATGATATTGGTGAGAAAGTCAATAAAATTCTTTGGGAGATTCATAAGGGCGTTATTGCCCACCTTGTCTCTTCCTGGAGCCTTCTTCTTTTTCAGTTTACTTATGATGGTGGCGATATCTCCGGCCTCGATGTTGTTCTTCGTTAAATGCTGCGGAATTTCATGAAAGTTAACAAGACCATTTTCCACACGCTGAGATATGATTTGATTCTTGGGAGTGTTGTTGATAGGAGCAACAAATTGCATTTCAAGTGAATCTGCAATGACTTGGGCCTTGTCCTGATCAGTTTGCAAATAGTCAACTTGTGGTATATGTAGTGGAGGAAGCGTATTGTTCTTCTTCTGTAAAGCTCTGACCATGCTCCTAATGGAATTGTCGCGAGTAGATAAGCTTTTGAGTTTGTCATTCCATCTTGTGTCACGAAGCTCTTTTATCTCCTCTTGGACTCTTCGCACTAGCCTGTTGTACTTGGTTTTCAGCCGAGGTTCACGATAGCGTTGCCATAGTCTACGGGTCCTGTTTCTTTCAGCAATTAGGCGTTGGATTCCAGGAGTGAGTTGGATTCGATGAGGAGGTTTATTCTCTCATGGACAGTTACTACCTTCTATGGCATTGTTAATACATCTGGTGATGTCTTCAACACGTTGATCGATGTCCTCCGTACAGTACGTAACGTCGGGATGGTAGCCATAGTCCTTAAGAATATCTTTGTAGAGCTTCCAGGCTTTGATGATGTATGATTTCCTCTCGGAAATTTATGGCAACGTTGTCAAAGTTCAACGCCACAGGCTTGTGGTCAGATGAAATGTCATCATTTGCGAAGATATTGTATGGGTTGAAGAAACTCTTCAAGAGCGAGATGTCAAAACGTCACTAGTAGGAGAGTGGTCGCAGTAGTAAGTGTCCTCCACAGGTACAGCAGTGATGATGTCATCTTTTCCTTGTATGTACCTATAGAGAATCATGCCGTGGTAGTTCTGCGTTCTGGAATTCCAGCTTGGGTGTTTGGCATTCAGGTCACCAGCCACGACGACTGTTGTGTCACCACTGAAGAGTTCAACAAGATCGCTGACGTCAAGATAATGTTTAGGTGAATTATAGAGCGCCACGAACTTCACTTCACCACAGGAGACGTCATTAATAATGATGGAGGCCGATTCCATACCTGCATAAGACTTGGAGACTAATTCTTGGTGTTGAATTCCCTTCTTATTGATGACCGCAGCACCCCCTGAAGCACATCTTGCAGCATTTGAAGCCATACCATCCGTACTGTATGCACAATAGCCAGGTAGCTTGAAGTGGTGGCTTGGTTTGAGGTGCGTTTAACAAAGGAAAGCAACGTCGATTTCTTGCTTTATCAAAAAATCGCGAAACTGAATACGCTTTCGGGGAATCCCCCTAGCATTCCATATCACACACCAAAGTTCACCTTTGTTGATTAATGTAAAACGTTTTGCAGTCATAGTAGAATTAGTTCGTCATAAGGAGCCCACTCAATTGTGGGTAAGTTTTGCCTAGATTAGAAAACAAAGGAAAGATACGTCCTAATTGCTTATACATACCTGGTAGATCGTTGATGTTGAGCCTCTATCCTCCGGCTTAGACACAGCAGCAGCGTAGGATTTGTCTGCTGTCAATTTAGAACTAGGCATCCTTTGAACCTGGGGTATTTTGGACATTTCGTGTAACTTGAAGTGTGCTGTCCACCACATCTGACGCACTTTGGGGGGGTCTTGTCCTTTTATCTTTGGTAATCTCTTGACTGGTGCCCCTCTGCACACTACAACGAGGGTCTTCCGTGTTCGAATGTCGATTGTCGACTTTTTTCATATCTTCAGGATAATTCTCTAATATTCTAATTGCCTTTAGAAAATTATCCTTTTTGCTTTTTGATAAAGGATAGTCTCTATCCGAAACGTCAGCTTTTTATTTGATTTTATATTTCTAGTTTTATTTTGATTTTATTTATTATTTATTAATTATTTTGTTAATTATTATTTATTTTTCATTCTTATTTAATAACTATTATTTATTGTATTCCAGGGTTTTTGTGTCTCGTGCTTTTCTCTTATAAATATCCGTTTATTGTTCTCCGAGACCCGTACCCTGAGTTTCTATTTTTCTATTTTTACTTTTCAGTCAATGTTTTGCTCGATTCTCTCTGTTTATCTATATTTTCTTTTCCATTTTTGTCCAGTATGCCTGTTGCTATCCTTAGTGATTCTATGTTTGAATTTTTTCCCCACACGTGTCCCAGTTAACTCATCCCACTCTCTGTTTTTTCTCTCTCGTAGTGGTTGCACCTTTTCGGACATCCCAACACTCTTACAAGACATTCCACTCGGCATTAAATATCTCGTCATTCACATAGGTAAAAACAACATCTCGTCTTCATTTAACTGTCCAGAAACTGCCATTCACTCACTTATACAACAACTCACCACTATCTTCTCCAAAAACACAGACATCCAAGTCACTTTATCTTCAGTTTTGCCAAGCCACATAAATTTCCACAGACCCTTACATTCACAGAACACTTCACGACTTAACAAAAACATTTCACACTTCAATAAATTAGCACAGATTCTATCCAGTATCTCTAAACGTTTTCACATTCTACAACACTGTCCACTCTCTTCTATTTACATTTGCAGGAATGGGCTACATCTGTCACACAAGGGTTTGGATCTGGTTTCACACAACATACTTAGATATTGTCAACCTCTCACCACACTCAACCTTATCTCCAACACTACACAAGACACTGACAATCATGCACCACACAACATCTCCGACAACACCCCTTTACCATCTGATTCTCCAGTTCATATCTCAACAACTTCACCTTCAGTCCTTCCACCCCTTCAGCGAACACATACATTTACTCCCACCATCTAAACATCAATTTCCAATGAAACAACCCCACCCACCATTCACGATGTCCCTTCTTCCCCAACACTCTCCCCCATTTACCAAATTCTCACACCTATACCTTCACAGAATACTACACAAATGCTAGACAGACTTTCACGCCCACTTTCTACCTCGGACACTTCCGCCAGACCACACACATAAAACACACGCAACTCCACAAAACTACGATCAACACAAAATAGATGACTAACAGCCAACGACCCTCCTGCTTTTTTTCCGCTCCGAAAGCTTTGCGACAAATTCTGTACCTACCATGCTCACAAAATCACCTTTTCCCAGATGAGGTACCTTACCCTCTGCCACTCTGTCGCAAATTCATTCCACTGGTTCTGATTCTACTTATAGCATCCTTCCTATCCTTAGTAACCATTGCTCCAGCATTTGCACAAGCCTCTTTCAGTCCATTACCCAACATGACTCTCTTCCCTCTCTTAATCCCCCGGATATTGATGCTCTTCATACTTTCATTTGCAAAAAACTTGATTTTCACTATTCCAAAAAATTTAATAAATTTCAGATAGAGACCGTATTTCCTTCCCTAATAAATCGCACTTTCTGTCTAATCCGTTAACCGCCTATTTTCTGAATTCCCTGTCTGAAAACGATCATCCTCCCTCCACCAGCTCCAGCTCCTCTACTCTTGGCACAACCGCGGTTATTAATCTATCAACCACTAAAATTTTGTCTCTCGAGATCAGAACCCTGTCCAAAGGCCTTTCCTTCTGTCCCACTCCTAATAGTGTTGACACTTTTGATATCATTTCAACTTCAGCCATGCCCTAAGATACCGTCTATACTTTTGCATGAATCCTTCCAATTCTACTCCCGCTTCCAAATCAACCTTCCATATTCCCAGCGACTGGGCCTCTCCTCATGACATCAATAATGAACTTGAAGTTTACATCAAGTCCATACAAAACGACATCCTCTCCATCACTAATAATATTAAAAAATCTCTTCCTAACCTCACCAATAACGAATTCCTCTGTATCAAACGCCTTAGCAATAACCCTGATATAACAATTAAACCAGCAGATAAAGGGGGCACTATTCTTGTCATGAACACCTCTGACTGCATTAACGAAGCTAACAGACAACTCTCTGATATTACGTTCTACAAGAAACTAACCTCCGATCCTACCGACACGTTCAAAACCATGCTTCAAAATATCCTCTCTCAGCTTGAATCCTCTTCCGAAATCGATAACAAAACCCGCCTCTTCCTCCTTCCTAAATTCAGTTCTCCTGGTCGTTTCTACCTTCTTCCCAAGATTCATAAACCTGGCAATCCCGGCCGTCCGATCATCTCTTGTAACAACACACTCTGTGAGCCACAATCTGCTTATGTCGACCACCACATACGCCACATTCCATTAAGCCTTCCTTCCTATATCAGAGACACTAACGATTCTTTTTCCCATATCCAGCGCCAAAACAAATCTAACTACGATTTCAAGAACGTCTTCCTCTGCAGGCTTGATGTCTCTTCCCTCTACACTAACATTCCTCATGATGATGGGGTTAAAGCTGTGTGGAACAGTCTCAAGGCTAACAAACCTTTCCAAGTTCCTTCTACTGACACTATCTGCCTCTTCTTCGGATAATCCTCACCTCCAAATTCTTCACTTTTAACAATGAGTATTACATCCAGACCAGTGGCACTGTTATGGGCTCCAAAATGGCTCCCAACTATGTTAACATTTTTATGGGGGAGGTGGAAACCAAACTACTTTCCACGTCTCCCTTGAAACCATTGGTCTGGCTGCGATATATTGATGATGTTTTTCTGATCTGGCCACACAATGAAGACTCACTCTTATCTTTTATCAGCCATTCCAACTCCATCCACCCCTCCATCAAGTTTTCTCTATCAGGACAATTTCTTTTTTGGATGTCTCTATCTCTATCACTAACAATAAATTTTCTACTAATCCCTATAAGAAGCCCACTGACCCACACCAGTATTTACACTAGGAGAGCTACCATCCGCGCCATTGCAAGGATAACATCCCATTAGGTCAGTTACCTCGCATCCATAAAATATGCACTAATCAGTCTGACAAGAACTTCCCTGCTAACGCCCTTACCCACTCCCTAAAAGCAAGAGGCTACCCCAAATCTGTCATACGCGCATATATCTACAAACATCGCAATTCTCGTTCTAAAAATAACCCCAAACCTTCTCCAGCAATGACAACACCCTCATTAGTTCTTCCTTATCATCCAACCCTCAATAGTATTAAAAATATCCTAAGGAAACATCAACAAATTACCGACACCTCTCCTATTCTCCACTCCATTCTACCAGAACCACCAAAAGTTTCTTTTAAACGGACATAAAATTTAATGATATTCTGGTCCATGCTGCTATTACCAAACCACGCACTTCCACTAAAGGATGTTCTCCTTGGAATGCAAAGCATTGTGGCGTTTGCCATTTTCTTAACCCTGCTACCTCCATTTTCAGCAATGCTTCCTCCTCTACTTTCAAGATTAACCAGAACCTGACCAGCACTTCTCACAACTTAATTTACCTGTTACATTGCAAAGTATTCTAGAAACAGTAAGTTGGAGAGACAGGCAATACCATACGCTCCAGATTTGCCGGGCATAAGTTCGATATCCTTAGCAATGCTGACACCCCTGTCGCTAAACACTTTAATTCCCCTGGTCACTCTTTACAGGCCATCAGCCTTTATATTCTTCGTAGTAACTTCCATAACAAAAAAAGAAAGTAATTCGAGTCTTTTCTTATTTGGAAGTTTAATTCCCTCACCCCTAATGGCATTAACCTTAGCAAAGGCACCATTTCCTCATTACCTTTCCCATATTCCTCTTCAACTTCAGCTATTCACTAATTTGCCGTAGGCTCTCTTTTTCTTTATCTTTTCTCAGTTTTAATGTTCTGTCATATGTTCATTTTGTGTCCGACCCTGTTTTTCGTGCGCTCTCTGTACTCTTTTATTTTAGTGACCTTTTTATGCGATACTTTTTTACAGGTTGACTAGCGACCGGGCTTTGTCAAAAAAATTGTGTAACCGAGAACAGTCAGGGATTTTTTCAGGGACTTTTTTTCCAGGGAATTTTACGAAATCGTTTTGCTAGACACCCTCTCATCTCTTTAACTTTTTTATAATTTTAATTTTGTATGTGTTATCCTATTGCATTTTTTTCGTCGCTCTCTTATTACCTCCTATTTGTCCTCCTTCCTGGCCTATCCCAAGACGTCTTCAAATTCCTCTTCCACTTTTTCAGCCAATACCATCTTACTGTTCTCTATGCCAACTAAATATAAAGGCGTCTTTTAGTACATTTTTCATATCTTCAGGATAATTCTCTATTATTCTAATTGCCTTTAGAGAATTATCCTTATTGCTTTGATAAAGGATAGTCTCTATCCGAAACGTCAGCTTTTTATTTGATTTTATATTTCTAGTTTTATTTTGATTTTATTTATTATTTATTAATTATTTTGTTAATTGTTATTTATTGTTCATTTTTATTAATTATTTATTATTTATTGTCTTCCAGGGTTTTTGTTATCGACCAAATCCTCGTTCCAAAGAATGGTGCTGGAATCATTTAGGCAACGTACAGAACATGCTGTTGTAGAAGTTTCATGTTTTTTCAACACATTCACCCTAATTATCTTAAAGGATTTGTTGCGATGTCTCTTCGGAAAACAAAAGCTGGACCACGGCAATGTTTTGGAGGACCAACATTCCAAACTTGCAACGTATTTTGTAAGATATGAAGGTAAAAATCATTTCTTAGAAAACTGTTCTCAAGGCAGATGCATAATGTGCCAAAAAAATTACGCGATTACAATGCACAAAATGTTAGAAGCGACTACATACATATGCTCTGACTACATGAAGTGATCGTAAATGTCATAAATATAAATATTGGTTAACTGAAATGTTTTCCTTTCCTTATATATTTGCAGATATAAATAATTTATGTTGTTTCGATTATATGTTATAACAATGGTAATAAAAATAAATGAATGTAACACTTCAAACAGTTGTCATGTAATGAACTGAAAATTTACCCATAAGCATGCCAACGTTCCCATTTTGAGAACATATTTTTTCATCAAGTCAAAAATTTTTTTCAAGCTGATTATTTTTACCCCAATATACATGAGGCTATAGTAGCAACATATCCAAATTTCATTTAAAAATTTTCATGATTTCCTATAGCGGCTTGTAAAAGGTTATTATGCCTTTCCATAACCATGAATATCGATTTTTTATTAATAATTATTAGTTTTTCGAAATCTGAGGAGAACAGTGCTCTTCCTCAAGCTTTGAAGGTCAAGTATGCAAAATTTCATCAAAATTGGAAAAAACTGTAGATTTATATAAGAAACAAACAAACAAATCCACAAACCCACCCACAAACATCCTTCTTTATATAAATAGAAAGATAGAAAGAATTTCACAGTCAGCTGCTATTGATTTAACCCATTAACTTCCCCAATTCCCATTTCGGATCATGTACTTTAAACTGTCTAGTGGGGCCTACTCCAATCTACTTAGGAAAAAACGATGTGTACATGATTAATCAGGGTTGTGTCTGTGCAGCAGATGCTAAATTTAGCTCGTGCACGTCGTGATTGGCTTCCCACGCGAGATCATTCTTCCGGTCGGGACAACTATTTTCGTCACGTGAATGGAACGCCGGTTTTTACAGTAAAGCATGTGTTTATCCAAGAGGCTCTTTTTCATTATTGGTGGCTTGTCGTGTTCATTGGTAAGTGTTTAATACTGTAATTGCACTTTTCAGTGCATTATATTGTTTTGATGGATACAATAGACCGAGATATCTCGATCCCCATTTGGGGCTCACATCTGATACTGACTTTAATTTCACTAAAGATTTTGTACTTGCGTTTTACAGGAAATGGCGCGACACAGGGTTCTTTCTTTGAAAGAAATTGATGATATTATAAATGAGGACGCCTTTCTAAATTCTGATGAAGATGAAGACGAGACTGGCCCTATAGATATTGTGGAACTTCCTCCCGAACGAGTTGATGATGTGTCAGACAATGAAGATATTGATGACACAATTATGGATGATGTTGAACAGGCAGATGTTCCTGGACCTGTTGAAATTCATCTTGCAGCAAGGCAGGATGATAATGTTACAGTGGCCATTGCGTCGCCTTCAACAAGCACTGGTACAAATGATTTAGACCAACCATCTGCCAAAATAAGAGTGGTACCTGTGAATCCAAAGTGGAAGAAGGGAAAACCAATTTATTCTAAAAGCTACCCAAACTGTGATGTTGTAGAAAAAGAAGGTGTGATGTCATCAACTTATTCAAAAGAAAAAACACCTTGCTGTGTTTTGGGAAGCTATTTGATGACGCAATTATCACAGATATTGTCCGGCAGACTGTAATATACGCTACACAGAAAAACGTCCATCAGTTTTCCTATTCAAATGATTGTATTAGAAACTTTATTGGCATTCTTCTCTTCACTGGATACTATTCTTTTTTTCAAGAACAATTATACTTGTATGAAGAAGAAGATATGGATGTTCAATGTGTGAGAAAATGTATGAGTCGAAACAGATATCTGGAAACAAAACACTATCTCCATATTAGTGACAACTCTGTCCTGTAGGGGATCCCAGCAAATGAAAGGGACAGGCTCTGCAAGATTCGCCCACTGATTGACAAACTAAACGAAAACTTTCAGCAATTTGGTGTTTTCTCTGAAAATTTGAGCATTGATGAACAAATGGTCCGATATTTCGGGCACCTTTAGCTCAAGCAGTTTATGCTAGGTAAGCCAGTAGGATTTGGATTCTAACAGTGGGCGACGTGCTGCTCACAAACAGGCTATTGTTACTAGATGCAAGTGAACGAAGGCAAGGATACAAGCAGTGATGAAGATGCAGACGTGTCCGGACTTAGGGCATCTGTTGTCTTGAATATGATTTCGATTTTAGAGACACCATATGCTCACAAAATTTATTTTGACAATTTCTTCACCGGATTCTCCTTGATGAAATATTTGAAAGATATTGATGTCAGGGCAACAGGGACTGCACGATTCAACAGAATGAATAAGTTCCCTATTGCGTCTGACAAGGAAATGAAGAAAAAAAAGTGGTACATGCGACTACAGATTTGATTCCGAGAATGAAATTTTGGGTGTGATTTGGAATGATAACAGCTGCGTAAAGCTACTAAACAACCATGAGCCCATTGATCCTATGTCACAGGTGAAGCGATGGAGCAGAACAAACAGGAGAGAGATACAAGTCCTCCAACCCAAATTGATCACAGAGTATAACTGACACATTGGTGGGGTTGATAAGATGGATTGGAACGTCAAAAAATACATAATCAAAATCAGGGGAAAAAAGTGGTATTTCCCTTTGCTTACCAATGCCATTGATATAGCATTGGTGAATTCCCATGCACTATATTGTCTTGCAAACGGTGCAATCCCTCTCTTGGATTTCAAAAGATCTGTTGCCAGGGCATATCTTGCTCTTTCTTCCCCAATATCTGACCCAAAAAAGCCTGGGAGGAAATCTTTCTCCGAACCAGCCAAGAGTTGTGTTCTTGTTGATGTCAGAACCTCTGTAACTGGTCACTACATTGAACGCACAGAAATGGGCAAACAAAGGAAGTTTGCACTGTATAAGATTAACGCAAGAAAACAGTGCTGTAAATGTAATGTTGGACTTCATGTGGAGTGTTTTCCAGTATGGCACCAAAACTAGGTTGTATGTGTCATGATCCCCATTTGAGGATGGACCAAAATTTTGAAATTTTGAAAAAAGTACAGATGTTGAGATTCAAAATACATGTTTTCCTTATTAAACTATTATAAATCTATAACAATAAAGCAAATATATTCAAAAAAAATTTGGCAGTTAATGGGTTAAGAGTGATATTTGATCCACCCACTCTTTGAATCTTGTCCGAAGGTGCCTCAACTATGCGATACCACTGGATTTGAATCCTGGAATGCCTGAACTTCTTGATCAGCGAACTGATGCAATTGAGGCATCTCTAGGTAATCCTTGAATCGGCATTATTTGTTCGTCAGATAATGGTCACACTCTATTATATGTGAGATACAAGCACTCGAAGATTGGTTTCTTCTGAGTTGAATTGATCATGATAATCTTCTGACAACGCATATACACACTATTCCATATTCGCTTAGGTTCCTGTGGACTTACAATATCCCACAATGACTGCGAATAGAGTTATCAAATCTGCATCATAAGCAACGATGCCATTCTTCATCTTCCTTCAGCAGCCTTCGAGCTTTTGAACCCTCCTGGAAAGTATCGTGCAATACAGCAACAACTCTTTGAAGATCTTCAAATGATTTTGGACCACGTACATACCATATCAATCGATGCTGTCGACTTCCATACTCCATTGGATTCGCATTCTTCTTCGACTTCTGAGATTGTCTGAAATTTTCGCTATATCGGCGCTATTATCCTATTCATTAGGAATCGTTAATCACACTGTTCACTAATTGTTATTAGACATATCAAACAATTTTCAAGCTAAGTTTCGAATCTCTCAGATATAGAATTGAAATAGATACTTGGTTTTATATTGTTGAAAAGAATGAAGATTTATATTTGTTTTCTTTAGTCGCCTCACTTCCTTTTGTTAGCATTAAATTCCGTCGAACGCGACTCATCCTAGAAAGACGAACCAAAATCGGACTTATTCTCCTTGTGGATAAGAGGTACACTCTGATTTTGTTTGTTCCATTCCACAGTTTTGCTTAAGTTTTTTTTGTCTGGAAAGCCAAACAACTGGAAAGCCAAACAACTGAAAAGTCATACATTTTTGCATCATCATAAGTTGACCAGATCCAGGGCTTATTATTCTTAGAAATACTATTAGGCTAGGGTCACACTGGCGTAAAACGCCGCGTAAATACGCCAACGTAACGACGCCAGTGATGTCACTTCCGGTAAATAGCATGGTGCCGCGCTTGGCGACGTCGTTACGTCGGCGTATTTACGTGGCGTTTTACGCCAGTGTGACCCTAGCCTTAACAATAGTCGAAATATGATGATGTAACAATGCATGACGTTTCTGTTGTTTGGCTTTCTTTCTATCAGGTGTTGTTTTTACCACGAGTGCCGCAACAATCGAATCTGTAAAAATGTTTTTAATATAACGCAAATAATTTTTTATTATGGCCTATTGTAGCAGAAACATTGCCTTGCATTACATATACATTGTTGGTTCGCGCTTATTGTTGGTCCACGCATTTTGTTGTCCGCGCATATTGTTGCTCATGCACTGTCGCTTCATGAGAGACAGATTAACCAAAATATACAGGGTGTTTTTGAATTGAGTACAGAATTTTTGGGAGATGATAGAAGAGGTCCTTAGAAGTATTTTTGTCATATGAACATGGGGTCCCCGCAGCTCCTTTTACTTACAATACTGCATTGAACAATCAAATGACACCGGGACGCAGTATGCGTTGGTAGGCCTAGATTATTTTATATGTAACAATTAACACAAACAATCTACTGTATGACTTTTGCAGTAATTGTTCGAAATGACCGCCATTTTCTTCATAGCACAATTCGCAACGCCTTATGATGGATTGATGTACGCGTGGAAAGAGTTGATTTGCACGGCCGCTGATGTCACCTGCTGCCGTGACAACACGAGCCGCCAATTCTTCTTCGGTATCTACGGGTTCGGAGTACACCATTGAATTTATGCTTCCCCATAAAAAAATCCTTCGGTGTGAGATCTGGCGATCTCGGTGGCCAAGCAACTGGTCCGCCACGACAAATACAACAAACAAGCACGTGCACCTTGAAATTTCTTTGCTAACAATTACTTTAAAAGTTATTACAGTAGATTGCTTGTGTTAATTGTTTAAAAAATGTTAATATATGTTTAATATAAAAAATGTTTAATATGTTCATATGACCAAAAATACTTCTAAGGACCTCTTCTATCATCTCCCAAAAAATCTGTACTCAATTCAAAAACACCCTGTATATGTATAGACCAACAATGCAAGGTAAAGTTTGTTCTTTACAAATAAGGTTCACTTTGTAAAAATGCATAGAATACCTGTGTTTCGGTCTTTACATAAAATAGGTTTAGGCTCTTAGAATTTAATATTTTCTTGAAAATTTTTAAAAATGAGCCCTAATTGGAGATAAAAAAGTGTTAAGAGACTATTGAGCAAGAGTGGAAAGGCGACAGAGGAAGCTGCCCTTTCGCTCTGTGGCAGCTTTCAATTTATCTTTGGTGTTATTGGGGTGTTCATTGACCTCTATCTCCATAACTCTCCGTATGTAGTTGTCCAACGGATTGAGGTCAGGGGAGTTAGGAGGCCAAAGGATAGGGGTTACGTGATCATGGAAGTTGTCGGCCATCCATTCCTTTGTCATGCGAGAGTTGTGTGCTCTTCGCATAACATACGAGTGATATCTGATGTTTTCATGGACACCATTTCTGATTGTTCCTTCCTACATATGGAGATATTTGACAAGTAACCTAATGGATGTTCTGGGGTTGTCATCGATGGCCTGCTGCACTTGCTGACTTGAATAGTCGAGTTCATGTATGTTTTGTTATCGGTTATATTCTCAGCTCTCACCCCAGGCAAAGGGACTAATTCTTCTGTCACCTTTCCACTCTATTTTAATGGTCTCTTCACGTTTCAATATCTCCAGTTACTGATGATTTTTAAAGTTTTTCATGAAAAATTAAGAACAATTAATTCTAAGAACTTTTAAGAACAATTAATTCTAAGAAATATCCGAAATTAAAGAATTGTATATATTGTTATAAATTCAATTTTGTTTTATAATTCTCAGAGGGGGGATAGAACCATCATTCTTAATGAACCTATTTATATTGCACAATTTGCCTGATAGCCGGCGTCACCTGGAACTTTATATAACCTCCTGTTGTCCTGCTGCAGATTAAAATGATACCCATCTTCACCTCTGGGGAGCAACACTGGATTCTTTAGACATAGTTTACCTTGCTCTTGACGTTGCTCTTTTACCCTCCTGCTCTAGAAGAAGCTTCCGTTGTTCAGATATTTCCAATGCCCGGATAGATTTTCTCTTTTTTTTTCAATACTCGATTAATACTCGTTCTTCTTTTTTCACTGATCAATACTCGTTCTTTCTCTTTTCCTTCCAAACACACGAATTTCGCCAGTCTTTAGGGGACTCAAGGGAGACTCATGTAACTCCTTACCCTCCTCGAAAACTCTGCCTTATCTATGTCCTGTCGTTGCATCATCAGTTCATCCTCATTGTTTATAATAAAATATATCAGAAATTTTTTAGGAAATATTTGAATCTGCTGTGCTACCAAATCAGCTTGGTGATATGCCCTATATTTGTCTCTTTTTTGATTAAATTTTGCATTATCTGAATGTGAATATACAGTAGAAATTAACAAATGAAAACGCTTAAAAATAATAGAGTAAAAATTCATATTGAAAATTCGAGAAAAATAAATTTTTGGCGTTACTTACTACTTGGTAATCACTTGTTGCAATTCGCACTCTGCTCTCGATGTCTTGAAGCAAAACTTGGCCATTCGTCACATTGTGCTGGACTCTCCCTCTAAGCTAGTGGACGAGTCTATAGCTTTAAAAAATGAAAAGAGTGGCCAAGCATAATTTAATGACTAATTTTCTTGATACATAAGTACTCAGATAATGAAGCAAATCAAAGTTTATTTGGACCAAAAACAAAAAGAATTTTCTGACAAGTTTATGAAGGAGACGGCGGCCCGGTTGGATGTTATCGACCAACAGCTGATCAAAGTGAAGGAGCGGATAGATTTTGTCGTGACGGTTATTCATCATGATGGGAGGAATTTAGTCAATGAAGCGCATGACAGAATCGACGAGTTGGAACTAGGCATACGAACCTCAGGACTTTTGGCCTTCCAGAACAACCTTCGGAAAATCTATCGGAGTTGTTTACCGATCTGTGTATCTACAAGCTCGACATCTCACTTAATTCTGCTGACATTCTGGCTATCCATCGCCTAAGTCCACGTAACTTCTCGTCAACGCACCCAGTAAATGCGCAATTGTCGATGGTCGCTCTTCGAGATGCCATCATAAATAATAGGACTAGGTTAGGTGGTACACCTTACGTTATCTGGGAGGATCTTAGCTAGATATAGACTTTTAGGATGGCCAAGAATAAGCTGGGATGTCAGAACGTCTGGAGTTTCAGAGGAAAGATTTTCGTCAAGGGTCCTGAAAGAAGGCCCCTGCGCATAACCTCGCAGTTAGAATTCAATCAACTGAATATTGTGTCCAACTAGTGTCCTCTAACTTCTATACAGAGGACGCGTAGTGAATTTATGACTGGTATTGTCCTGTTATTCCGGATCATTGTTGATCAATTTGACATGATTACTGACTGGTTCATATCCTTACCTTGATAGTAATAAGCCAGACTGTTTATT
Organism: Rhysida immarginata; assembly: GCA_023313115.1. Lineage (NCBI taxonomy): Eukaryota > Metazoa > Arthropoda > Chilopoda > Scolopendromorpha > Scolopendridae > Rhysida > Rhysida immarginata. The sequence goes on from JAHWFO010084377.1 coordinate 427,633, forward strand.
CGTACGATTTGCTCGACGATGAATTCGATAGTGCGCCCCGTGCAATTACCGTTTAGTGCGTTCAGTGCGGTTTCTATGTCAGTGCACGATCTTTTACCGAACGGTCCGTGCGTTTTGAGCCAAACCAACAACATGGCGATGGCTCAACGACTCCGTTTTAATCACCGCAAAAGTCTAAATTTCAAATTTTTAAAGTCATTTTCAGTTGCGAACTTTTTTTTTAATCTGTATAAACTCTCTTCATCTACTTGAATGTAAAATTTCGACCATCATCGACAGTGATCGAAATCTGGAGCTTCGCTGGATTGGAGGCCGCCATGTGCAATTGTAAATCTCACGAAACGACCCTGTGCACTACACAAAGCGCACGAGAACGAAGTGCACGGAAATCTCCGAACACCTCTCACCGGCCGCACGAGAGCTACTTCGAACAGCTAATGCGCGCATTCAGTGCAAAAAAATCACATTGAACGAATAAACGAATGCGCCTTAGGTTAGTTGGTTTGTTTGGTATTAACGTCCTTTTCTACTGCCTTGGTCATTTCAGGACGGCGTTATAGGGGTCGCAAATTTTGCCTCGCCGGGGTTCTTTAACGTGCAGCCGGCAAACGACTACACGGGACAAACGGCTTTACTTCCCTTCCAAATGACGTGCGTGATCTCAGGTAACGCATGGACTTACCTTAGAGGTCTGATCAGAGGACGTTAAGTTTTCAGTGAAAAGAAAACCTTTGAGGATTGTATTGTCGCGAAAGGGTTCACGTGCAACTCCTGAATGTCTTATGCTCATATTCCGTATGTAATCTTCGAAAGAAAAAAAATTGATGAAATAAAGCCCCGGTTATTTTTGCATCAGACGTCAGGATGTCTGCGTAGTGTTTTTTTTTGTTTCTTTCCCCTCCTCTAGGCCAATGACGAGAAGACTGCTCTGCGCCCATTGGAGCCTACTGGAGGGAAGTTCCGTCATAACTTTTGAGTATCGAATAAGATTATTTCTCACACCTCCATTTCTTCACTGATTTTTTGGCTCTCCTGTAGTTTTATTTCCCCCAGAAGATCTCTGTACGAGAAGCGCTTCGAGGGCGCTCGATGGTTCAGCATCCACCTAGTTCACACCCGTTACAATATATATTGTGTATATATGTAAGCACCTATTTTTATGACGATTACTTAGCTGTTAAGCCTTCTATTCAGCCATAGGAAATAATAATAAGCCATACTGTTTAATTATGTATGTATTGTAACGCCCTAGGAAATCAGCCATAGGAAATAATTCACATGTATGTATTGTAACGCCCTTTCCGAAGGTAACAAAAAATAACTAGTTTTTTTGTAATAAAAAAAATATTTTTGTGCCTAAGATTTCATTGTTGCGAGAAGTTTATTTTTAATCCAAGTTTCCGAATGAAGACCAAATTTAATGTTTTACCTGCTATGTTTATTGTTGTATTGTTAAGTTTTCCTAGGTTTACTACTTTTGATATTTGGACTTCTGCCGAATACATTTTAATGCACTGGTTTTGAAGAAACAATGCTCAAGACTGTGTTCATTGTTGTGCGTTTTCGCGTCACGCTCCTCGTTCTGTCTCTCAAGTGTGTTGGTTCGAATAATTTTTACTCAGACACACTTGCACATCAAATGTCAACTTGAACACTTCTCCTCTTCTGTTCGTCTACTAGCCAGTCGCCATGAATCCTTTTTCTACGTGTGGTAATTGTAAAGTCTCTCTGCTTCCACAACCGGAATAATTATTTGGTACTCCGCAAGTAATTTCTTCTTGACTAACTAATCCTTACGACTTCTTTCGCATTCGGTTTGATGACATCGTCGAGGATGAAAACAATCCCCTGGTCGTGTGCGATATTGCCCACAAGCTGCGTTAGTTTTGTTGAGCTTCGCGCATAAATTTACTATTCTCCAGCTTGGTTTGTTTCTGAACAGCAAACTAATTTAACGCATCGGAAAAACAACGATTAAAACCAGCTGAGTTACCCTTTTGATTATTCTTTTACAATTTTCCTTTATACACGTACCGTATTATCGTTTAAGGATTAGATTTATACCCAATTGTTTAGAAAAATGTACTGTCTCCTACTATTTTTACTTGTAGAGCTTCGGCAACCGGAGCTGTCCATGTAAAGCTAGGTGCTCTTGATGATTTCGGCTTAGAGTCGGATTCAGTCCCATGATACATTCTTCATCTGGTTCATAGCGTAGCTTGTAATTTGAAGGGTTCAACAAGCGTCAGCATCTGATACCATCCGTTTGTCTTATTTGATGGCTTCTTCCGTCATTCGGCGTTGATTTGCAATTCTACTTTGAAGCTTAATTTGTGACTCCTTACTAATCTTTGCGTGTTTATTTATATTTTTCTGTCCCTGTTATCCTTTCGTGTGTTTTTATTTTGACCCTAGAGATGGATCAACACCTAACGAGCCTTCGTATCCGGCGACAACTGACCAAGAATAACCCGAGTCAGCGTGATGACGCCTTCGTCCGACTGCTCTGTTGGATTCACTGATTCCGAGAAAAAAATGCATACAAGCACTTTGTTTCGAGCCACCAGGGGGTAGCCTGATTTGTTTCTTTTCTTCTATTCCCTTCCGTATAGGCAAAACCTGTTCTCCAACTTCACTAACCACCCATTTTTGTGATGACTGTGGCCAGAAAAGTTAAAGAAAATTCGCAATGGCTGGTGATTTATCGATATCAAAGATTTCTATCGACACCATGCTTGCAAATACTGTGCCGCTCGCGGATGTTCGCGTGCACAAACCTGATATTGCCCATTTGACTATTTATACTATTGATTTAGAATAATCGTCCAGTTTTGCTAACTGTCTGCGTACGTCAATGACCAGGAACCAATCGTTTGCCGGAACCGAATCTGAGCTCCTTTGTTAATCAAACTATCTAAAATCCATTTTGTTAACTGCGTAGAGTTTTTATTAAACCTTTTTCTCCAGTTTTTTACGTTAACGCACTTATTAAATTCTGCTGAATTGTAATTAATTTAATCGCTCCTAATAGAAAAAGGAATTGTTTATAAAACTTTGTCTTAATTATTGAAATGAACATTTATAGAATGTATTTCTATTTACCAATATCTTCAACTATTCTGGCATTTGTTTCTTTATGAATAAAGTGAAAATTATTGTATTTTTGCAAACTCTACTTTTGTTACCATTCGTTCAGCCACTTATCCATTGACCTTTGAAAGTTCACTTAGTGGGGGTGTAACACTATATGCGTATATGTGTATGTGTCAATTTTCTATATTTTATGATCATTACTTAGTTGTTAAGCGTTCTATTCAGCTCAGTTTTCTATTGACCTTTCCGTTTCAGCTTCGATTTCTCCACACCTTCAGCTCATTTTAAACGATATAATCTACTTCCCATTTGCTCACTCTTAAATTCTTTCCATATGGTAAAGAATTAGCAAACTATCTATATCTGCACCCGATCACTGCACACCAAATGATTCTTTTCTTAACCCAGTACCCCAATGTAGATCGAAGTTTCTCAATTTTTTCTTTAAACATTCGTAGTTTTTAAGCCAATTTTCCAACTTTGTTCCTTAACCTTGCTAACATTAATATCAATCCTGTAGTTCTAGTTTTTACTGAAACCTAGATACTGACGACGCAAATATTCTCACTATAAATAGGCTTAATAAACGTGGTGACAGCATTTGTATCTACGTCTCCGATAAATGGAACACGAGGGTTGATTTAGAAAATTCTAATATCTGTGAGATATTGAGATTTTAACTATTGATCTGGATAGAAAATTTATATGAATAAATTTTGAAAAAATATGTATATAATTGTGATTATAAAAATAAAGAGACTCTTTCACTACAACAAAAGTAAAAACTACAAAAGTAGTGAAAAAGAAGAAATACAACCTAGATCTAGAAGCGCTTTTTGAAAGCTTTGGTTTCATCGTCAGCAGAGACCAAGGAGAACACCAAGAGGACGAGAGTGAACTGACTTGGGTACAATCGACAATCGAACAGTGAAGTGAAAAGAAAGACGCGAGTGGTCCAGGAGCCAAGCTCACTTTGCACGCTCGCCCAAAGAGTAAACCAGAGGAGGTATACTGAACTGGGAGAGAAGCCTGATGAACTTCTTTAGTCCTCCACAGAAGAAGTCCCAGAAGGGACGAGAGTCAGATTGTAGATTGACGAATAGAGTCCCCAAAATTCAGCAGGATCTAAAAGAACCAATAGTTGTGAAAGAGGCCTTGTTAACGTCATCAAAGCAGACATCCAGGATATGGTGGGGTCTTCGAAACCTGGGGGATCCTTAACTACGAGTGGATGATCCAGAATACCAGAAACCAGGGTGTTTTCTTGATTCTCTATCTTGGGTAGCAAGTTCTTCATAAGTGTATGGACTAAGGTGCCTATGTGGGTCATTCCCAAATCCTCATAGATAGAATGGTGGTTGGCAACTCTTCTGTCAAGTTGGGCAATGGATCGGAGAGCAACATTTTGGAAGGTCTGGAGATCCTTCCACCTAGATTTGCAAATAGAAGCCCAAGCAGGCATTCCATGGAGTAAAATAGTACGAAGCCCAACTTTGCATATCAAGAGTTTGTTACCCACACCAAAAGTGCTCTTTCGCCCCAGAAGTGCTATCAAACTGAACGTCGCTTTCTTTGCTTTGTTGAGCGTGTACTGGACTTGGTCGTTCCACTTTAGTTTGCAGTTGATCATGACACCAACATATTTAGAGCTTTTTACCCTTTCAAGTTTCTTGCCAAATAAGAAGAGGGTCTTTGGAGGGTTTTTGCATTTGCGAGTGATAAACATGATTTTGCATTTATTGACGTTCAGTTTTAATCGCCACTTAGTGAACCAGCTCTCGCACTGATGAAAAGTTTTTTGGAATCGAGTGATGACATAGGCTGGGTTTCGTGCACGAGTCATGATCGTCCCTTCGTCAGCAAACTAGTAAAGATTGCACTTTGAAAAACTTGGGAACGTCATGGATAAACAAGTTGAATAAGGCTGGCCCCAAGAGAGAGCCTTGGGGTACACCAGCATTAACATCGCAGGATTCAGACAGGGAGTCCCCAACCTTAACACAAAAAGTCCTCTTTGACAGGAAGGAGCAAACAAAAGCAATTACATCGTCAGGGAACCCGCAGGTAATCATTTTGTAAATGAGTCCATCCTGCCAGACTTGGTCAAAGGCCTTTTGGAACTCGAGGAAAACGAGACTAACAAACATAGAGAGGTTTAGAGGTTGTTTGCCTCAGAGTAGTTGTTGAACCTCTTGAGTATAGTGCGCTTAAAGACCTTCGAAATCATGGGTAATAAGCTAATGGGCTTATAACTTGTGGGAAGAGCAGTTTCCAGTCCAGGTTTAGGAATGGTGATGATGTCTGAGTCCTCCCAGTCAATAGGGAAATGGCCGTTAAGCCTACAGTCAATTATGACCTAGGTAATGATTCAGATAACACTGGGAGGCAAATTCTTGAGAGGTGTCGATGCCGCCTGATTTTTTGCTTTTCAGGCGCTTTAAGATGTTCAATACCTCAGAGGTGCCAATGACATCAGGAGAGGCAAGAAAGGGTTGGGGGTGGCCATACTGGTCACACACGTTTTTGTCCTCACGTGTAACATTGACCTGACCATTCTCTTTGGACATAAGGAATTGGCTCTTCAGTGAATCAGCAATAATTTGTGCTTTCTCCTGGTCATTGCTAAAAAAATCGCCACCCTCAGTAAGTAGAGGAGGAAGAACAATACACCTGTTGCTTTTAAGGGCCCTGACCATAGTCCAGAGAGAGTTGTCCTGGACTGACAGACTCTTGATATTGTCGTTCCTTTTTTGATTCCTTACCTTGTGGGATAGCCTGTTTCACTTTGTATTGAATTGGAGAAACCTGGTATCCTGCCAAAGTCATGTGAAGATTTTTTTTTCGTGGATGAGTTGCCTGATGGAGAAAGGAAGTTCCAGATGGTCAAGTATTTGTAGCCATCTTGATGGAGTGAGTGACGTTTTTGATATTTTTGTCAATGTCACTGCTGGTGACGGGATGCTGATAGGGAATGTTACTGTCATTCATAAGTGTTCTAAAAAATTTCCAGTCCTGCTTATAACCAAGATTTATTCTCAGGTCGATATTTATCAATTTAGTTCAACTGGCAATTGGTCGGATGATAAGACATTTACTGTAAATATATCATAGGGTTTGAAAAACCCCTTGAGAACAACAATGTTGAGCACGTCGCTAGCGGGTGAGTGATCACAGTAGTATGTATCTTCATGAGGGCCCATGACGGAAGTGTCGATCTGATCTACCATGTACATATAAAGTACCCAGCCACTTTGATTAATGCATCTGGAGTTCCAGTGTAGGTGTTTATCATTCAAATCACCCGCCATAATGACTGGAGTGGGCCCAGATAGTAGTTCATCTAGGTCGCGAGGATCTAACTTGTGCTTGGGTGGGTTGTACACGGAAGTAAACATAACCTCTCCAACGTCAGCATATTTAAAGAGAATGAAAACTGCTTCCATATTCACAAGTTTAGGTGTGACAATCCTAGTGTAATCAATACCATTTTTAACAACAACAGCTACCCCACCAGAAACTGGTTCTGAAGCTTTTTAGGGGCCTATCTTTTCTGTAAACACAGTACCCTGGTAGATTGAAAGTCCTACTCTTTTTGAGAAGGGTTTCGCACAAGAAGGCATCATCGAATTTCTAGCTTGTAAGGAAATCATAAAATTCGAAATGCTTGAGAGGGATTCCCCTCGCACTCCATATAATGCAACATACCTTACCTTGGTTTATAATTTTGTCCTAGTCTCAGTTTGAGCAGTTGGCCAGGGATAACTTTGAATTTTAGCCAATTCGTTGTGGTCAGCGACTCCCTTACTAACAGAAACAGAAGAAACGGATGCAAAAGTTCTTTTTCAGCTACTTTGGAAGTTCTATTCCATTTAACTTGTGGGTATTTGGGACCGATAGTATAACTCGATGTGTGGTGGCCTTCACATCGAATACATTTAGGAGGGTCTTTTACCTTTTATATTGGTGCAGTCCCTTGACTGGTGGTCGCCTGCGCATTTTTTATAAAGCGGTGACTCAGTGCAGCCCCGTGACTCGTGCCCAAAACGTCAACAATTGTAACATTTCAAGGGCTTCTTGTTGTCCATAAACAATTCAACTGTTATAGCAAGTGGACCAATGCGCTTTAAATTTAGGAAAGGTTTCTTGTGCTCAGTGTTTTGGAGAAGGACTAGTATAACTGGCATCTCAACAGCCCCATTTTCTTTTTTAAGTCTAACTGCCTCATCGGGGAAGTAGTTGGCGTTTCTAAGGTCTTCACAAACATCTTCCATGAAGTAGGTTATATCTACGTTACAAACAACGTATATTAACAGTTTCTCAGACTTGAGCTGATGAAGCTGGATCTTAAGCTCACCATTCTTTTAGATTCCTGACACTAGGGTTTTATGTGTTTCCTGATCGTGCCATTTAACCTTGATAGTGTCCGAGCTTCAGGTGTGTGCAGTAATCTGACCTAAAGTTATGTGATTTTTACCTCATCTAGCACTTCCTTAATCGGTTTCCCGTGATGTGTAACGATAATAGGGGGAATTTAAAATAGCTTTCTTTTCACTAAACTTAATCTGGGATTTTTCTGTCCTCATCCCTTTCTGGCTTTTTGCTATGAACAACTGGCCAGACACTGTCTTCCACTTCTCCATCACTTCCATCAGAATAGCTTCTTTTGTTGCCACCGTTTGTCGAACAGTCACGACCATTACTTATTTCCATTGACTACAGTCCATATACTTTTTTATCAAGGGAGATAGGTAGAAATTTTTTCTTACCTAAATTTCTTCCATGGAGTTTCCCGCCGTTGGTGTCCAGGAAAATTTCTCAAAGACTTCTCTAAATTCATTTATCTTCCTGATGACATCTGTAAAAGAGTTTTGAATTTCCAAGTTGATTCCATTAAATTTCTCTTCAAAACTTGTTCGGAAGATTCGACATTTGCCCCCAGTGCATTTATACATGGCGTTTATGTCATCCCTGAGAGATTCATTAGATACTAGGTCAAATGCTGCAAACCTGAGAGACTCACTTTTACCATCGGGCGCTAGCAAACAATCCTTTGCCGACTTCAGCATCGTTAATTTGGTTGAAGACATCATATTCTTAGAAGAGAGCTCTACAGAACCTGGGGGGAAAGAATAACCTTGCAGTTAGTTGTGTGCTAAAGAAGCCATCCTAAGAAGGACGCACCTAGCTTAAAAAGCAAAGAGAAAAAGGGTTCAATGCAACGTTTGGGGGGAGGCTAATTCCAATGCCAGGCACCTGAACATAGACAGCAGAGACAGGTGAATCTGGCCCTGAAAAGGGCACATCAGTGATAGTGGGGTGAGAGCAAGAGCATAGCCTCATTTACTGATCTCGATACCTCGTTATATGTTCCTGATCCCCTCAGTGGGATAGAATACTAACTAGTTTTTATAGTTGAGAAGCGACGAATTATAGAAATAGCACTAAAGAACAGAAAAAGAACAAAATCAGTGATTGGTTAGGGTCTTCCACCACTGAATCAGTTAGGGTCTTCGGCAGTCGCTGATCGGCCCTTTATCTGAGTTAAGTTAACCTCTGCTATTGGTGGAATGGATCTCCATACTCTCAAATCATCCAGGAGTCGTTTATTATTTATTGATTTCAAAAGTTTAAGGTTTTGGATGGAGACATCGTGCCCTGTCTCCAGGGAGTGTTTAGCAATGGCAGAGAGCTTACTTCTTCCGGAATTTCAGTAGGTAAGGTGTTCCTTAAAGAGGGTCAAGATGTTGTGGGAAGTATGCCGTTTGTAGACCTTGGAACATTATGGACATTCGATTTCGTAAATTCCTGCCTTGGGGAGTGGGGGTACCTTATCCTTTGGATTGCCAAGTAAGAGTTTTGCCTGGTTCGGGTTGCTATGAGAGAGGGAAAGGTTATGTGTTTTTTAAAAATTAATGTTTTTCCAAAATCACTGTATTATTGCCCTTATCGCTCTGTAAATGGGAACAATTCCTGGACTTAAGGGATTTGACAACGTTAAGTTTTGTTTGTCATTAGTGGGCGTAAATAGTTACTAAAATTATTAGCTAGAATTTTACTACATTTATCTCTGATGGATTATCTGTAGAAAATGTAACGATTTCAGCCAATTGGCCGATTTAATTTATACTTTTAATATTTATAACATTAATTATAAACTTTTTATTAATATTACTAAACGCATTTTTAAAGGACGCCTCTGGGTACCGATGTTCGGTTCAGGTAGGTGCTTAATCCCGCCTTCTATTCCTCCTAAAAGATAGTATACATCCCCACGTTTTTTATTTATGGCAAAAGAATCACCACCAGAAATGGTTATACCCACGGAACCATAACTAAAATCCTGAAGAAAAGAAAAGTTATGAAATTCATCAAGGATATCACTATCTTTCAGAAAGCCCAAAGGAATTTAACCACTATCTCCTTACTTACAATGGTCAACTTATCAAAGGTCTTAGCTCCGCCTTTCGAGCACATAACCTTTCCCTCTCTTATAGCAACCCGAACAGGCAAAACTCTTACTTGGCAATCCGAAGGATAAGGTTCCCCCACTCCACAAATCAGGATTATACGAAATCAAATGTTCACAAATGTTCCAAGATCTACAAAGGGCAAACTTCCCGCAACATCTTGACCCCCTTTAAAAAACACCTGACCGACCAGAATTCTGAAAGAAATAAACCCTCGGCCATTATTAAACATCAAAAACCTTAAACTTTTGAAATCAATAAATAATAAACGACTCCTGGATACCTCTGAGAGTACAGAGATCATTTCCACCAACAGCAGTAATTTACTTAACTCGGACAAAGGGCCAATCAGCGACTCCCGACTGATTCAGTGGTGGACGACCCTAACCTGTTGTGGGTAGACTGACGTGCTATTATATCCCCCTGGTTGTCCAGTACTTTATGGATGATAAAGATAAAGCACCAAAAACAAATATAGGATCTGGTTTACCTTCGGGTGATAACTGATCACAAGTTTCCAAGCTAAAACGAGGATTTAATGTCGAGGTTCCTGCAGCTATGGGAGCGGAAGGTGGCATTGCTACCACCACTCCTGGGGCAGCAGGGACTTAGACATCAACATTCACCAAATCGCAAAAACGAAACCGGAGGAAAGCAAAGAAAGCTCTGGTTTAGCTTCTTTGGGATCGAAGAGAAATAGACCCGTAGATTCTACTCCTTCTCTAGCTAGTGTTGTATTAGAAAAAGACTAAAAGAGGATCAAGCAAAATCTTATAAACAGGCTGTTAGCTGCATCAATATGGCCATTATTAAAGGGTCATTCCCCACAGCGAAGTTGTCTGCTGATGAGGTTTCTCTTATTCAAATGGAGATCCTCGACAGAATAGATGCTATTCCTGATAATAACGACCAGGTTTTGTGGAAGGAATTCTCTTGCCTTAAATTGATTAAGGCGAGTGAACTTCCAAAGCCTGTTAAGGTTGCATTCAAGACCAAGTACAACATCACACAGGATGCCAATGTTCTGCTTCGGAGGATGAATGGTTTCAACCCCGAACTGAACACTAGTGAATGGAGAACCATCAATAGACTGGTTGAAACTCATTCAACTAAATGGATCTTCAAGGTCTATAAGAGTTCCTTAGAAGCCATAAAGAAGGCCAATCTTGTTGCCAACACTGGTATCGATCAAGGTATCTTCAAGATCCTGACTGATCCAAAGAAAAGATACGGTTCTGAAACTGAGAAGGATGCTAATTTGGAAGCAACAACTCAGAAACAGGTAAGTTAAAATAAAGATTATTCAAATATATCTGTTGGTAAAGGGGACAACCTATCTGACATTGTGGGTGGCATAAGTGGACTTTGCAGATACAACCTCAGAAAGTACACTTCAACCCACATCTCCAATGAATGAAGATGTTGAGATTGAAGTAACTGATGAGGAAATGCTTTTAGGCACTTTAACCAGTCCCAGTGGAGGTAAGGGGGCTTAATTTTTCCTCTTTCTAATACTGTGACTGTGCTTAAGATTATCCAGATAAACCTTCACCAAAGTTGATCGGCCTCTTCGTTACTTTCCAATAAGATGGCCTGTGGAGATGTTGATATGGCAATAATCCAGATGCCTTGGAAAAGGAATAGTAGTGTTGTTGCACTACCAAAAAGATGTGGAAATGTATTTTTTGATACACTTTCCAACAGACCTAGGGCATGCATTTATGTCAGAAAGGACTTGCATGCTATGTTCATGGTCAATTATTCTGATGGTGATAATGCAACAATTAAATTTACCATGTCTGGTAAGAATAAGACTGAAATTCTCATAATGTCTTCATACTTTCCTTACGACGACCGTAATGTCCCATCGAAGAAAGTTGAAGAAACCGTTGAACAATGTTTAAAGTTCAATCACAAGCTTATTATTGGCTGTGATGCCAAAGAACACCACGTTATTTGGGGAAGCAGTGATTATAATCAAAGAGGAGATGAATTATTGGAATTCATCCTTCAAAAGAACTTGCAAATCATAAAAAAGGTAATGAACCTACTTTTGTGACTTGTAACAGAAAGGAGGTCATTGAACTCACATTATGTTTTAATAATACCATTGATTTTATCAGTAACTGACTTGTTACAGATGAGGAATCTTTCTCTGGTCACAGATTTATTTGCATCTCTGTTACAGGCATCAGGCTTTTAGATAAGATGGAAAGGAGGCCGAATCCCAGAAACCTTGAAGACCCCAGGATTGTAACGGAAGGTATATTTAATAAAATGTCTTCAATGTTTGACTTGGAACTAGCTGTTACCCAGTTGCAAGTGCTATTGTCCAGTCTTACCATCAAAATTGTACAATGAAGAAAACTAGCTTACCAAGACAGGTTTCTTGGTGGAACAAAGAGCTTAGTTTTCTTCGCAGATGTAGCAGAAAGCACTTTAATAAGGCCAAGAAAACCGGTGAGTGGTGTCTTTAGAAAGAAACCCTCTCCAGATATAATATGGCAATTAGGAAAGCTAAGAAAGATTCCTGGATTAAGTTTTGTGAGAATCTAAGGGACCTATCCACTACCGCAAAAGTAATGAGGATAATGTCCAAGGATATTGTAAATCAATTAACTTCTGTCAAAAGAAACGATGGCAAATTCACAGAATCAGTTGAAGAAACATTAGCAGAAATGCTAAGAGTACACAGAGAGAAATTTTTTTTGTGACTACCTTATCTATGGTCACTGCAACAATATTTAATGGTTAATCCTGTCCCATCAATATTTATTGTTGCATGGACAAAACTGTTTTGATAGTGTGTTTTGTTCAGAGAACAATTCTTTTTATTAATCTCATTCAATGAATATTGTTGTCAGAACAATAGTCTTTTGTTACCACACTAATACACTACTGCTAGAGCAACGATTTTTCCTTGCATGGATAATGGATATTGATGATACATCAATAGTTTTCTGCTCCTTCAGCAATAGAGCTATGGGATCTTTTACAATTTTTATTTTCATGATAATACTGGATGTTGATAACGCATCAATAGTTTTCTGCTCCTATAGCAATAGAGCTATGGGCTATTTTACAGTTTAGATTTTCATGATACCCTATTAAAATTATTCTATATATATATTTATTTATTTATTTATTTATTTAAGAATAAAGGGTTAGAATATACATCAAAGTACAACAGAGATCCGAATGGTCCATATGGACCGACATGTTAGATCTCTGAAGACTCGTAAAGATACTAAGAAACAAAAAAACGTGTTAGTACAATCTTAATGAGCAAAAAAACAAAAACATACAGATGGATCAACTGGGCAGACGACAAACAAAAATACTACAGATAATCAGTGGCCCCGAAGTAAATCTGGATGTTTCTTCCACGCAGAGTGATTCGGCCTCCGCACAGTAACTCAATCGCTCATAATAACCACTTAATAGTTAACAGGTGTGTCTAACATCCTAAAATTCAATAAACATCCTACGATACCAGAATACAAACGTCACTAAGTAAAAACATTTTGGCGCAGCGTATGCAAAGACAGTTAACTGTGCTCCAAAAACTTCATACAACAGGTTGCGTGGGAGGGAGGCTCTACCTACCCCAGTGATAGCTGATCATAGGCAGACGACCCTCCCTTGTATATTAATACATAAAAAGCAATAAATTTTTAACCTTTTGCGAAACAACGAATACGATGTTATGGAGCGGAGTTCTTGGGGTAATTGCGCTCAATTTTTTACCCCGATAAAGGTAATACATCGACGTCTGTAATTTAGTTTGGCAAAGGGTAAGGAAATATCATTCAGTGTGCGAGTGGAGTAGTTATGCCGCACTACAGGGTATATTAGTAGTATCAAGTTCATTTCATGAATTAATAGTTGTAACATAAATGAATAATTCTATTTCTTGTTTTGTGCACACCATTGGTTTCAAAAATGGCTGTTGGAGCCAGAGCTGGTGATAATGCTTCAGCATACACCCTTCAGATTGTCAGTAATCAAGACGCACAGGAGCCCATGCCTTGAGAAACAAGCAGCTCTTAACAGGTTGCATTATGCCTAGAGAAAAAAAAATTTAATTAACACTTTTTCTTTTAAAAAAATTATTTTTAGCAAATACCTTCAGCAAACCTTCTACTTGAAATTGATTAACATTAAAAATAACCAGTAAGGAATACAAACTGTTGTTCATCGGAGTGGAAAAATTTTCCTATGAAATTGATTAACTATTTATGAGACTATCCGAATAACCCGTGAATCATATAGCTAAAAATAACTAAAAGAGGATAAAAACGGAGATTCTCGAGGTTATGAAACGGAAATACTCGAGCGCTTTTCGCGACACCTAGTGAGTGAAATTTATAACTGTGGTCTGCTAGTAAATGTGAAACCAGATTTATGGAAAGAATTATAATAATTATCATACTTCTTCAAAAACGCGACCTTCATTGTTTCCAACAAACGAAAATCACTGATTATTAACATCCAAGATGGAGACAATGAAACGGTTAAGTGACTTTTACGCTTCCAGACGTTGTATCTCGTTGACCTCGTCGACAAAGCGAGTGACGTAATTTCTCGACCAATCAACAAGTAGATTATGATCAGCAACTTCCGATATTGCTGCATGAGCATCCGTATATTGATGACAGAACAAAAGTTGAAATAGTCTTCTTCCGATATTGGTGCTGCATCAATATTTAGTTGACGCTACATAAAAAAAACTACATATTAATAGTGAATTGTAATGTGGACAATTTGATAGTGTAGTAAGATCAAAGTTTATTCATGACGCATCAAATTGTAGTTTTGTTTCAACAATCAAGCACTCATCAACTCCCTTATTGTTGCTACATCCAAAGCATTTCTCTCCGTGTACACTTCCTTGGTTCTGTGCGTGTCAACTATTTGCAGACATCCATTTTTATTGATAGATTTAAAACCAAGAGTAAAAGAGAATGGATTTTTCCAAGAAGATCGTTACTTATAATAAAATTAAATGGGCAATTAATTCATTTGACCCAATTAAGTCCCCTGGGCAGGATGAGGTAATTCCTATTCTGTTGCAGAAAGGAATTGACATTTTGGCACCCATACTGTGTAAAATTTACAGAGTATGTTTGGTGCAGGGTTATATACCAGAGGCTTGGAGACAAACAAAAGTTGTTTTTATCCCCAAGCCTGGAAAATCGACTGACTTTGAGGCAAAATCTTTTAGATCTATTAGCTTCACTTCCATTCTTCTTAAGTCATTGGAATAGCTGGTAGACAGATATCTTAGGGAGGAGGTTTTGATAACAAAACCCCTCTCTAGATAACAATTTGCTTACCAGCAAGGAATATCAACTGAAGCAGCAATTTTTGAGTTGGTGCTTCTTATTGACAAAACATTAACAATGAAGGAAACTTCATTAGTAGCCTTTTTGGACATCGAAGGAGCTTTTGAAAAAGTATCTACTCATACTATTATCAGGGCTGTTGAGAGTCGAGGAGTTGATAATATTATTATCAAATGGACGACTTACTTACAACTAGGAGAGTAGAGGCTAAACATCTCGGTGACTCATGTATGGTTCGAGTGGCAGGAGGCTGCCCACAGGGTGGAGTCCTTTCACCCTTGTTCTGGTGCCTGGTCGTCGACGAACTATTATGTGAGCTGGAAAAAGATGGAGTAGACTGCCTCGTTTGTGGTGACGATATTGCAATCATTGCTAGGGTAAAATTTATTAACACTGTCTCGGACATTCTTGAAGGGATTCTCAAGAAGGTGGAGAAATGGTGTAAGGAGGTAAGTCTGTCGGTTAATCCAGGCAAAACTGCTATTGTTCCTTTTTCTAGGAAAAAGAATTTAAATATAAAAACTTATACTTCAGAGGTCAAATATCCTTATATTTATAAAAATATTAATTTCTTAGGTAAAAACTTAACCTATACTTTAGAGGTCAAATATCTTGACGTCATCCTTAATAGCAAGCATTCATGGAATAGGCACCTAGAATATTGTCTATCTCGCGCTAAAAGAATTTTCTGGACTTCCAGAAGAGTTGTTGGCAAATTATGGGGGCTGAGCC
This sequence comes from Rhysida immarginata, assembly GCA_023313115.1. Lineage (NCBI taxonomy): Eukaryota > Metazoa > Arthropoda > Chilopoda > Scolopendromorpha > Scolopendridae > Rhysida > Rhysida immarginata. Next base: position 443,270 of record JAHWFO010084377.1, read on the forward strand.
CTAAACTTCTATATTGGGTATATACTAGTGTTATATGTCCAATGATAACTTATGGTTTTATTGCATGGTGGCCTAGAACACAATTAAAGACAGTTGGGAAAGAACTAGCTAATGTTCAAAGAATGGCATGTCTTACTATTACAGGTGCATTGAGAACAATTCCAACTTGTGCTTTGGAACTTCTCTTGGACTTGAAACCTATTCACTTGCTTGTTGAAGCGGAAGCTGCATTGACAATTTATCGAATATGCAACCCTAACAACCGGCATAGATAGAATGCTTTCGAAATTTGATTTCGATAAGCAATATGTAGTTTCCATTCCTTCTAGGGAGGAATGGAACACAAAGCCGCTTACGTCATTTGTGGATCATGAAATATGGTTTACGGATGGATCCAAAACGGCATCTGGAATAGGCGGGTGTATGCTGTCCTAGGAGGAAAATCCGAAAAAGTTTCCCACTTGGCAAGTGTTCTACAGTTTTTCAGGCAGAAATTTTTGCAATTATTGCCTGTGGAAAAAAACTGAATACTCAGATGCTTCGGAGAAAAAAAATTTAATGTGCCCTGATAGCCAAGCTGCGTTACAAGCACTTGACAGTGTATGTTACAAATCTAAGCTTGCCTGGGAGTGCCATCGTACCCTCTGTGATCTAGCAAGAAACAACAAGGTAAAAGTGTTTTGATTCCATCTCACAGTGGCTATGAAGGTAATGAAATTGCTGATTGCCTTGCCAAAGATGGGTCCATGACTCCATTCATAGGTCCTCAACCATCTTTGGGATTGTTCCAAAGTCTGATTAAACTGACTATCCAAAACTGACTAGCATAATGACTTGTGGACTAAGGAGTATAGCCAAAGACAAGCCAAGGAACTTAATCCAAAATATCCTGTTTCTAGGAAAGGTGAGTTATTAAAACTCAAAAGAATAGAAATTAAAAAACTTGTTGAACTCCTTACTGGTCACTGTCATCTTAAAAGTTGATAGACGAAAGTATCCCTGAAACGGCTTTACTGATTTTAGAAGATTTATTAAATGAAGTGAAAAATAACGAAATTGTTGAGAAAATCTACACGCGATATAGTCATCATATCAATTTCTGTGTTGTTAATAATTCAGAACCTCTTTGCTCATTCAAAAATCGTCCGTACAATAAATTTAAATACTCAGTTCATATTTCTGTTAAAGTCACCTAGAGATGTAGTACAGATTAGCACCTTGGCATTGCAAATAGGTTACAGTTGTATACTCATCGAAGCCTTTAAAGATGCCACTCAGGAGCCCCATAGTTATTTACTACTTGATTTAACTCAAAGTTGCCCTGATGTTCTGGGATTGCATAGTAAGATTTTTCCTCACGAAATATCTATGCAGATAAAACACAGGTTTAATGATGCCGATTGTCATTTTTAAATTGACTGAATAGGGAGGTGATACAACAATGATTACCCTGGTTGTGAAACATCGTCATTTTCTAAGCGCTTTGAAATGATTTACTCCTCAGCATAGGAAAGTATTAATGCAACATGCAACTCTTAATCAAGTTAAAGCTCTATATGAGATCTGTCATAAGATTCTACATCATAAAAAACTTAATTAAGGGCCAAGAAACTTATATGAACTAACGTGGAAACGGATTCCTGCTGCCAATTTTGGTAGAAAGTGTAATTGAATAACCTAAATAGGTAAGAACATAAAAGTACGTTTTACTATCTGCCTAAGAACCTCAAAGGTTTCTTCTTGCTACAGTCCAGAGCGTCCCTACGCCGTTGCGACCCACTGAAAATAGCCAGCCTAAGTCTGAACTGAGGGTGGTCAATGATGTTGAAAAAAAAAACGTTATAAACAACTGGATTCGCAAATTAACAAGATTTTAAAAGCATCAAATTTGAATGTGCATCAGAAAATGGACCTTTATCTAAAAATATCTAAGTGCAAAGCGCTATGAAACCCTATCGAAATAAACAAGTGTTTCAACCCAAACCGAACCTCAGTCACATTCAAGCCAGTTTTTAATGCCCCAAAAACTGTCACCACAATCCTTCAAGAGACACATACTTATATATATCCACAAGAACTCGTCTATTTACCCGATTTTCGCACGTATGCTGGCTTAAAAAAAAGCCCAGCATGATGTCGATTTCACAATGGTTAGCAGACCTGACGAGGCCTACGATGAGATTGGTCACCCAGGAAATGTAGTGAGTTGACCTGTTGAGCAGACCTCCTCATGTACACGCTTCACGAGACACTTCAAAAGAGATCTGATGTTATCACGTGGATTAAAAAAGGAACTGTGTCAATCGGTGGAAAATCAATACGAGGATTGAACATTAATAGTTTAATACAAGACGTATTATCACCCAACCCCAACCTGCAGGAGCCTCTAGCTGGGCAAGCTCTATTTATCAACGTGATACATCATATCAATATCCCTGAAAAATTAATTGTGAATCTGTGGACGCAACTGATAGGTTAATGCTCTCCTTGGCTGCATTACTTTAAATAACAATTTAATGTAATAAAAGTTAGTTTCTATTGCAATGATAAAATTTTTTTTGATGTCTGTATAATTTGACTAATAATGTAATTAAATGCATGAAAATCAGTGATTGTGTAATTTATTTATTTACTTATTTATTTTGTGTGTAATTTATTTGAACAAATGAATATACAGAAATTGAATAAAGCAAATAACAATAATAATAATTCGAATAACTAAACAGAGTAATTTAAAGGTTTGAAACATTGGTTCCATTTGGACTTTTGACAGGTATTAAATTCAGAGAACTTAGTATATTCGTCTTGAACATTTTCACATATCACAAGTAAGTCGTTTAAAAACAGTTCATTTGTTTAAGTATTGTTCAAGATGTCTGCCATAGAATAACCCCTGGCTGCTAATTTCAGGTAAAGTAGACAGTGATGACCGCAGGTGTCAGACATCTGATGTTGCAGTATTCTTGTGTTGTAGATCCATTTTTCTGCATGCATAAAAATGAACATTTCGAATTCTTTTTGAGGAAACATAACGAAAGAATCAAAGATGTATGCTTGTTAGTTGGACGGTATAAAAGAACCCCCCTGTATGAGCCTGGGTTGCTGGAATCATCTGTATTAGCAATGAGTAAAGATGGGTGAACAGGTTTGAGCTGTAGTATGAAATGAGCCAGGAAAACACCTCTTCCCATAGGACACATTAATGGGTCTCTTTCGAGATTCACTCCATAGCTCTTGCATATCCATCGATATTAATTCGTGAAATCGAAGCTGACGGCTCTGTCTTTATTGATTTCCAGATGATTAGCTGAAGTTTTGGAAAACTGAACTTCGACGCTTAACGTACAATTATGTTTAAGGCTATATCTTTCAGCATAATAATTCCTGTCTCCCGAAAGATCAAAGGCCAGGAACATGTAACCAGAACTGTAATCGAACTGGCTGATGTCTACATCCCTATCTTCTTACCAAATCCCAAATGCCTTCATGCAATGAACAAACTCTCTCAGGTATGCCCCAGAGGAAAAATTTGGTGTCAGAGGGTTGACAGGAATGGCATGAGTTACGAATGAGAGGGAGAAGAAAGATAGATTGAAATGTTGAAAGTTGAATAGGATCGAAATAAATATAAAGGAACCATTATGAGTGTCATCAAACACGTGCAGTGGAAGAGTGTGAGTGGCTACGGAGCTACGTGAACAAGGAGCATACATTTATTGTTTTAGGTTTAACCATTAACTTTAATAAACTAAGTAGTAAGCATAATGAATACAGATACATAAAAACTGAGAATAGGTCAGACTCACTCACTTAAGGTAATGTGAGGCACCGTACAAAAACTAATGGTTAAAGGGGAATTCCACTTACACGGTGAAAATCACCCCTGCTGTTACACATAATGAACGTCGTCGTCTAAGAAATTAATTAAACCTAATATGAGAGGCATTCATGAAATCACAAAGAATTAAGACAGTTTGTGTCTACAATTAATTTATGGGCCCAATAGCGTCATAGGAAAAATATGGTACCATTCGTCGCTACTCCAACCTCCTTCGAAAGGGGAGAATATTGCTGCTACCCGCACCAAACCAAGTGGCTACGCAAAGCATTGAAAGTTTTGGTCTGAACCGCAAGGAAAGCTACAAAAGATAAAATAAGTAGCCATTAGTAAAGAACTGAATCAGTCCAGATGGATATGGGAATTACGCAGTAAGACTGCAAAGGAAATAACTTAAATAAACTATGAGCAAAAGTTGATGCCATCAACTATCTCGACACTCATTACCAAATTTAACCTTGCCATTGGCTAATCTAGAATAACCAAATTGCGACAAATAAGACTCCAGTTGTAAAGCATTCGATTTGAATGGAGCGTCGAGCGAGAGCTAATTTGTTTGGCTTCACCCGAGGGGCCATCAGGCCTCCAAAAAAATTCACGATCATTTCAGCTCACAAGAGAGAAATGTCGGCTTACCTTGAGAGAGGGGCAAAAGTGCCGAGGCTTTCCTTTGTGTATGCTGGGGTGGACCAGGGAAAAATTCCGACAACTACGTTGTTTAAGTGGAATGATGCCAAGTCCATTGACGAAAAAGTGGCTTGGCACGAAGAGACCCGAAGATTGCTTACTATGACGAGTGATGCTTCGATGTGTCTAGAGAGAAAATTTTGTTTGAGCTCTGGCCCAAACGATTCACAATGAAATGGCAAAAAGGCAGTCCTCTGCTTGCACTGAACGTTGTCTTCTATTTCATCCACAGGCTAGCTGCTTGCGACGAGAGAACTTGACATCGATAAAGGTGTCCTCTGCTAGTAGGAGCATTACTGGAGGTTTCTTTTGTGGCGTGCATGGGATGCACGATGATAGGAGAAGACAAAGATTCGTCGGCGAGGTAGTGCATGTCTAAATGGGCTGACGGGAGAACTAATGAAGAATAATGAGCAATGGAACGTCGTCGATCCTAAGAGATATCAACACAGCCTAGCGTACAGTCAATGGCAGCGCAGTTCGCACATTCACTATTTTGTTCGCCGAACTCTTTCTCACCTTTGGCAGCTGAAGGTTCCGTCATTGATCCTACGTGAAAATTCTCCAAAGAATTGGGGAGCCTTTTCTTAGGCAACCTTTCCCATTTACACACACTAGCCGTTTTCCAAATTGAATCTCTCGCTCATCCACCCTCTTTTTGCGCATCCGCTTAAGCCACTTCCTTCTCCTTCTTCCGCCATCATGGAGCATATAAAAAGAGTTGTCTGCTAGAAATACTAGAGCCTCTAACTGTCCGAATCCTTTGTTCCTCGTTATTAGGTGCAGAGCACCGACTATGTTTCCTCCTGATGGAAACCTTTTCTTTGGTAAAATACTGAGATAGAGCATCAGCTGTTATGTATTTTTCTGATGTATTTAAGCTCCACCTTGAATTCTAGAAGGTACTGCACCACCAACGCTTGTAGACATGTGAGCCTAGGCTATGATAGCATTCTGGTCGACTGCTAATTGTCAGAGTAAATGAACGCAGGCACCTGCTGAGGGTTAATGTCTCCAATGCCACGTCACATGAGCTATGGCTAGAAACTCTTCGGAGTAAATTGATAGACCTCGTTCTTTAGGTCTGTAGCACTGGGACTCAAAAGCTATAGGCATCAGTTAGTCTCCATATTGTTGAAGCACTGCAGCTCCTATGGTTTCCTCTGATGTGTCACACATCAAATGCAGAACCCGTTTCTCGTCAAAAATTTTAATATTGGGGAATATTTAAAGCATTTTTTAAAAGCTAGGAATGCTTTTTGCTGGCGACTGCCCCAACTAAACGGCTCATCCTTTCGTAACAGATCGAATAAGGGTGCTACAGTATTGGCACATCTGTTGATAAACACGCGATGGAACTGTACCATTCCTATAAAGCTCGTTAGTTGCCTGGCGAAGATGGGTGTTGGCCACTGCTCGATAGTACTAGTTATTCGCTCTTCACATGCTGTTCCTTTGACCGAGAACTCAAAGCTTAGATATTAAACCTTGGTTACGCCAAATGCACAGTTGCTTTTCTTCAGGAAAAAGCGATGCTGCTGAAGTCTACGTAACACACTACATGTCCTTTTGCACAATGCTGAAAGTGTCGGGGCGAATGCCAGCACATCATCAAATTAGACGATTGCCTCTTTGTTTAATAGCCCTCATAAAGCCTTGTTCATCGCCTTCGTGAAATTGGAGGCTGCTCCTTTGAGGCCGAAGGGCATAACCCAAAATTCATAGGAGCCTATGGGGTTTTAAAGATGTGAATTTCGTGTGTGCTGGCTTCACCCTGATTTGGTGATAGGCTTGAAGGACGTTGAGCTTCGTAAAAGACCTCACCCCCCTTAATTTATCAAAGAGGGAATCGGTTCTTGGTATTGCGTAGTTGTTGTCATAGGTCATTTTATTTAGCTTCCTATAGTCTACACACATACGAAGCTTGCCGTCCTTCTTGATCATGAATAACACAGAAGAAGAAAAGGAAGAGGTGGCTGGCTTAATAAGGTGCTTCCTTAGAACCTTGGTGATCGTTCTTTGCAGCACCTCTTCTTCATCCTTGGATAACGGGTAGAGAGGCGAATTGAAGGGCTTAAATGTTTGCGCGAGGAAGATCTCATGTTGAGTGGCTCTGGCTGGGGCTAATACTTTAGGGAGCTCATCTCTAAAGAGCCTCAAACTCCTCTAGTACTTTCTGGAAAGAATAATATGAGTTTTCATTTTATTTTCCTCAATCCCCTCCCCACTTAATTTGCCCTGAATGGCATAGACTGGTATCTCTGGCTGACGTATTAAGATGTGGTATAAGTCAGCCGCCAAGACTGTGGAGAATGGTTGCTCTTTACATTGCGGCAAAAATACTTTTTGCTCCCATCAGTTCACAGCACACCTTTTTGTGTTCCAATCAAAATGGTTCTGGTTATATTATATCCATTGTATGCCTAATATAGCGTTAAAGTTTCCGAGCAGAGTGAGGCTAAAACTTAGTTTGTCAGTATACTTCCCACTCTTGACCGGTACATACAAAGCAGTCTTTCTGATAGGTAACGTTTGTACATCGGCTAACACTGCCGATTTGTTTTGCTCTGCGATATTACTGAGCTTCAGCTTGAAGCAATTGGCAAATGCCTCGTCAATGTAATTTTTCATGGCCCACGTGTCCACAAGGACTTTACATAGAGTGCCTTTGATGGCAATCTGAATTATACACAAGCCTGGTCGTAAATGGGATGTCGCTGGCCCCCGTCGGTCTTTAGGAGTCCTTTTCTTTTTGTTTTTAGAGGATCGGGCTGTGTGCCTAGTTTGAACCCCTTGTCGTTGAGCCTGTACTCTGTTATGGTTACATGCACCTTGAATCCATCTACTTGCATTGTCTCTTAACCTTTGTACATCCCAAGGTACTGGCACATCATGACCCCGATACCAGCATTCAACAAATTCTATGCGATCATCTAGTGAGAGTTCCTTCTTCGTCCGAAGCTGTGTTGCGAGCATATCAGGAATCACCTGCAGCAAAATTAGATGATTTTCTGACTTTGACGAATCACTTAACCCATTACACAAGAGCCTAAATTTCTTAATGAACTCTGTGACTCAATTTCCTTTGAGGCAGAGCTTGTGTAATTTGGCTTGCCTGGTCATTTCGATCTGCCCACCGGTAAAAGTATTAGACAACACCACTGCAATTTTGTTCCATGACATTTTGTGGATGAATGGCAGTATCAATGATATCCAGCTGGACGCTGCTCCCTTTAAATAAATGGGAACGATCTGGACATAAAAGTCAAATGTGGCGACTAGGGCAGACTGTCTACAAAATTCTTCAGGAACCTCTTTTGGTGTTCCTGAGAAGTGGGGAAACTGCAACTGACTGACCACTTCCTGCGTAGGAGTGGGCTTTAGCATGTGAATCGCGTAGATTAGAGCATTAATATGTGGTAAATTAGCCACTCTGTTGTTTAGCTCTGGAGGGGCTGGCGTTTTTGCTTCTTCCATTTCTTGTTCCATGCTCGTTTAAATTTGATTCGCTCATAAGTTGACTGACCAATAAAAGTCAACAAATACAAATATTTTAATTAAAAAAAGCAGATTTGAGAAATTTGTGCGATAAACTACTTGGTTCCTAAAACTGTCTAACTAGACTTAAGACTGTATATGCACTGCTCGTAGAATACATGCTCCTCAACTGAGAAAGCACAGCATCAAATTTCATGAGTTAAATTACTTAACCCCAATAGCGCTTCGAGTGCAACAATTAGATGCAAATCCTAACTATATTACTTTCTTAAGCGAGCTTACGCTGCTATCTCGACTCAAGCTGACAGGATGAGTGTTAGCTTATCGCATGACAATAGCAAATAAAGAAATTTTTTTTCTAAGGTGGGCTGGGCGGCAAAAATAAATAATTTTTCCATTCAGAAACCACGGAAGCTACCACGTAAAATATACACTCCTTGTCCAGAACACGTTGGCTAAGGAGCTACGTGAACAAGGAGCATACATTTATTGTTTTAGGTTTAACCATTTACTTTAATAAACTAAGTATAATGAATACAAATACTAAAAACTGAAAATAGGTCAGACTCACTTACTTAAGGTGATGTGAGGCACTGTACAAAAACTAATGGTTAAGGAGGAATTCCACTTGTACGGGGAAAATCACCCTGATATCACATATAATGAACATCACCGTCTAAGAAAATAATTAAATCTAATATGACGGACGTTCATGAAATCACAAAGAATTAAGACAGTTTGTGTCTACATTAATTTAGGGCCAAATAGCACAGTAGAAAAAGTACACGACCATTCTCGCTACTCCAAACTCATGCAGCTGAATGTAATGCCATCCTTCGAAACGGAAAATCTAGCGGCTACGCAAAGCATTGAACATCTGGGTTCGATCCACAAGGGAAGTTACAAAACATAAAAAGGGTAGCCATTAGCAAAGAACTGAATTGGTCCAGACGGATATGAGAATTACACAGTAAGACCACAAAGGAAATAACTTTAATAAACTATGAGCTAAATTTGATGCCAGAAACCAGCTTGTGCTTATTTGCAAATTTAACCTTGCCGATGTCCACGCTAGAATAACCAATTTGCGCAAACCATTGGATCTGAGTGGAGCCAATTTGTTTGGCTTCATGCAAGGGGCTGTTAGGTCTCCAAAAAAATTCACAAGCATTTCTGCTCGCAAGAGAGAAATGTCGGCTTAGCTTGTGAAAGTGCCGAAGCTTTCCCTTATGTACGCTGGGATGGCCCAGGGAAAAATTTCGACGACTACGTTGTTTAAATGGAATGATACCAAGTGCATTGATGAAAACACGGTGTGGCACGAAGAGACCCGAGATGCTCTGATATGTCTTGAGAGAAAAATTTGGTTGGGCTCTGGCCCGAACGATTCACAATGAAATGATGAGAAAGCAGTCCTCTGCTCGCACTGAACGATGTCTTCTATTTCGTCCACAGGCTCACTGCTTGCGACGAGAGAACTTGACAGCGGTAAAACTGTCCTCTGCTCGATAGGAGCGTTACTGGAGTCTTCTTTCGTGGCGTGCGTGTGATGCACGGCAGGAGGGGAAGGCAAAGATTCATCAGAGAGGTAGTACACGTCTAAAGGGTCTGACGGGAGAACTAACAATGGATTCGTGAGCAATGGAATCCGGAGAAGAGATATCAACACAGTCTAGTGTACAGTCAATGGCAACGCAGTTCGCACATTCACTATTTCGCTCGCCGAGCTCTTTACGCCCATTGGTTGCTGAAGGTTCCGTCATCATACAAACTCGAAAATTCTCCAAAGAACTGGAGAGCCTTTTCTTAGCCAACCTTTCCCATTCACCCACACTAGCCGTTCCTCGAATTGAAGCTCCCGTTTCCTTTGCCTTCTTCTGCCATCAGGGAGCATATAAAAACAGTTGTCCCTTGATTGCAGAAGGCGCAATCTGTTATCGGCGGAAGATGACAGACGAACTCCAGCATTATTTCTTAGCTTATTTCGTCTGCTCGAAATACTGGAGCCCGTATCTGTCGCAATAAATTGAGACAATGCAGCAATTAGCTGAAAATTAAAAAACAAACAATACACCTTGAAACAGAAGTAGTTTTATTTAGAAGAAACTTTAAAAGGGCTTGGAAATAAATTGGTTGCTCGAGATATAATAGTTAATTAGTAATTAGGCAATCAATTTGAGGATGCCAGTATGGCAACCATACCTTGCAATATGTGGTTTATAAGCTCGCGCCGGAACTGTATATATTGTGATTCAAAATCACATAAGTGCGTTTTGCTGAGAGCTTCAGGATCTCTCTTGTCTGTCACACTAGTACAATCAAGAATTATGAAATTAATTTTATTTTCAGGCTTAGGACACCGGAACATGGCTGCCACCACGTGCTTAATCAAGAAAATGTAATCAGCCAGATGTGTGACCGCACCCGCAATTGGAAACCTGATCAAAAAGTAATCAATCCTGAACCTGAAAATCAAAGGTACCAACAACCAAAAGTGACCACACCCAAAAAGCAGGCACACCCCAATAAAGGACCACAACCAAAAGGACTAACCCCAAAAAGACCGCACTAGAGGACCAGAGTAGAACCAAAAAAGGTAATGCCAAAGAAGAGCAGAGACACACATGGCCAATTAGCCCTGGTGTACAAATCTTTGAAGAGCCCGGTGTTCAAATGACTCCCTTTTTTCTTGACACAACTGATGTCTGTTCTAAGGACTCCATCATGGAACATGATAACCACAGCTATGTCAAGTTTATTAAAAATACATGAGAAATAATATAAATAAAACAAAAAAAAATTATTGCATATTTTTATTTTAAAATTTTGAAATGTTTTCAAAATTTTGTTTTGATTTATTTTTAAACTTAAACTTATTTGATGCTTTTACAACCATTTACAAGTAAAAAATTTATCATTCATTCTGAATGAAGTACTCAAGTACAATTTTTACAGAAACCTTGAATTAAAATCACATTTAAATGTAGGCTGTCCATATCAATGAAAATTACATGTTTATGAGAGAATTATTTTAACGATATCATACTTACCTTATGACCGAACACACATTCATATTTATTTTGTATACACTTTCATTTTTATCCCTATTCCAAGTCAACAATAAAGGAGTCTGATAATTATGGAGGCTCCTACTCCATAATTATTTGAGCAAGCAAAACTAAAAATAATCTGCACACTTGCAGCCAAGGGTCGTCTAGTCCACATATGTACATATCAATGACAATTACATATTTCCGAGAGAATTATTTTAACCATTCCGTACTTTTCCTCCTGACTGGACACTTATTCATATTTATTTTATTAAAAGTATAGACTTCTATTTTTTAGAACATATGTTTATACACAAACAATTTCAAACTTAAAGCAAACATTAACAGCTAAAATCAAAGGAAATTACGAGCATACCTGAATATAAAGTATTCAGTTATGAAGGCTATCTGAAAAATTTTGATTCAAACATTAATTGAGACCATTAATCAGTACAAACTGCTCAGATTGGAATCCTACTTACTTATTTTCAGTTTAAAGTCTATGAAAAAGCAGATGAAATATTGAGAAACTAAATAAAAGATTAGCAGTTGTGTGATGGGGGCGTTTAAATGGAGGCAGAATCTTGGAATCCATGGTCACATGATGGTCACGTGATGGTCAGGCACAACATCAAATCCCCAAAGTAAATTCTGTAAACTTTGCAAACTAAGTTTCTGAGCTGTTGGATTCTCCGTTCGCGAACTAAGTTGTGTTCACACTGAAAGCTGGATGTACATTAACTTTCTCGGATGTACATCCAAATGTGCAGTGCAAACGGGATTTTAGTGCTTTATTATTTACCTTGTCTCTTACTGGAGCATTCCTCAGTTTGAGATTTCTGATGGTGGCTGCTATCTCGCTTGTCTTGATGTTATTATTATTCTTATTATTAATTTCCAGCACTCTAAGAGAGTAAAGTTTATAAGAGACTGAAAATAAAGGAACAACGTCCAACAGATTAAAAAGGAAGAATGACCTTGACTTGAGACAAAATGGAATACTTATAAAAAGAAACCAGATGTTCACAGCAGACCGAAGAAAAACAAAGAAAAAAGTAAACTTTTTATTGTTTAATCAATATAGTAATTTCGTAAGTGACAGAATAACGTATTTCAAATGGTAAGTCATTCCAAAGAGATATCGCATTATAGGGAAATCGTTTGGATCTATATGCTGACTTCATGATGGGTACCACAAATAGGAACCGACGACTTACTTGAAAATTATTTTGAGAAGTGAACCATGTCTTGAAAAACGCTGGTGGATGAGAATCTTCTCGTAAAGCGATAAACAGTTCTATGGTCAATGATGCTTTACTGATAGAACCAAGAATCGGTTATTGATGGCTCTAACACTTCATCGTTTTAGAGTCTAGCCTATTTATTTTAAAGGTGGTCCTAATTAGACGGTTATATGCTACCGTTAACCTCTTAATATTCACCATCGTAGATGAAGACCAAAATACGGTCCCGTACTCTATTTTCGGAACAATAGCCGCTGTAATAATACAAATAAATTGACAAATTTGAGTAATATTCAACAATGATCTTCATCTTTTGACCAAATAAGTCTTACGATGTAGAGTAGTAATAAGTTGGTCAATGTGATTATTAAAACTAAGATTCCGATCAAAAACAATGATAAGTATTTTAAATGTACATGTAGAATTTCCTACTTTCGGGCCAGCCATTAAATTGGTTTTGGTAGTATTGAGACAAAAGCCTGTACTACCATACAAATTTGATAAATATGTCAAGTCTTGTTGAAGAAAGTCCTGAACCAAGCTATGATCTTGGACGGGATAGGTTGAAAATAGGAAATTATCGTCAACATTACTCCAGATTTCTTTGTTGAAATGGTGACTATATATCTGGGCAGTAGGAACAGCAAACAGGAGTGGACCAATGCTCGAGCCCTGAACAATTCCTCGAGTAGACTTATTACTTATTAGGGGTCGTAAGCTGATATATTCTCGATCCCAAAAATAATCCTTTAGTAAGTCCAGATAACCCTTTGATACCCCCAAGGAGGCCAAATTATAAAAAAGTTGGACTCTTGAGACAGTATCAAAGGATTTGGTAACATCAATTTGGGCGACAATAAATATATGACCACGGGCATAAGCCTCAGAAGCGTTTATACAGATTTATAATGGTATCCAAGTAACTATGCAACCTGGCCTACTACCAATCTGTTGATTGGGTATTTGAGACCATAAATAACCACTTAAATGATGGAAAACAATTTTTCCACAATTTTAGAGAGTGGATTCATTACTGTAATCGAACGGTAGGTGGAAATTTCTGTTGAGCCACCTGTCGTATAAATTGGGTTAATTCTTGTTACCTTAAGGGCACGTGGGAATTTTTTGGTTCTCACTATTGTTGTACACAAGATATAAGTCAACATAATGCCCAGCGATGTTAAAGTTCTGGATAATCCTATCTGTCATGGCGAGTGGATAACAAGATCCCCTGAATCGGACTTTGTGAATTATGTTTACCAACATGTGGCCAAAAGGAATTCCAGGATCTGGAGAGATTTAAACTGTAGTTGGTAAATATATATGTTCAATTAAGGTCTCACTAACCTTTGTGACTCGTGCAGCTTTAGAGAGGATTTGCATCAGGCCAAGGGCCTTCGTACAAGTTGTTAAACTTCTTAAATCATGAGAAGGAATTTGGAAATTACAGTTCAAATCACCCAGCACTATGTGTGTATCAGAGTCATCTAGGTTATTTATTTAGGAAACACAATCTTCCATTATTATATACGCAGTACGGTAAAATGGATTAGAGTAAAATGGATCCGTTTACATTCGATCAGGCTCTTGATGGTCTATTGCTCCATGACTTCTTGGCTACCAGAATCGATCAGGAGGGTGTTGATATTGTCAGCGACATAAACTGCAACACACTTGCTTAAGAACATGCATATTCCATACAGTCTCGTAGTTAGATTACACTAAATATGAAGTAGAGTACATATTTAACAACAAGTAATCACTCTGTCAAGGCTTGGTCAATTGTACATTATTCTAATTTTGTATTTCATACGTAAATAATTAAATAAAAAATGTTTATTGGGCTGCAGGTGTGCTGCAATACAGAAAATAGCTTGGTTAAGAACATGCTGTTTTATTGTTCCGAAAATAAGATTCTTATTTATATCATTTAATACTTACATCAAATAAGAACCATTTCTAGGAGAATCACCTCAAAAACACAAGATTTCATTGAATTAGTCTGATATTTCAAAGCATCTTGAGGAATTTTTGCCACTCCCTTCTTACTGCAATTTCCAATTCTCAAAAGTGTAACTGTAAATGCTGCGTCCAATAATTTTTCCACTGCAATTCATTTATTGTATTTTTTGATGATAATCTGAGGAGATTCAAGACTGTCCGTGTAATCCCTGTTTGCAAGAGAATATGTGTAACATTCCTTTAGTATGTGTTAAAAATCATAAAGAAAAACCATAAAATTTCGATGTTTGTTAATTTTTTTTAATATTTTTAAATACATGTTACTTCCAGCGCATATGAGTTGTTAATTATGCGATTATTTTGGTGTTTAATGTTCATTTTTTAAGAACTTGTGTCATTTTAACAAATTGATTTACAGTATTGCATACTGTTTGATTGCCTAATAGTTAAAATTTAATAGCAACTGTAAAAACTAAATAAATAAATAAATAAATAAATAAATAAATAAATAAATAAATCAGCTATTCAAGTTCGTCGTCATCGATTATACCGGGATAAAGAAAAGACGCGAAGAAAGAAACATGGAAGTGAATATTTTTTTATTCCCACCTTCCATGTTTCTTTCTTCGCGTCTTTCTTTATCCTAGTATAATCGAAGGGGGAAATGAAAGTAACAGCAGTTTGAATGGGGAGGGGAGAAAAAGGAACAGCCGATTAGTTTACCAGTGCAAACGTTCTTCCGCTTTGGCGCTGTTTTTATTTCATAAGTTTAGCATTGAATGAGTCAGAAATTTCGCTTCTCATTTTCCCTAATCCCTATCTGATGATTTTTTGCCCACTGGAGTCTTTGTTCTTTAAGTTGTTTTGTTACGACAGGTATCCTCTTCATCGCTACTTAATGTTGGGGAATGCTTTTAAAACACCCCATATTGTTTCGTTTGACACATTCCGTTTCAAATCGACTTTAATCTGTTCCAGGGATATTGCTTGATTGCTTGCTCTTCTCAGTAAACTGGAATAGACCAATTGCCTAGTCCCCATCTCTCTTCAATTTTGTTTTGACCAGGAGAAATGGAGGAACAACCTCCTCGTGATTGATTATCCAGCTCCTCGGGCTTTCTAATATATTTTTCCTGGATCTACCGTGGCGATTTATTGTTAACGATATCACTTTTTCACTTATTGTTTGTCTAGTGAAATTACTTATGTTAGCTTTCCGGTACGTTGTATTGGACTGAACGCTTTTATTATCTACTATGGGAAGGGAATCAGTTTGATTGTCACTGCCATCTTTATATGTGATAGCTCGATAACAGATTTTATTGTTGAGAAGTTCATCACTTCTTTTTTCAGGCTGATTGTTTCGAAGGGTATTAATTGTATTATTAGTTGAAACGATTAAATCACTAAGTTTTTTCACCGTTGCATCTAAAGTTTCCTTAACACCATTGATAATATCAGTAATTATGGAACTATTATCGTTAACCAGTTCAGTAGGTATGGTCAGCACAGGTGAAGTGGTTAATGTATTACATGCCAGTTCCGATTCCATAACATTTAAATCAGTTAATTGTTGAAGGATGTCACTTTGTAAATTAGATGTAAACTTAGCTGAGTCTTTATTATAGTTCTAGCTTAAACTTAAATGGTCTATAGTTGTTGTTTCGAAATTCAATTCAGAGATGCCACTCGAATTTCTGTTTTTTGTTATTTCGTATGTTTCCTTTTCCATATCCTTTACTGCCTTCATCAAATTATCCATTTTTCTAATGACGTCTTCTTTATTACCTGCATTCTTCTTTCCTCTTGCATTAACTATTCCTTCGATTATCATGCTCTTCAGTTCCTCGATAATATCAATCCAGTGTTTTACATTATCTTCTAACTCTGGTTGGCTTGATGCACTTGCCATCTCTATAGTCGAGTTGATTTTAATCAATTTAATCGTAAGTAAACAATTATCTCAATTATCTGCATGAATAAGACAACTCCAAGGAACTTACAGATCACTTGGAATCAACTGGAAGTTATCGCTGCCTTAGACAATAAATGTACACAAAGTCTGATTAAGAGATAAAATTTAAGCATGTGTCCTCAAGGAGGCCATTTTTTTAAACTTCGATGTTAAACTTCGATGTAAGTTGCGGAACTTCATCATGTTTGATAAATCCATATTCCACACACTGAAACATGAGTTGACTCTCGGGATTATTTTTATCAGGATTAACAAATTGCTTCTCTAGGGAATCTGCAATTGCTTGTGCTTTATCCTGATTAGTTTGGACGTAATTACCTTGAGTGGTGCCAAGTGGAGGAACATATTATTCTTCTTCTGTAGAGCTCTAACCATGCTCCAAATGGAATTGTCGCGAGCTGACAAGCTTTTCAACTAATCATTCCAACTAGCGTCACGTAACTCTTTTATTTCTGCTTAGACTCTTCGTACTAACCTGTTATATTTGGTTTATAGCTAAGGTACACAATACCGTTGAAAAAGCCTACGGCTCTCCTTTCTCTCTGCAGTCAAGTGTCGGATGTCTCAGTTAAGCACGATTCGGTGAAGAGATTTATTTTCCAATGGATATGCACTAGCTTCAGTGGCACTATTTATTCGCCTGGTGATGCCTTCAACACGTTGATCGATGTCATCCGTACAGTTTCTTCTATCGAGTTGGCGTTTATGGTCCTTGAGGATTTCTTTGCCAATCTTTGACTTCGTCTCTGAAATTGATATTGATATTGTCAAAGTTTAAAGCCACAGGCTTGTGGTCAGAAGAAAGGCCATTAATCGTGAATAAATTGTATGGCTTGATGCAACCCTTCATCAGTGAGATATCCAACTCTTCACTTATAGGGGCATGGTCACAGCAGTAAATATCCTCCACTGGCCCTGCAGAAATGATTTCATCCTTAGTTTGTATAAACCGGTAGTGAATCATGCCATTTCAGTTCCGTGTTCTGGAGTTCATCAAGATCGTTAATATCGACAGTATGTTTAAGTGAATTGTACAGTTTTATGAACTTCACTTCACCAAGGCAGACGTCATTGATGATGATGGATGCCGATTCCATACCTACTTAAGATTTGGAGACAAATTCTTGTTGGATAATTCCCTTCTTGATGATGATCGCAGCACCACGAGAGAACAGAAAGGAGATAAATTATAGAAATAACACTCAAAGGACTGCTAAAGAACAAAATCAGTAATTGGTTAGGGTCATCCACCACTGAATCAATCAGGAGTTGCTGATTGGCCCTGTGTCCGAGTTAAGTAAATTACTGCTGTTGGTGGAAATGATTTCTGTACTCACAGAGGCTTCTAGGAGTCTTTTATTATTTATTGATTTCAAAAGTATAAGGTTGTGGATGTTTCATAATGGCGGAGAGTTTACTTCATTCAGAATAGCGGTGGGTCAGGTGTTCCTTAAAGCGGATCAAGATATTGCGGGTGCCTTTTGTAGATCTTGGAACATTTGTGGACATTTGATTTCGTATATTCCTGACTTGTGGAGTGGGGGAACCTTATCCTTCGGATTGCCAAGTAAGAGTGTTGTCTGGTTCGGGTTGCTATAAGAGAGGGAAATGTTATGTGCTCTAAAGAGGGAGCTAAGACCTTTGATAAGTTGACCATTGTAGGGTATTGAATTGAATTGAATTTAAAAGAGGTGGTTACAAAGAAACCAAGCACCGCGACCTCAGGTCTATTGTACTATCCCTACTCTCCTCTATTAATATGGTCTCACAAGTAGACCAGAAGCATCTGCAAATCCTAAGATTTGCCTAGCAGTAACATTTTGAATTTCTGCGGATTGAAGTATGTAATCCCCTAGATGTTTAAATCTAAGAAGTGATAGATTTGAACAACTGCAGAGAACAAGAATTGAACTCTCCTCTGCTTCATGACATTTCCTGCATGTAGCATCAGTTGCAACTCCAATTAAGGTCATATGTCTATTAATCTGGCACCCCTGCATGAAATGTAATGTTAGGTAGGTTCAGATTTTTAACAACTGGTGGGATTAAAGCTCCATAGCAGTAAATTATTTCCATAGGTGGCAGGTCCATCACTTCGCCTCTATACTTTAACATTTGAGCAACCTGTTTAGACTTTCCACTTCCTGAACAACCAGCCACAAGAGCAAAAAGTACTGCGTAAATTTAACAGTTGCATTTATTTCCATGATGAAAAAAGAATGACACAGGGAAAATTTCCGCAAGAGTTTACAAAGCCTATGTTGAATGTTGAATGACGCAAATCTCATTTTAAAGGAACTTTATTTCAAAAATCCATAACATATGTAATTCCAACTCTGTGATATTATCTGATGAAAAGTTTTCTCACAACGGCATTACAGGCAAGGCTGTTTTCTGCAACGCCAGAAATTCGACTTGAAAGGATTTTGCACAAATTAAAATTCTCTGTAGATAATTTTTGCGAATTTGGAATTTCTCCGTAGACAGTTTTTGTGATCGCGAATTTATTTATTTATTTATTTATTAAAACTGATAATCCAATATGTCCATCCAGGGCCTGTATGTCTAGAAGCCGATGAATTAAGTCCCTGGATGAACCTGGATTAACGACTGCTGTATGATGGTCACCGTAGATATTTTTTGCGATTGTGGAATTTATCTGCAGACGGTTTTAGCGAAGCCAATATTTATCAATAAGTCGTTTTCTCTAACATACGGTTCACGTGGCTAACATGAGGCCTGTCGAAGGGTCAGGGGTCGTGTCACAAGGCAGACCAATGCACTAGATTTACCTCCAGCTTTAGTGTTTCCAAACATTCGAGGAAACCTGTCTGTTAGTCTAGCCTTGTGACACGACCCCGACCCTTCATCAGGCCTCACGTTAGCCATGCGAACCTGATTGATGTAGAGTCGTACCCTTTGGAAAGACTCTCAATTTCAAAATCCTTGTTGTTTCAGCTTAGCACCTTCATTCACATCGCAAACACATAAATATAAAAGCTATTTACTGATATCTCCATAAATATCCCGAGGTCTTTTGCTCTTTGAAATTTCTTTAACGATGACAATGGAGCGGCCTTCGCCCCTCATACAGAAAGGATATTTGTTTAATCTTTGTAGTGCTTGTATATTATTCTTGTGTATTGCACTGCATTGTATGAACAGTTAAGAGGAAATTTTAAAAATAATGTATTACATTGATAATAACACCAACACACAAACTGATAATTATCCTCAAAAGAAATCATTTGGAGGAGGTGTTTAAAATGTGGTGAGGTACAAGTTTATTTGATGATATTTCACATAAGATAAAATGACTTAACAATAAATTTCAGCATCGCTAAAACCGTCTGCAGGGTAATACCGCAATTATTAAAACAGTCTGCAGAGGAATTCCTCGACCATAAAAACTGACTGCGGACTAATTCCACATCGCAAAAAATATCTACAGTGAAATTCCGCGATCGCATAAACATTCTATGGAGAAATTCTGCATTTGCAAAAACTATCAAAAGAGAATTTTTGTCTTTGCAAAACCCTTCCAGATAAAAATTCCAGCATTTCAAAAACAACCTTGCCTGCAATCCCGTTGTGATAAAACTGTTCATCAGATAATTTCACAATTTATATTACGTATGTTTTGGATTTTTGAGATAAAGTTCCTTCAAAAAGAGATATGCGTTATACAACATTCCACATAGGCTTTGTAAACGAAAATTTTCACTGTCTCACCCATTTTTCATCATGGAAATAAATGGAAATCTTATATTTACGCACTACTTTATGGCTCTTGTTGCTGGTTGTTCAGGAAGCACAAAAGTATAGAGGTGGAGTGATGGACCCACCACCTATGGAAATAATTTACTGCTATGGAGCTTTAATCCCACCAGTTTTTAAAAATCTGAACCTTCCTAATATTAAGTTTCATGCAGAGGTGCCAAATGAAAATTTTTTTCACGAACGTATACCTGAACAGGCTTTACTGGTTTTAGACGATTTATTAAATGAAGTGAAAAATAATGAAATTGTTGATAAAATCTACACACCATATAGTCATCATCTCAATTTCTCTGTATTGTTAGAACATCTTTGCTCATTCAAAAATCATCCGTACAAGAAGTTTAAATACTCAGTTCATCTTTCTGTTAAAGTCACCTAGAGACATAGGACAGATTTGCACCTTGGCATTGCAAATAGGTTATGGTTGTTTACTCATCGAAGCCTTTAAAGATGCCACTCAGGAGCCCCTTAGTTATTTAATACTTGCACTGATGTTCTGAGATTGCGTAGTAAGATTTTTCCTTACGAAAGACCTATTGTGGTCTATGCAGATAAAACACGGGCTTAAAGTAGCCGATCGTCATTTTTAAATTGACTGAATAGGGAGATGATACAACAATGATTCCACTAGTTGTGAAACATCATCATTTTCTAGGTGCTTTGAAACTATTCCTCCTCAGCATAAGAAATTATTAATGCAACATGCAACTCTTAATCAAGTTAAAGCTCTGTGTGAGATCTGTGATAACATTCTCCATCATAGAGATGCTTGGACACCACCCATTAAGTAGTATTTGTGGAAAATACAAGGTTTAGCCCATAAATAATTTCATTAAGGGCAAAGAAAACTTATCAGAATCAATGTGGAAATGGATTCCTGCTGCAACTTGTGCTAGGAAGTGTAGCTGCACCTATTTTGAATAAATTATTTAGTTAAGAACATGGAAAAATAGATTTTACTAC
Source organism: Rhysida immarginata (assembly GCA_023313115.1). Taxonomy (NCBI): domain Eukaryota; kingdom Metazoa; phylum Arthropoda; class Chilopoda; order Scolopendromorpha; family Scolopendridae; genus Rhysida; species Rhysida immarginata. The sequence continues at coordinate 464,267 of JAHWFO010084377.1, forward strand.
CTACTCACGATTATCAAAGGATTTTTCACGCTACAGTGCAGAGCGTCCCTACGCCATCGCAACCCAATGAACATAGCTAACGTAAGTCTGAACCGTATGTGATCAATTGTGTTGAAAAAAACGTAATAAACAACAGGATTCTCATATCAACGAGATTTAGAAGCATCAAATTTGAATGTGCAGCAAAAAATGGTCCTTTATTTAATTATACTTCCAAAATATCTAAGAGCAAATCGCCCTGATGCCCTATCAAAACAACCAGGTCTTTCAACTCGAACCGAACCACAAACACCATCAAGGCTTATTTATTGCCCCAAACACTGTCACCGCAATCCCTTCAAGACACACCTACTTTTCTATATCCACAAAAAACTCCTCTATTCACCCAATTTTCGCACGTCTGCAGGCTTAAAAGAAAAAACCCACGATGATGTTGATACCGCAATGGTTAGCGGGCCTACGATGAGATCGGTTACCAGGAAACGTAGTGAGTCTTCCTGTTAAGCAGACCTCCCCATGTACACGTTTTATCGAGACACTTCGAAAGAGATCTGATGTTATCGCTTGGAATAAAACAGGAACTGTGTCAATCGGTGGGAAATCAATATAAGGATTTAATAGTTTAATACAAGACGTATTATCACCCAACCCCACCCTGAATAAGCCTCTACCTCGGCGAGCTCTGTTTACCTACATGATACATCATATCAGTATCCCTGAAGAATTAATTGTGAATCCTTTATACCAGTCTGTGGATGCACCTGACACGTCAAAGCTCTCTTTGCTGCATTACGATAAATAACAATTTAATTTTAAAAAATTAGTTTATATTGCAATGATAAAATTTATTTTAATGTCTATAAAATTTGAATAAAAATGTAATTAAATGCATGAAAATCAATGATTGTGTAATACAATACAATAAATAATAGTTATTAAATAGAAATAAAAAAATAAATAATAATTAACAAAAAAATTAATAAATAATAAATAAAATCAAAATAAAACTAGAAATATAATATCAAATAAAAAGCTAATGTTTCGGATACAGACTATCATTTATCAAAGCCAAAAGGATAATTCTCTAAAGGCAGTTAGAATATTAGAGAATTATCCTGAATATTTTTTCGTCACCCTCTTATTACCTGATATTTGTCCTCCTTCCTGGCCTATCCCAACACGTCTTCAAATTCCTCTTCTACTTTTTCAGCCATTACCATCTTACTGTTCCCTATGCCAACTATATATAAAGGCTTCCTTTAGTACTTTTTTCATAACTTCAGAATAATTCTGTAATATTCTAATTGACTTCAGAGAATTATCGTTTTGCTTTGTTAAAGGATAGTCTCTATCCAAAATGTCAGCTTTTTATTTGATTTTATATTTCTAGTTTTATTTGATTTTATTTATTATTTATTAATTATTTTGTTAATTATTATTTATTTTTATTTATTAACTATTATTTATGGTATAAAAAAGCCATCCAATGTGAGCCTGGATTACGGGAATCATTCGTATTAGCAATGAGTAAAGATGGGTGAACAGGTTTGAGCGCTAGTACCAAATCCAGCGGGAAAACATCTCTTGCAAGACACGTGAATGGATCTCTCTTGAGGGCACTCCATAGCGCTTGCATTTCCGTCGTTTTTAATTTGTGAAATCAAAGCTCTGTCTTTATTGATTTCCAGGAGATTCTGATATTGACAATAAGCAATCAGGTTCACCGAATTAGTTAAAGCTTTGGAAAACAGAAATTTAACCCTTAACGTACCATTATGTAAAAAGTTATAACTATCTGTATAATAATTCCTGTCTTCTGAAAGATCAAAGACCAGAAACGTGGAACCGGAACCGTAATTGAACTGGCTAATATCTACATTTCTGTCTTCTTTCAAAATGCCAAGTCCCGTCATGGAATGAACAAACTCCCTCAGGTATGCCCCAGAGGAAAAGTTCGGCATCAGAGGGTTTAGAAAAATTGCATGCCCATTGTAACGGTTCCCTTCGGCCTGTTATGATCGTTTATTATTATTATTATTATTATTATTATTATCATTATTATTATTATTATTATTATTATTATTATTATTATTATTATTTGAGTGAATAAAAGTGAAAGACATTAATTTTGATGACGGATAATTAGCTTTTCCACAGTTATGTCGTCTATTTTTATTTTCCCGTTGTTGCAGCCCCCTGTTAGGTAATAATGCCTCACCGTGAGATAATAATGTGAAATGTTTAAACGTCGGAGGTTTGTTGAAAACTTAGAGAAAGATTTTTAGAATGACGAGACGGCCATAGGAAAATGAAGACGGATGAATCGTCAATCTTTCCGTGAAGGGAAAAGACATGTGGAGAACTTGTAATTTGCCCCCGACGGGCAAGATCATTCAATAGTTGTATCGACGGTAGCATCGGATATTCGCCCTTCCCCCACCGTACCTTTTACGTTGAATTATGATGGACAGAGCCGACCAGTCCGGCCACAAAGGAATTTTGAACGTCAACAACTTGCTGTTTCTGGAACTAAAATGAAGTTAAGTAGACTTTTGGTGAATTTCTTGTTTAATTGAATATTGAAATTGCCGAACATTTATGAACCATATGATTAATCAAAATGCCGAATTACAAAGCTAAACTCTTCGAGACTGGAAGACAAAAGACGGGCCCATTAGTTGGAATTCCAAGGATCGTTGTGATGATCTTCGAAAGTAGCAAGAGATAAAGTAAGACGAACTTTCCTATTTCCTTTTGGGGGCCCCGTCAACGTGGTTCTAACAGTGTCTCTAATGAAAAGAAAGTAAAGGAGATTCATTCATTACAAAGACTTACTTCTGCTTTCACTGATTTAATTCATGCCTTAAACTTTAAAGAAAACATAAAAATGTAAAAAAATAAAGTAATCAAGTAATTAACAAATTACCTTATGAGAAAAAAATAAGAGATAGGAGAAAAAAAATATGTCAAGACCCATACTGAAGCCACTTTGGTGGAATATTCCTATGAATGTTATGAACCCTTTTTACAGAAGATCTTCATCAGCCGACATTTAAAGTGAGAATCTAAAGCTCTGTGAACAGCTGTTGTTTTGTTTACCCCGATGACGATGCTTCCCGTTAACTGTGAATTTTTCTATTCCGAGGGATCTAGATCTAGTGTTTTGTTACCGATCGCAGCGGGTAGTGGGTGGGTCCCCTTTACTAACTAGTCCCATCCCATTCCTTGTATGAATGCTATTGTCGACTGAGCCCTCCCCCCCCGCACTCACAGTCGCCCCTTGTTAATCGAGACTGTTGGGTTCTTCATCTACATCCTCCACCTCTTCCAGTCCCTCCTTAAGTTAAACTTCGGATTGTGACTATAACCTATTAAAGGAAGAATAGATTTTCTATTACCTGTGGTATTAATTAATACTAGAATGATAAAGACGTCAAAGAAGGTATAATTCACTTAACTAAGAGATAGATAACTGAAAACGAAAGTAAAACAGGAACATTATCCTTTTTTTTTAACAAACTTACCTGTACTTAGAGGGCCATCATCGTCTTCCTATTCACGACTCTTTTACCCTGAAGTTATTATATGGATGTGTGTGTTAATAAACATTGAATACAATGAATAATCCAGGAAACCATATTAGTGTATTAATTACAACTCAGAATTTACACCGAGCGATAACAGACTTTATCTAACCAATGCACCGACCAAACGTTATAGTTGAGCTTGTGTTTTCTTAAACTATCAATTGACAATTCTCCTTTTTAGTGTTTTCAAAGTAGCTACTTAATACTTATTCCTTTTTTTTCTTAGAATTGTTCCTAGAGTGGTGTGTGTGTGTGTGTGTGTGTGTGTGTGTGTGTGTGTATGTGTGTGTGTGTGTGTGTGTTTCCGATCACCGTAACGGACAGTGCTGAAACGCAGTCCATTACAATATCCAATGAGAAGGAGAAGAAAGATAGATTGAAATATTGAAAGTTGAATGAGTACGAAGTAAAAGAACCATTCTGGGCTTCACTCATTGTAAATGCAAAAATCAAATGGAAGGATTCTGGCCAGTAATTAAGTTCTGTAAGACGTGATTTCCAGTTCCAGTAGCAATACTCACTGTTGTTCCTCATATCCAGTTGTCCGATAGGGTAAAACGCGTTAGTGGCTTGCAGAATCTTTACATGTGCTAATAGTGTAGCTGTGTTAACTTTAACTCTCTCAACATTCATTTTTGCTTTTCGGATTGTAATCTGGTAATTTGGATTAGCTACATCAGACGTCAGAGCAAAGGAGGGTTTACTTCTGTAAAGTCTCAGACGAAAATCCATAAAGTGTAGCAGCAATCGATACCGAAGAAAGATATCTAAATGGAGGGGCGATTAGTAAACGCCATTTCGTGCGATTTTTTACGTAACTTAAACCCGTTGTTTGTATCGTGAGCATTGTCCATTTCACAGCTCGTGTCTTTACAATATCCATCTGTTGTCAGCTGACTTTGTTTTGAAGTCTGAACATACTGGTAGTTCAAAAGAGTTTCAAAGTAAGCTCTGTATGTCTATAATTTATTGCTATGACTAACTAACATAACGCCCAGATAGCAGTGGATTTGTGAGAATAGCGAATGTAAGAGGAGGTTCACAGGACCTGTTTTATCACAAGCTGGTAGCTGCCCATCTCCTTTGTTGATAACGACTATTAAGCTTAATGTAGTTTGATCCATATACATGTAAAAATCTGCAAAATCAGGTACGTAAATTCAATAGGTTCATCTTGACTGAATCGATTGCTGCCCACCAAATGAATCTTTTCTTAACCAAGTACCTCAATGTAGATCAAAGTTTCTCAATTTTTTTCTTTTGTAACCTTCCTCCCTGATTGTACCACCTTACATGAAGGGCGACAATGCATCCAAAAATCAGTTTGATGGGAACACCCCACCTTTTTAATCTCAAATCAGCGCCAGAATCCAATGTAATGAATTCAAAATCTGGCTAGCTCAACACCAATGCTCAAAAAAAGGTAAAAGACACAATCAAGGACAAAGGATGGGTTCTTTTAAAATGGCACGTTGAGACTTATTTATTTCAATAAGCAAGGCAAGGATTAGAACTAAAATTAGAACAACTTTTATTCAAGGTTAAAAGAATCAACATTGAGATACAAAAATAAAATAAAAGTCTTAAATCTAAGGAAAAGAAAGTTGATAGATATTATCACAAATAAGAAAGTTAATGTTAAATTCCCCAGTTACTTATGACTAAGATAAATATGCAAAAATTCAATAAATGTAACTAAAAACGATAAATATTCATTGAGCTAATCTTAAGCTCTTCAAATGCTCTGAAGAAAGAGATAGTACTACAAAAAAAAAAATTCAATTCAAGGAAAGTTCTCTCAAATTGTTCTTTATCACACTCTTTGTCATGACAACCAAAGAAATTTTACACATCAAAGCTCTTTTCTACTTACAATTGCGTAGTTTCAGACACCTGCAGACTTGTGATCACTTTTAATCCAAACTCATGCACAAAACACTTTCTGTTTTAAACAGGCCATAAAATATTTCACTTATCACATTGAAGCACAGAAAACACACCTGAAGATATTCCGGAACGAGTAGTGAGTGAGTCCACTGGAGGTCTCAAAGTGTCCCCACTAAGTTCAACAGAAGATTTCAAATATGTAGTTGTCTTCCTCTCTCAATGTCGGGTTCCTAATCATGCCAGTCGTTTGAAGAAAATCTCGTTACTTGCTTCCGTCCGCTCTGAAGAATGTCGGGGTTTCAATTTCCAATTTCTTAATTCTAATTACTAATGATGATTCCTTAACATACCAAATGCATCCAGGTTCCATTTACCAACACTTAGGGATCGTTTCTCACTCTTTGCAAACCGTAAATGATTTGCATTTCAACAAAATAAAGAAGGTAAAATGGAGAACAGAATAAAATGAATCTGATTAATGTCAATCAGATTGACAAGGACATATCCTCCTTCGGGTGGTTCTTTTGAATTTTCAGTTATAATATTGAATTGGAAAGTCAAATTGGGGATTCGAAGGAGATGCCACCCTTAACTAGGGGTTTTCCCATATTTAAATGATGATGAGCCTGTACAATCCAAAAATTGAAAGAAGAAACTAATCTCATTACTTAACTGACTGTGAATTCACACAGCAGCCCTTTTCATTCATATTGTTCTCTTCCAATTTCCATTAAACCTTTTTAAAAATTTCCATTCGAGAGGAGAGAGCACAGCCTTCCTCTGACCAACTCCTCAACAGGGCTCATAAAGTTTCACTTTCCCACGATTTATTTATAGTCGCCACACATCCGGCCTTCTTTCCCCCTTTCTCATTTCACAAAAATCCACTAAAACCATAGCTTTTGCACAATAGCAATAAATTCCATGACTCAAATGATCCTTAATTCAACCCAAGGATTCTTCCCACCAATTAATTCACGGACCAATCTCTGCATAAATTTCCAAAATTCTAAAAGAGCAGTCTCTTCCTGTCAGAGCACCTCCCCTCTACTACTTTCACAATTATGTGGGCTTTCGATTTATATCCAAAATTATAATCCTGAATTCTATCAACACAATAGATCTCTACTACAAAAACAATTTTATGACCTTACTCCCACTGAAATTCCGAAGAATACCTGCTATTATTCCTGTGACCAAGATTCTCATAAAATGAATGCGTTACTTAACATGTGATAACGTCACACTTTAAACATTCGTAATTTGTCAACCAATTTTCCAAATTTGTTCCTTAACCTCGCTAACATTAATATCAATCCTGTAGTTTTTAATGTACCCTAGAATACTGACGAGGCGAATATTCCCCCTGTCGGGGTATCAAGTATTTTTCATAAATAGGCTTAATAAACGTGATGGCGGTATTTATATCTCTGATAAATAGAACGCGAAAGTATTTAAAAAATTCTAATATCTGTCCAGATATTGCAATTTAACTATTGATCTGAAGAGCAAATTTACTTTAATATGAATAAATGTTGAATAAACATGTAGATAATGGTAATTATAAAAAAAAGAGACTCTTTCACCACAACAAAATTAAAAACAACAAAAATAGTAAAAAAAAGGAAAAATACAGCCTAGACCTGGAAGCTCTTTTTGAAAGCCTTGCTTTCATCATCGGCAGAGACCAAGGAAAACATCGAGAGAACAATAGTGAACTGACTTGGAGGTATAAAGCGGAGTATTTAGAGCTAAAAACCAGCTGGATAAAAGAGAAATTGGATAAAATAGCGAACGGAGAAAAATTCAACGATCGGATAATTGGGCCAGCCATTGGATTAAAGGTGATCTCCAATGGGCCCTAAGTCAAAATTAAGTAACAAATTCTTCTTTGTTTTTAGTATAGCCAGGCTTTCGAAGGCGTATATAAGGTGTTTCTTATTTTTTTCATATACAAGCTTCAAATTGCCCTCTTGTCCTCTGTCGATAGAATGTTTAGCTATGAATTGATTGCTTCTCCTGAAACGTCTGTGGGCTGAAAGTTCCTTAAATCTGGTTAGAACGTTGCGAATCATCTGCCCTTTGCCGATTATTTGGCATTGAAGACACTAGACTTCATTATTTCTGGACTTTTGTAAATGCGACACTTTGTCCTTGGGATTATCCAATAAAAATCTGATCTAAATGGGATTGCTAAAAAATAAACAAATATCAAAAGGCTTAAAATTATTATTCGAGGCTTAAAATTCGAAAGGCCTCTAATATAGGAATTATTATAGGGTAATGAAACTATTTTTTGCTTTTATGATGTTGTTAGGAGTGGTAATATCTGAAATAAACTTTTTGAATTTTCTTTTCTTAATAAGATGAGAAACCATCCTAATACTATAGCCATTCTTAGTCGCGATTTTCTTGATTAAGGAAACTTGTTTGTTAAACTCTGCTTTACTTAATGAGAGATTTATAGCTCTGTCAATCATAAATATAAACGTAGAAACCTTATGCCTCAAGGGATGACTGGAATCACTAGGGATGTAATTCAATTGACTATTAGATTTTATAAATACATTAAGGGACAAGGAACTATTATTTCTAATAATCGCGATGTCCAGACATAGTAATTTACGTTCCTCCTCAATTTCAAACGTGAATTTTATTCTAGATGAAAACTGTTAACGTGTTCTATGAAAGTTTTATTATCAAATAATCTTGTATCGAAAATGGCGAAGACATCATCGACGTAGTGGAACCAAGTATTGGAAAAATAAAAACCGAAATTTTTAAGCATATCTTAGAAACTCTTGTGGATAATTTCCGCTAAAATTGGGCTAAGGCAAGAGCTATATTGAAATACATTGTTGTTGACAGAAAGTTATGTAAATTTTAAACATTCGTCAATATGATTCTGGGGAATATTGAAAAGATTATTAATTACAGTAATCAGAAAAAATATAAAAGCGGAGAAGAGATGTACATATGTTCAATACAATAAAAGATCTAAAAGACTCTTTAACCACAACAAATTTAAAAAAGAAAAATACAACCTTATCCTGTAAGCACTTTTCGAGGGCAAAGCTCTCATCATTCAGCATGTAGAATAGAGAGTAACACACCAGATGATACTGAGTGTGATTATCGATTGAAAAACAATTGAACCTAGAAAGCTGATCTGTCCACATAGTCAACCTTTACCTGTAGACATATTTACATGTTGACGCCATAATTGGTAGGCCGCCGCAAATGATTCTCTAGAAACCAGTTTTTTTCTACTGGAAAATCGCTTATGCAAGAACGGAATAAAGCTTCTGCTCATCAAGCAGCTTTTCAGTAGGCAAAACAGACTACGTGAAAATTAAAAAATTTATTTCAGATATTACCACTCTTAAAAACATCAAAAAAGCAAAAAATCGTTTCATAAGCCTATAATAATTCCTTTATTAGAGGTCTGAGTTCGAATTTTAAGCCTTTTGATATTTGTTTTTCTTTCAGCAATCCCAATCAAATCAGACATTTATTGGATAACCCAAGAACAAAATTTCGCAATTACAAACGTCTGAATTATATGAAGTCAATTGTTCTCAATGCCAAATGATCTACAAAGGACAGATGATACGCGACCTTTCAACCAGATTTACGGATCATTTAGCCCACAGACATTTTTGGAGAAGTAATCAATCCGCCATAGCTAAACATTCTATCGAAACATGGCACGATTTTTCTATAGACAATTTGAAGCTTGTATATGCAATAAATTTGAAACACCTTATGGACGCCTTCAAAGGCCTGGCTATACAAAAAACAAAGAAGAATTATTTACTAAATTCTGACATAGTCCCCCTTGGTGAATCATCTTTAATTCAATGGCTGACCCAATTGTCCAATCACTGAATTTTTCTCTGTTAACCCTTTCCAGGCCAGTGGGTTCATATGGACCCATAAGAACTGCTTCGTATTTAAATAGCTACCCACAAAAATTGACATATTTAGTTAATAAGTATGTTATTATATCACTAGATGGCGTCATCAGCTTTGTAGTCTCCACACATGGTCTTCTTTTCGCGCTCTTTCTTATGTATCTCCACAGTGTCAGCACAAAGCATTCCATCACTTTTGATTTTCATTAATTCTGAGGTAAGTTAATGATTTTTGCTATTTAAAAAATTTTTGAAGTTAATTTATGTGTTGGAGAGTTATAATATTTGTTTATAAGTTAATGTTTGTATATTATTTTCTGTGCGAGAGGGTTAGTATCAGCGGGGTCCATATGGACCCAGTGGGAAATGATGGCTGAATGACGGAGCATGTTACTGCAGCATCTCTTGATGAGTAGCTGCGAATAGCACTTCGTAGCATGGTCCCTCTCTGTTTCTCTTTATCTCCCTCCCTCTCTGTTCTTTTAGTAACAATTTTCCTCAATACCCATTATTCATTTATAAATTGTAAATTAAAATAAATTTTGTAAATATTGTACATATATTTTGACTTTTTTTCAGATGGCTAGATTATCAGACATTGAAATTAAAGATATTCTATTATCATTAGAAATGATGGTTTTAATTAATTTATTAGCATTATTGTTAAGTATTTACAACAAAAAATAAATAATATATGTAAGTAAAAAAATTGTGTTGGTTTTTAATATAGAGACCCTTAGTGGGTTCATGTGGAGCCAGTGGAACATACAACCTCATACTCCCACTGGGTCCATATGGACCCACTAAAATATCTCACTCATGGGACATGAAAAAATTTGGGAAATCAATTTTTTTATGTTATTTCGAACATTAAAAGAAGTTATAGCTGAAGAAAAAATTTTTATTTAAAGCTCAGATAATTTGGGCTGGAAAGGGTTAAATCTTTTACCTGGTTCCTCTTTTATGCGGTTGGTTTTTCGATTTAAATACTCTGTTTTCTGTCCCAAGTCACGTAATCTCTGAAGGGAAGCCAGAGCAAAGATGGTGCGAGCTACCGACCTATTAGCCTTTTCCCCTCGATGTCTAAAGTTTTGGAAAAATCGATGCTTATCAGATTCCAAGATCACTGTCTCGCCAATGCATATATGGGGGCTCGTTGAAAACCTGAGCACCCCTCTGAACATTTCCAAATACTTTAGGGTGATATTTCTTGATGTCAGTAAAGCTTTTGACCAAGTGTGGCTTGGAGACCTTGTCTACAACATGATTAGAGACGTATTTCCTCCCAATTTGATTTTGATTGTAAAATCCTTTCTCACCAAAACGTCCTACCAAGCTAAAGTTGGTGAAAATCTCTCCACGCCCCTGGTTGTAAAGGCCAGTCTCGATCAAGTTTCTGTCCTCGGGCCAGTGCTATTTAATTATTTTGTGCATGATCTCCCGAAACCCAAAAATTGTAATCTATACTTCTATGCTGATGATACTACCATTATGACATGGGTACACACGCTGGCTAATGTTATCACTCTTCTACGGTAAACCTTGAAGATGTTCGAAGACTGGTTTAACTGCTGGAATCTGAAACTTAACATCGGAAAATGCAAGGCTATTTACTTCAACAGAAAGTTCAAGCTTCCCCCAGATTCTCTTGTTCTATTCAAAAAGAAACTGGACTGGGTAGACAACTACAAATATCTTGGCGTTATCATTGACTCTCGTGGAATCGTCACTTGGCCTACGCTCTGAACAAAGCAAAGAGGGCTAAGTTCAGATTCATAGCTCTCCTGGATCGCAACAGCACCCTCAGCATGGAAAACAAGTTACTTCTATACAAGTCGGTTATTTGGACCATACTCCTTTAATGTATGCCTGCGTGGGCGACTATCTGATGAAGCTGATTGCCCTGCTTGGCAGGAAGACTGTGAAAAAGCAATCCAACCACTCAGATTTAAGCATGGCCCATAACAGAAAGTTTATACAGGACCTTCTTTTAATTATGGTGCAGAAGATGAAGATTCACGACAAAGACTACTGAGTGGATGATTGAAGAACTCAATGGATATGAAGTGGCATATGATGTATCGAAAACCAAGGCGCATTTTTGACGTCAACTTTGAAGGCATCAGCAACGTTTCTTTCCCGGACTACTGAAAAATGTGATACTCTTCCTTCTCATTGTTTTCTTATTCCGTTTGTATTTTCTTTCTGACAATCGTCAAGCTCATTTTTTTAATAGTATAATATGGAAGACCGTTTGTGTTGGCCAGGGTTCTTGATTATCTCAGTGTATTTATTTTAGACTTTATTCTGGTTCGATGAGCTTTGTGAAAGCGCTGTTTTCGTCCAATCTGAATAAATGTACACTTCACTGTTCGATTGTCGATTGTTCCGAAGGCAGTTCACTCTTGTTCACTTGGTGTTCTCCTTGAATTCTACCGATGATGAAAGCAAGGCTTTCAAAAAGCGCTTCCAGGACTATGTTGTATTTTTCCTTTTTTACTACATTTATTGTTTTTGCTTTTGTTGTGGTGAAAGAGTCTCTTTAAATTTTTAAATACTTTAATATCAGTGTATCTCTCTCCCATTGTGAATTTCAAAGTATTTTTTATTACAAGAATCTTGCAGGATTTGCAGCGTTCTGGCAGGGCCCATATAATAGTACGCTACATTAACATTAGCTGGCCTGCACAAGCACTTGTTGGGTTATTAGATCCGATTACCCGTTCGGGACTACAAGCCACTTTTAATTACATTCACTACTCAACCTACCACCAAACATATTCTGCCATCGGCGGTTGCTTTGCTCCCTATGATTCCTGCTACTTTAATTATGCACTAGATGTTGCTGTCAGCGACCACTTTCCCCTTATGTTAGCACTTAGGTTTGATCCACCAATAATGCTAAGGAAGAAACCGTTTTCTAGTAACTTTGTAATGCACCATCGTATTATGGCATTACATGCTTATCATACCGCAACTGACTGGCATTCGATTTTCTCAGCCTCGATGGGAGTAAATCAGCAGTGTCACAGTTTCATCCTACATATGAAAAAGGGTTGTGATCGCAATTTTGCAGGCCCATTTCAAATGGCCGCCATTTCAACATCAAAATCGTTTCGTAAGCCATGGATAACCCCGGAAATTCTGATAATCATAAAAAAGAAAAGACCATATATATTTAATACTAGCAGAAGACCTGGAGTTTCTCGGGATAATTACGCTTGTAGGCAAACAGAACAACCTCAAAAAGCAAAATTAAACCTCCAAATTTGTTAAATAATAACTCAATCACTACAATATAGAGCGAAGGGACTATCCATTCTAAGAAAAATCCGAAAGACAGGAATTTACCTCTTCACTAAAAAAATCCATTCTAGGTGATATACCGAGACTTGATTTACCGAAAAAAAATTTTTTAAAGGCTCACCTTGGATGGACCTCTCCAAGGATGTCTTCTACTCTAAATAATTTTTTACTCACGTAAACTTACTTTAGATGTACATTTGATGTTGTTGCAATTTCCTTTCTTCTTTCGATGTCTTGAAGCAAAAATTGACCATTCATCACTTTGTGTAGTCTAGCGGTCGCCGATTCTTCTATTTACTTGCTTACCATTTGCTCAATACAGCACGGAGCTAAAGGTGTGCTTCCTCTATCGTCTTTCACTCATTATCTCCAGTTACTGATCATTTTTAAAGATTTCCAAGAAATTGTTAAATACTAAGAATTCTCTTATCTAACAAAAGCCTGAATAACATGAATTCTATGCATTGAATTCTATATTGCACAAAATTTGTCTTGCATTGTTGGTCATGAGACATATATTGTTGATCCTTGCATAGTGTTGGTGCATTGCTTGTTGACACCATTGTTGATACCTATTGTTGCACAAACTTTTATTTGCATTGTTGGTCATGAGATATATATTGTTGGTCCGTGCAGAGTGTTTGTGAATTGCTTGTTGATACCATTGTTGATACCTATTGTTGCAAAAACTTTGTCTTGCATTGTTGGTCATGAGATATTTCTCAATAATATGCCCTGCCATAACCATGATTATCGATTTTTTTATTAATAATTATTATTTTTTCGAAATCTGAGGTAGAAAGTGACCTTCTTCATGCTTTGAAGGTCATGTATGCGAATTTTTATCAAGATCGGAATAAAACTGTAGATTTCTATAAAAAACAAACAAACCCACAAACAAACCCACAAACAAACAAACATCCTTCTTTATATATACAGAAGACTAGACATAAGTCCTCGCCACTTCCTCTCAGAACATAAAAGGACTACTCGAATTTGGTGAAAAATTCGATAAATCGTGTTAAAGGAAGAGTATTTTACAACAGTATTTAAGAGACTTTATTCTTCAAAGGAGAAATGGTGGGAACCAAAAAAGCTGCCAGGGAGTCCAATCTTCTAACGTGCTAATCTTGACCCATGAACAAGTATAAAAACAGTTTTTAACGGAATTCTTGTGTACACTCGGAATTAAAATTATACAATTAATAACAGGATAGACACAATAACTATCTAAATAATACAATCAATGAATGTAAAAGATAAGCATTGATACAAAATTACAAAAAAATTTTGATGCAAAATTAAGGAAAATATAGAAAGTTAACTTGACTTTGTATAATTTTAATAATCAGCACGTTGTATCGATTGTAAGGATTGTTCGCGACCAGGAGGAAGTATCTCTACTAGGTCCGCGCTTCTCATGTTAGAAGATTGTTTCCTTCCATTGGTCTTTTTATTTTGTAACCTACACTTGTATCTTTTCATAACCGCTGTGAGAAGGAATCCAACACAGTTTTACGTTAAACAGGTGGTGGCCTTACAGTATAACAGAGGGACATCAGGAGTTCCAACTAGTTTCGCCATTTATTCCCGGCTTTGTCAAGGATATATACAGCAAGAGGCATGCAAGCAATTTACCTTGTTGTTTTTTACCAAGTGACAGAGGGTACGATGACACTCCAAAACAAGCGTAGACTTGTAACATACACTATCAAGTGAGTGCAACGCAGCTTGGCTATCAGAGTATATTAAAAATTTCTTATTCTGAAGCTTTTGAGTAATTAGTTTTTTCCACTGGCAATAATTGCAAATATTACTGCCCGCAAAACTGTAGAATACTTGCCAAGGTGGAAACTTCTTCTGATTTTCCTACTAGGACAGCATACACCCGCACCTATTCCAGACGCCATTTTGGATCCATCCGTAAACCAGATCTTATGATCCCCACATGACATAAACGTCTTTGTATTCCATTCTTCCCTATTAGGGATGGAAATTACGTACTGCTTATCGAAATCATATTTCGGAAGCATTTTTTCAGCGGTCATATCAAAAACTGGATGTCGTAATTTCTTAATGTCAGAATAAGGAAACTACAGAAGTGGTTTCTTCGTATATTACTGAAAATTCCTCAAGGTCTCCTTGTTTCCCATAACCTTTTATTCTTAGGTTTTTAAACAATCGATACATATTCGCCTCTCGAAGCACCACCTGGTGGGAATGTGAGTAAACTATTTGTGGATGCATTGTGCTTGTCTTCTATTGGGCTCTCAAATTTACCTCAATTTGAACAATTCTATTTCGTGTATAAATTTTCTGAATTGACTCAAATATGCCCTGTATGATATACTGCTTAATAGATTGTTTAAATTCATATAATTGATGCCCAGAAGGAACAAAATATTATTCATTTCCATCTGAAAACAGGTTTCGTCAGCAAAGACAGTTATGGACAAAGCGATTAACGGAAAGATGTATTTCGAGTCTTGTGAAATTAAAATTAACTCACTGGAAACCGTATTTAATAAGGAAAGAACATTTTCATTTCATTCAGCTCCCAGTCTCATACCACAAATACTTTGAGAAACTTCACGATGGTGGCGCTCGTGCAGTTTGCAAGAGGCGAATACAGGATGCAGACCAGTTCTTTAATTTACAAGATTCTAAACTCGCTTTGGAAGGTTTCTACCACAATCAATATTATTTTGAATCAGGAGAGGTATAGTTATCCTACCATACAGGCTATAGACATTTACCTGTTGACTATTAAACAAAAAAAATCGAGGTACATGCTTATCACGTGCCGGATTAGTAAACTACCTATTGAGTTAAAGCTACTGATGCCATGCTTGAAATTTCACGTTGCATTGAGAAAGATATATTTTCTCGCAGCCAAGATATCCACTATTTGATTTTACGGTCTTAGCACAACGATTTACCATCCAACGATTTAAGCACTGGGTTTTTCACTGGGCTAGAGGAATTTAATTTTTATCGCAGATATTAGTAATTTAACAATAGTATGCGTTAAGACAGTAATATTGCCCCAAACTTGAATACATTTATGTTTTCTTATTATCATTAGTTCCGTTATACAATGTCATATCAAAGAATTATGACCAGCACCCCTTTAGGGCACATGCATGGTTCGCCCCAACAATGATTACACATTGCAAAATTTGAAAACAGGCTGAGAAAGCTTTAAAGCTAATGCATCAAACGGCAGGTATACGAGCCTCAAGATGGGTAAACGTCCGAATTTAACGGACATCCAAAAAGGGATGATAATAGGCTATCGCAGCAATGGTGGCATAATCTCCGAAATGGCGCGATTTGTGAACTGTTCACGGTCCGCTGTAGTGAAGGTGTACAAAGAGTGGACAGCAGGGACAGTAATCGCGTTCTAACGCCATCAGTGTAAAGAGTCACGAGCTATCGACCAATGGAGTGAGAGGTGCCTACGACGACTCGTAAAAAGTAACAGGAGCGCCATGGTCCATCAACGGACCACCAGATTCAATAGTGATGCCAACAGGCGTGTATCCGGCATTATCATTGAATGCATCCTGCTACGAATGGGCTTGTATAGTCGACGCATGGTTGCTGCATCCATGTTGACCAGGGGGGGATCGTGAACGATGCCTAGAGTTTGCACGTGAGCACCGCCGTTGGACCACAGACGAGTGGGCTAAGGTCGCCTTCTCCGATGAGTCGGTGTTTTTGCTCCAGAAGATAGACGGGCGATGGCGACAGCGTCGTGATCACCATGAAAAGAGACTGCAGGAGACTATTGTGTGCTGGAAACAGGCTGGTGGGCGTAATGTGCATGTGTGGGGGATCTTGTGTTGGGAGCAGTTAGGTCCACTGATTCGTCTAGAAGGCAATTCGTCTGTGGCTATCTGTCAATTGTAATGGACCAGATGCACCCATACATGCTCACGATGTTCCCCCAATGTGATGGTATGTTCCAGCAGGACAATGCACCCTGCCACAAGGCACATCTCCTTCTGGGTTGGTTCGAGGAACACAGTACTGACATACGAGTGCTACCTTGACCCGTTATTTCGCCGGACATCAATCCATTCGAACATCTGCGGGAGCACCTTGATCGCCATTTACGGCAGCTGAACCTTCCACCTATAACTCTCGAAGTGCTGTGGACAGTGCTTCAAGTGACTTGGACTACCATACCATCGGAGACATACCGCATACTTCTTGCATCCATGCCACGACGCCTAGCAGCAGTTATAGCAGCAAATGGTGGCTAATCCCATTACTAAGCGGGTGGTCCTAATTCAGTGATATGACAGTGTATGTCATACAAACAAGTTGTGAGTGGGTGGGAATGAATCTGATTTTGTTCTGAGATGGATTGGAAGGATTCAATGGTTAAACCTTCGCTGACACTTTCTGACTTCCATTTTATATGTTATTTTTTCAATTTTCAATCTTTATTATCTGTTCTGTTTGTTCTTACTAATATTTGCACTAACCTATATTATTTTAAGTACAACCCAGTTGAGCGAAGTTTTTCTTTTTTTGCAAGACTATTACTGTTTGGAATTTCATTGATTATTGTTTGCATACTATTTTTTTTATGTTGTTTAGCACATATATCTATTACCAATTACATATGATTGTTTGAATAAAATTTATTATATAACTTTATAAATTAGGTTATACTGGTACATGTAAGCTTCACCTTTAGTAGTATGTGAAGTGTTTATTTTCAGTTCATTTACTAACGTATTTTTGTTTTATACAGGGTGTTTTTGAATTGAGTACAGATTTTTTGGGAGATGATAGAAGAGGTCCTTAGAAGTATTTTTTATCATATGAACATGGGGTCCCCGCAGCTCCGTTTACTTACAATACTGCATTGAACAATCAAATGACATCGAGACGTGGTATGTGTGCCCACAGAGACCTACTTGGCAGTATGCCGTACCTTAATAAATAATGTTGAATGACTTTTAAATTATTTAGTTATCATATGTTTCATCCACAAATATTGTTTTGTAAATCATTCCAAATTCATTTTGTTTAGAATGAAAATAAATATTAAATAAAGAAAAATAAAATGTGTGTTAAATTTTCTTTGACAATGTCCTTTTATCCATTTTATTACTATTTTAGAATAAATATTCAATACTATCTTATAATATTCACCATAAATTGTTTATGCTTCCTTCTTCTGGCTTCAATTTCTTGGAATAATCATTTCAGTTTCCGTTCATTAAGTTTTTCACTTAAAATTTTTTTTTGAGATTGTCATCTATTTCACAAGGTTATACTGAAATTATTACTTTGCATTAATATTTATTTATACAACTTTTGTTTTAATTTTATAACAAATAAAATAATCATTGCAAAAATTGTGTTGAAATTTATGACAAATGACTAAAACATTTTTAGAAAACAGTATGTTTTATATTTAAATTAAATTCGTATGAAAAATAATTAAATTGCAGTTAATTATAATATGGCAAATATGAAAACAGTGTTTTTGTCGTTGCGATAGCTAAAATTTTCCTGCACGGGATTTGGCATCAGATACTGCAATTCTACCCAATTACAGTATGAGTCTAATGCAACTAGACACTTCGCGAAGTGTCTGCACATTTCACGAAGTGTCCAATTACGCTATGTGTCTGCGGCATACAGGGTATTTCAAAATTATGTACAATAAATTAAGTGACATATTCTCCAGATAAAAAGAAGACGAAAATGTTCTATAGCACTTTGTCTGGAAACGATTTGTTTGCGAGTAATCCAATATCATACAGTAGGGAAGCACGGTAGTTAGCGGACGATATTTTAGCAGTTCCAGCGTTTCGACCTAACACTAGGTTGAGTGGTTTGTTCCATTTAAACCTACTTTCGGGTTGTTCCATTAGTTGTGTACGGTTGTTTCCATTATTGTAGTTTCACTACTGTACATCCACTAGGAATATCAATTTCAGAACGTTTGCGTGCTTTGACATACGCATTACGATTTACGTAAAAAAAAAGTCATGTACACGTATTCCAGTGCAGAATACACTGACATGCACCTAATGTACGGTCTTGCGGACGGAAATGCTGTGGAAGCAAGAAGACTCTACCAAGAATGCTTCACGAAAATGTTGGAACGAACTACCCATGGAGTCCCTCAAACTCAGCTTACTTCAGTGGAAATTACGGTGCCGGGCGATAGTTCAACAACGTGGTTCTCACATCGAACACAACCGATGGTGGCGCCATGGTAATCCACCATCGTAACAGAACTGCAAAGTCGTCTCATTTTACCTGAATCAACCCTCCGTATATGCAATGGTAGCTTCAGAGATGAATGCGCCCTTCGACTGCCAACTAAAATTGTAGATGGTATTCTAGAAGTTGCTATCGCCAAAGCAATTTGAATTCTTTGGCGAATCTGAGCCAGCAAAATTTTTATAAGATATATTTCTTCATTTTCCCCGGGTGCATCAAAAAAACAAATACCACCACTTCCGTCCTGAATGAGAGTTAGAAGAGTGTCATAGGCTTGCCTCTGGTCTGAGACTAAAAGAGATCTATTTTTTCAAGAAAAATTTGGTGAGCATTAATGTCGTAGTTCCTTTCCCAGTAAAAATCTCTCTCTAGGACCTGTTGACCACTTCAATTCGGCACCTGTAGCCCAAGATACAAGAGTGTTTTGCTCTTTATAGAGATACATTTGTTCTCAACAAGTATAAGCGTTCGTTTCTTTATTCCCCCTGCATAACCTGATTTAATGATTGGGGTATCTCTTTGCGCCTCTCCGAGAATGTCCTCACTTAAATTTTCTTTATTTTTATTCCAAAGGCGTTGTGGATTTGTTGGGCAAAGAGAAAAAAAGCTTTCCAGGCTTTGGAAACGTCTGAACAACGGGAGCTTTGTCCAAGCAAGAGGTTTTAAGAGCTCCTACTCCAAGAGTAAGGGAAACTTCGAAGGAATACTGGGCCTAAAGTATCCACTGATATTCCTAGTTGGTGAAGATTTTATTCTCACACAGGATAACAAGAGGTTAAATTATGTCTTAACTTATTAAATTATTGGGCAATGCCAGTTTAATTGAGCACAAACTGAAGATAATGGAGATTTAGCTGACTATTGAGAAAGAGTGTAAAGGCAACAGAGGAAGCAGTCGCTTCGCTCGGTGCTGTAGTAGTTTTGCCAGCACCCAGCTGCTGTTAGACAAATGGTGAGCGTGTCAACAGAAGAAATGATGACACAGCACAACACAAAATGATGAATGGCAAAGGTTTGCTTTATGACATCGACAGGGGACTGGAATTGCATCACAAATAAACATGTAGTGAAAAACCTAACTCAGTTTGTTGCAACAGGAGGGCCCAAAGACGCAAATGTTCATGTACATTCACTGCCGCTGAAGAAGAGAGCTATACCATCGAAGTTATTGTTGGCAGATGTTTCCCCACTAATATCGGGGAAATACTGTTTACATGAAAACCATGTGGTGATGAGGCAACAATATTTTCAAAATGATGCAACGATCGAATTAACAATGAATTATTAACAATGAACAGGACGTGAGTATAATAGCAAAATATAGATAGGGTAGTCTCTCTTAAGGAGGCATTGAGTTATAATATCAGGCTCCAGCTTCCTAAGGAATGTACAGGCGATTTGGTGTTTGGAGACCTTGAACAGTGTCGAGCTTCCCGTTTACTTCCAGTGGGTTTGATATAAAAGATTCTCTGTCGGTCTCACACGACAGTTTACGATGTAACTGATAACAAAGCGTACATCAACTAGACTCTTCAAACCAAATTATAGTGTCCTTTGTAATAATCACTCGAAGAATGCATGTTATTTCATATCTAACAAAATGCCACCAAAGTAAAAAAAAACGAGTATTGTTCAGTGAAGACAGAACAAGACAGAAGTTATCTGAGTATCGGAAATAACTGAACAATGGAAAAGTCTGTGGCAGGAAATCGTACAAATACTGAAAACAAATTTTGAGTTACTATTTAACTTCTCGGAATTGTTCTTTTTACCTACAACTGTAATTATCCCGGGTGGCTCCTCTTGTTATATATGAAGAAGAATGTTCTTTTGTTTGCGTGTTTGCTTTTTCAAATATGCAGTTTTTCCCCCATCTTGAAGAAATTTTGCACGCTTGATCTTCAAAGCATGAGGAAGGTCACTGTTTACCTCAGATTTCGAAAAAATTAATAATTATCGATAATAAATTGATGTTCATGATGATGGCGGGCCATATTAATAAGTGTTATCACATAACCAATAATGCAAGGCAAAGTTTGTGCAACAATAATATCCACAATGGTATCAACACGCAATTCGCCAACATTATGCACAGACCAACAATATGTATATTATGACCAACAATACAAAACATAGTTTGTGCTTTATAAAAAAGATACAATTTGTAACAATGCGTGGAATTCCTGTTGTTAAGAATTTGTCCTACGAAAAATTGATACTTCTCAAAACATAACATTATTCTCGAAATTCATCAAAAATAAGCACTAGAAGAAAACAGAGATAACAGAGATAACATGTGAAGAAAAACACTATCGGGATTGGCTCAATGAATGTAGAGACATTGAATGGAAAGACTGAGTAATTGCTAATATGATGGAGGGTAGATGAATGAAGATCTCATTCATTGAAGAAACAAGATGGAGAAGAAACAAAGCAAAATTTTTAGGTAAATGGTGTAAGATCTTCTACATTGGAACCAACGAAAGAGGTGAAATATTTGTTATTGTGGTGGGTAAGGATTTAAAGGATAGTGTATGCGAAGTCAATAGAATAAATGACAGGATCATGAATGTTAAACTGGAGATCAGTGGAAAATTGACTACAATATTATGTATTTATGCTCCCCAAGTAGAATATGAGGAAGATGGAAAGGGTGGATTGTGGAGGGCATTAGACCAAATGATAGCACAAATACCCGGGAATGAAATACTTATTGTTGAAGGAGATTTGAATGGAGAAGGAGAGGTTAATACATGGTGGATGAGGCATAGTTGATAGTCATGCCATGCTGAATGAGAAAGAATAGAAAAACATGCAGTGGCTTTTGACTTGGCAATTGTTAACACCGACTTTGAGAAAAAAAATCATGAATTGCTAAGTTTTAAGGGCAGTGCTATCGATATTCATCATGGTGGCAAGACATATAAATAAGAGTTATCTCATGATCAACAATGCAAGGCGAAGTTATCTACAATGGTATCAACACGCAAATCGTCAACATTATGCATGGACCAATAATATACAGTCTAACTTATATCGAAAAATGCAAAGTAAAGCTTCTGCTTTGTAAAAAAGATTCAATTTGTAACAATGCGTAGAATTCCTATTTGTCATTGGAGCATGTGTTCACAAAGTTCTGGAACAGTCTTGGCTGCACTAGAAATGACGGCTTATGAAGTGGACAATCACCTAGAGTACTCACTTGGGAGCATTTATATTGTTCCTCTTTCCTCTGCAGATGCACATGATGCACATGGACACAGGGCATGATTAGCTTATTATACACCACTTACCCACGATTTAAGAATACAAGCAGAAAGCAGTCGATTGTTAAGTAGAATGGTTCATATGATCTGTAACTTTGGGTTACTTTTCTCGCATTAAATACATTTAAATAACAACACCTGACTTTGTCAATTATAATTTAAACATATTGGCACGAATTCAGGAGCAGTCCTGGTTTCTCCATTTGGGAAGATAACCTCTCCCATATGGTGAGAAAGACTCCATAGAGAAAGTTTTGCGTTCCAATCACTTTGGGGAAAGTGTGAAATGACCAGACTTCCCAAAGGGGATAGGAACTCATCCCAACTTTTCCGGCAGTAGCTTGTGCAGTCTCTGCAGGAAGAGATAGGAAGAGGGATCCACGGGTTTCAGGATGATGTCATATTGTCCACAAGGCTGAAGAACAGCTAGGTTAGTTTGGGTCGATTTAGTAAAAAAAGGGGCTCATCTTGAAACCTTCAAAATGTTAATTTTTCATGCCTGAAGTGAGGTACCTGTGCCAAACAATTTTTGCTCATGGAGTTGAAGCCATTTAGGCCATATAAGCCCCAAGATATATGAAGGGGGTGAGGGCGTTAATTGGATCAGTAAATTTTTACCATCCCTTTATAGGAAATCTATCGAATATCTTATCTCCTAGTACGAATCTAACTCAGAAAAGGGTGAAGTTCAAGTGGGATGTAAACTTTCAAAAGGCCCTTGATTTGATAAAAAGGATCTTAATGAATCCGCCTGTTTTAGTCCTGCTGCATTACACGAAGAAATTTGTTATATTTGCAGATGATACAGACAATGTCGGAGGGGTGCTCCAGCAGGAATATAATGGATAATATAAACCAACTGCCTACTATAGTTCAAAATTGCAACTGGGACAAAAAGCATATTCTGTCATCGAAAAAGAAGCATTTACCATCATGAAGTCGTTAAGGTTTTTTAGGATAATTATATAAGGATACCCAACTATCATTATGTCAGACCATCAGCAACTCTCTTTTCTTGAACATATGAAGAATAAAATCAATGCCTACTTAGATGGTCGCTCGAGATTGCAGAGTTTGGGGATGTACAGGGATCCATGAACAAGGTAGCAGATCTGCTTTCTAGAGAGTGCAATGTGGCAGCATCTATAGAAGTTCTCTTTATGGATACATCATGGATAAAATGTTTAAAGAAACTGCAGTGTGGAGATGATTGGGTGGAATGAATGAAGACTTCTTTGGGAAAGAAGAACAGTGAGGGTGGAAATAGGTACTTCATATCCACCATAGATAGGATGGGTTGTTGATGAAAAAATGTGGTATTAGCAAACGGGGAAAGATAGAGTTTGTGTCGGGTGTTTGGCTAGAAGTAAAGCTATGATGCTAGCCCATGATAACGTTTTGAGTGGTCATAAGAGAATAAAACCTACACTTAACTAGTAACGAACCCTGTATGTAAGGCCAGGGATGCATAAAGACATAAAGGACTTTGTGAGGGGTTGCGTGACATGTCAACGCTCAAAGACTAAAGGAGGGAAGGCACCATAACAGCCGTGGGATGTGGCCAGATGCCCATTTGAGATCTTATTGACGGACGTCATTGATCCAGTTCACCTGTCAGCAAATCATAGATATATCCTGGTCTTTGTCGAAGCTAGACACGCTTTGTGGAAGCGGTGCCAGTGAGGGACCAGATGGCAAATTGATAGCTAAAGTATTTGTGCATTACATCTTGTGGTGTTATAGAATTCCCCAACTTCTATAACATCTTGTGCTGTTATAGTGTTAGAAAGCAACAAGAGGTACAAACTTTCCTTCAGAAATCTTCCATAAAGTTTGCAAGGAATAGGGCATTAAATATCAGACACTGACTACCTACCACCCCACATCAAATGGAAAAGTGAAAAGGTAGAATAAATCTATGGGTGAAACGTTACATTCCCTGTGTCATAACCATCCGTCAACATGGAATGAACTACTAGACTCGGCCTTGTTTGCCATTTCTGACGTATGGTTTTGAACTGAAAACTCCCATTGACTGGTGGAGAATTCAATCATGGAGTACCCTGGTGAGGTTAGCGCTGAAGATTATCACTCAAGGTTAGTGAAAACCTTGTATGAAGCATGGGAAAGGGCAGCACAGGCTGATGCTGGAAGAAGAAAACTGAATATTCAAAAAGCTAACAACAGTAGAAGGTTGGACCAGTTCATGTTGAGTGAGAAGGTGTGGGTTCAAAGAATAGGAAGTCAAAAATGTAAGTTCGAATATAAATTCTTTGGGCCCTTTCGTTTTTATGAGAATTTCTCAGACGTATTAAATATGATGCAAGGTGTCAAGTGGGATAATGTTCTAACTGTTCATGTTGACAAGCCCATACACAACTTTGACAGTAAACATATACTGCGTTTACATGCACACTTTCGATCCAGATCAAAAGACCAGTTTCAAGTCAATCCTGCAATAAGTGGCATGTAAACAGGCTTCAACATCCCGATCCGGATCGAGTTCAATCCAGTCAAAAGAGGTTAATCCAATAATATGCATATCCGGATCGAGTTTAAATTTGCTGTTTGGTTGAAAGAAAAAAACATAGAAAATTTTAGCTAAAATAAGTTCTTGGTTGATTTATACCTCAACTTAATAAATATCTATAAATAAATAAATGAATAAATTTTAAAATACATTGTATATTTAAATTTTTTTTGTAAATTTTGTCACAATGTCATTTTTCCAAATTAAAAATTTTCAAATTGTCTATCAAGTTGGAGTTTTATATATATTTTTCTATCAAAATTTAATTTAATAATTTTTTATCAAATTATAATTATCAAATTAAATATTATATTTATATCAAAAATTTCAATTTAACAATTTCTATTTTATTAAATTATAATTTGATAATTATTTATAATTAATATAATTGTAATTTTATAATTTTTATTATTTAATACAATTAAAATAAACTTTTAGATTGAAGTTTTTGATATAAATCTAAAAATTAATTTGATAAAATCGATTAAAATTATGTGTTGATAAGAATGTATAAAATTATATTTTGATAAAAATAAGTATAAACATGCAAATGCATTTTAAAAGTTATTAAGGATTATTATATTGAGGTAAATAAGTCAAAAACTTGATATATAAATAATATTATAGTTGGACCAAGCATAGGGGAAACATAAAAAGCACGAAAGAAAGAAGGGAGATTATGAATAAGAGGGATTATCAGATGATGAGGGATTACCAGTCCAATATCCGCCTATGGTAGTGCTTAGTAGGTTAGAGATTGAAAAGGCGTCAGAAGAACAGCCAGTTACTTACTGGGATGCCTCCCAAGGTCTGATTATTTCCGCCTGAACAGTGCTCGACAGTGCTCCCTGTTGTTAGGATGAATAAATTATTAGTTCTGCTTGGGATTGGGTGTACGTGATTGATTTCATTTGATGAGATTACCTAAGTCTTATATTCTTTTATTATGTTATTCAGTTAATTAATGTTAGTATAAGAAGTGACATGCTTGTCTCTTGCTTTTTATGTTCATTAATATATAGTTCTGATTAATTATTTTTTTTGTCAGGATTATATAATTAATCTTTTGAAGGTGTGGCATATATTTTGTATGTATAGCCGCCATTGTATTTAATTCATTTGTTTTTTTTTGGGCAAGTTTTACTATCTGCTTACGTCTAGAGCTTTGTTATTTGGCTATTGTTTAAACGGGTGATGACTGGTTTGTTGTGTGTGGTGATAGCATGTCATTATTACAGGAAGATTTCTGGAATCGTGAATGCAATTCACGAAGAAAGATGTAGGTTGAATGTGCCTTTGAAGAAGAGAAATAGGGATAGTCTCTTCGAAGGTTCCTTCAGAGTATAAAAAATAAATAATAGTTATTAATTAAAAAGAAAAAATAAAAAATATTTACAAATTTATTAATAACTAATAAATAAAATCAAAATAAAAATAAATTGGTTTGGCAGAATGGTACATTCGCACTGGCCTACCACGAGATAATGATACGGAATCATAAAAAATTACGGGGATGTGTTGGAACACGGCCGCCAGTTAAATCGTAAAATACGTCTTGGGGCCACATGGCGAATAAGAAAAAAACTTTGTGCAACACAATTTTAAAAAATTAATTTCTGATATAAAAAGTGCACACAAAAAATGTACTAGCAATTTATCATAAATTGTTAACCAAACCTTTATGGCATTCCCAACTTACAAACCACTGGTCAATGATAAGAGGAGTATGTTAGAAATGGCAACAAACAATAACCAATAGTTCGCGCAAACATCAAATTTATAGTACTGCGACCCAATGTAACAGGTGATTCGATGGGTATAAAATCTATATTAAAATGTTTTTTCATACATCTAAGAGCATATAAATTTAATGTAGCATCTACATTGATAATGCTAACTGTCATAATTGCAATATTAGT
Organism: Rhysida immarginata; assembly: GCA_023313115.1. Taxonomy (NCBI): domain Eukaryota; kingdom Metazoa; phylum Arthropoda; class Chilopoda; order Scolopendromorpha; family Scolopendridae; genus Rhysida; species Rhysida immarginata. The sequence goes on from JAHWFO010084377.1 coordinate 490,928, forward strand.
ATCCACCTCCATATTGTCACTGACTGGTCTAGTTGTTGGTGAATATTTCATTATCGCACTGAACAAAAACATTTCCATATCAGATATCGACAGTTTAGGATGAATATCAATGAGTGGCCAGATTATTATGACCACCCCATTAGTACTTCGTTTGGCCACCTTCTACATTCAATACTGTGGCGATTCGCATTTACTATATGAGATGTTGAAAGGTGATGCGAGGAATCTGACACCATGAATGCTGTTGTCTTGTGCTTTCTGGCCACAATCCGCTTCAAACCCTTTCAGTCTCTATCAGTGAGCTTCGACTTTCGGGCAATGTTGTGCTTGGCAGATGAATAACAGCTTATTGATTGTTTCTTATAGGCTGTCATAACAGTCTTTGCCTAATGAATAACACTGTCCTATTGTGTGAAATTTGTTGTTTTGGAACCTGTCTGATGGCTCCTTCAACTTTCTCCCACAGATTCTCAATTGGATTGAGATTTGGTCATTATGGGGGCCATCTAACATTAAGCCAGGTTCGTCGTCGTTTGTGGCGATCGCAACAATTGTTGAATCATTTTCAATTGTTGAATCAACTTAGGGTTTAAAGCATACATTCAATAGCAAAAAAATTTTTTGCAGCAAACAACACACAGGAATTGTTTGTTCTTGAAACTATTCCTGCAAAATACGAGTAGCGTGGCAAGCTGCATTGTCACGATGGAAGAAGCCATCTGCGATACGCCATCGACATGATTGCATGAACTTGATCAATAAAGACATTTAGGTATGTTCTGATATTCAGAAGTTTTTCTACACAAATTAAAGGATCCATATTATGCAACGAAAATATGCCCCAAACCATGATTGCCCCCACGAGCTTGAACGATTTTTTTCATGCATGTGGGTCCTAGCTTTCATGCAGTTTCTTTCAAATTCTCATTCTGTTACCTGCATGATGCAACTGGAAACGTGGTTCATCAGACCACATGACTTTTTTCCGATGCTCAAGTGTTCAATCCTTGTGTTCCTGTGCGAATTGGAGACATTTTATCTTGTTAACTGCAGAGAGCAAAGGTGTTCGAACTGGCCTTCGGTTCACATATTCCATACTATGCAGTCCATGGTGATCAGTGCGTTCAGCGATCATTTGAGAGGATCCCTGATAAAGATTTGCAGTAACTTGATGCACTGTTGCCCTTCTGTTGTCTTGTACCGGTCATGCCACTCTCCTTTCTGCCCGAACATTGACGACCACAGCTGGCACGTTCAGACCCAGTTTTCCGGCAGACAGTCCAGTCTGTAACAATTTAAAAGCAGCTGCTCCTGGACATTTAAAGAATGCAGCCGTTATGCTGATATTAGCTCCATGGCTCCGAGCGCCAGCAATCATAAAAGGCTGCTAAATCGCGTCGTTTACCTATAATCTTCTGAAACAAATCACTTCCAATGTCGTGGTAAACAACTTGCTTGCCTATTTTAATCTTTAGCAACTTCAGCGCGAAATCATAGCTAATTTGCCAACAAACATCAGGTGGTCATAATAATCTGACCCCTCAGAGTAAACACTTCCTAGTATAGATCTCACTACACCATTGTACAACGCTTTAACAATACATACAGTATATCATTGATATCAGCGTCGATCCGTCGTTTATAGTTAGACCAGTCTGTCAGTATTGGTTTACATTAGTTAAAGAATTACATTTCAAAAAATTGCAAAAACGCCTGCCGTCTTATAACTTATAATACCATATTTTTGAATAATTTTAAATTTGTTCTACACAGCATGAAATCTTTCACACAGGACTGATGAAAGTGATCAAGCTAAGATATCACAATTCTGTTACCTGGGTGCTTCAAGTCCTTCTCAAAACAAAATCTATCACAAACATTAGGCTACACGAATATCCAAATTCTTTGTTTATGAATATAGAAGGAAATATGAATTCCGTGTCCCAAACTGTCGCATATATATAGTGAGGCATTTATCTTGAGACAATTGAATATCTCGGAAACTAAGTATTGTGCGAAAAAATATCCAAAATCAAAAGTGAATTATTTCACGGAGAAATTCATTAGTTAAAAAATTACCCTCCCCCCCCTTGTGAGAGGGGCTGAGGGTAGGGGGTAACTTTGAAATCTTAAATAGGAACCCCTATTTTTAATGGTATATTCGAGAAATGTTTTATTCTTGGTGTTTTTTCAATTGATCCAACCGTTTAGGAGATAGAGGCCCTGAAAGTGTTGAACTTTTAAAGTTATGATCCCAATTTTAACGATGAACACAAAGAGATAGAGACTGGGTCTTACAGACATTCCTATTCTACTTTTTAATGGTCTTTAAGAATCCGAAGTCAGAATTTCAAAAATCTAATATTTTTTAAAAGACACAAACAATGCCTCCATAGGCCTGCTGCCCCCAAAAGTTTACTTGTGCATTAAATAAGGGGGAGGGGTAATTTTTTAACTAATGAATTTCCTCCGCAAAATAATTCACTTTTGATTTTGGACATTTTCTCTAACAATGCTTAGTTTCTGAGACATTCAGTTGTCTCTAGATAAATGCCTCACCCTGTATATCGTTTCGTACATAAATCGCATTTGATGAAGATGCTGCTAATGTTGACGGTTATGGCTCATTATAGACCTCCATGGGTTGGATTTTATCCCTCGATGTTGAAACGCTTATATCATCAGATATGTTATTTGCGTCAAACTGACCACTGAAAGTTATTGGCGCATTCGTATCGGGCTATAGTTCAGTTTGGCGGCGCCATGACTCAACTTTCAGTCGTTCCTGCTGAGCCCGTAGACATCAACATCGGACATTTGGGTTTTCATGGATTCCCCATCTCTAAATCTGTTTACCTGCGACGTTTTCTATAATTTTTTGGCGTTTATTATGCATAAACTTGGAAATTCTGAAAGTTTTGCAAAATTTCCACAATTCGAAGGCCGATATCTTAGATATTATTAAATACTATTAAATAATTTTATTTTAAGCTATTTTATAAAGCGCAAAAAGATAAAACAAATGACACCTAAAATGCCGTGCTAGACTAAATTAATCTCTGCCAGAGAGCAGATTTTCTGACTCAACTTTGGACTTCGATTGCATCAGCCAATGACGTCAGCATGAAGTCAGTCAAAGTCTAAAGCATGCTTTGTTTCATTTACTATCGAATGCAATATCATTCATTTTTCTATCATTAATAGTTTTGACGTTATTAAGGTTTTCGTGATCAACACTTTTCGTGACATTCATGATTTAAGCGTGGAATCCCAGTATCGAAATATAAGACGTATTCTACATCAAAAAGAAAATTGTAATTTTCATTAAGAGGAAGCCGTTTATATTGTGTTTGGATTTTTGAAATGAATGTTTCTGCCATTTCTTCATATTTTCAAAAAAAGAAAATAATTTCTTTAAAAAGGCTTAGCCCATTTTCATTAAAAATGGGCAATGTCTAGTTTAAGAACCCTACTGTCTGAATTTCTAAAAAATATTTAAAAAAAATTTAAAAAAAATTTTTAAAAATTGACGGCAGGGGGTTCTTGGGGGAGGGGATAGTAAATAACTCTAAAAGGGCTCATCACAGCCAAACAAGTCATTTACAAATAAAATTCGCCTTAATGAGAGGAGTATGTTCATGTCGAGTTTATTGAGTTTGGTTTGCTCGTTTGAACTCTACAGCCATTCTTTAATTTTTAGAAAATAATTAATATCTCGAAAAAGGCTTACCCAATTGGCATAATATATATGCTAAGCCACAATTTAAGGAACCCTCTAAGTAAGCATAATTTTTATTTGGTTCGGCTATTTGCCGTTTCAGAGGAGATAGCTGCACAAAATTGGTCACATACGTACGTACACACGGAAAATCTTTTATTCAATATTTCAATCTTTACGAATCATGAGTTTTTAAGCCGCTTTCAGCAAAAAAAAATAAATTGGATTTCGGAAACGAAAACAAGGCCTTCACACTTAGAGAGTGGTAGGCCAATAAAAAGCTGATGTTTCGGATAGAGACTATCTGTCACGGAATTTAAATCCCAGCTTGAATTCCTGTGATACGAGCGCTCGTTTTGCCTTTAAATCTCGTATATTCTACAACTCCAGCCTCATTCATCGACGTCATCAGCACCATTTAGAGCGTCACTACGCAGGAGCCAATGGGAGTGGAGCTAACAGAAAGAACGAAGAAAAGTGGAAATCGCGGAGATTTGAGCGAGTGGAAAGGAGAGAGAAATGTGAGATCGAAGGCGACATACCTGGAAATTCGTTTCTCCCGAGAAAGGCAGCGGAGCCGCCAAGGGCATGTTTCTTCTTTGCAACTGAAGGCAGCAAGACGTTTCCTCAAGCTTCTATGACGGAGGGATATCTGAAACATCAAATTTCGCCGTGCCGTCGGAACGTGGTTTGCAGAGAAAACAAACGGGCGGAGATTTGCGTCAACGAATTAATTGGTTGACAGCCGAGCAATTCATGCGGAGTTCTGTCGTGGCATTGTCCGCTCGTCGGGTGGAAAACGTCATGGGCCGACTGCTACAGAGTAACTGTAAGTGTCACACTTTTAGTAGGCCATAAAGCCAATTTAGTGAAAAGAATGGTAATTATATAGATAACGGCCTCCACCCCAACTTGCGTTTTTTCCTACCTTGCGTTGTTTTTTAACATACATCTTGGGTTGCTGAGTGTTTTTGGTGGGGTGGACAAAAGATTTAGTTTTTATTTATGGTGCAAACTAGCTTTAAATTTCAGCTAGTTCAATAATCCCCATTGGTCACTGTTTTCCGTTGCTCGAACGCCTCCGGGGGTAAGTTAATGATATACACTATATGATCACAAATATCCGGACACATGCACGTTTGCGCTCTAGCCACGATTTCATGGAAATCAATCGGGCGTTGCACATCCCTTTGCCCGAATCACAGCTTCCACCCTTCGGGGAAGACTTTCCACCAAATGTTGGTAGGTACTTACCGGAATGTTCCTCCATTCCTCCCGAAGAGCGAGAATCAGTTCAGGTACAGGAGTTGGCCGATGTGATCTGGCCCGCAAGCGTCTTTCCAATTCATCCAACAGACTCTCTATAGGATTGAGGTCGGGACTTTGTGCCAGCCAACCCATTTCTTCGACCCCTGAGTAGGCAAACCACTGCTGTACATGCCTCGCTTTGTGGCACGGAGCATTGTCGTGTTGGTAGAGAAATGGCCCGTTTCCAAAAAATTGCCACAACGTTGGAAGTGCACAGTTGTCCAAAACATTCAGATAACAGTCGGAGTTCATGATTCCTTGCACAGGAACGAGCTGGCCCAGTCCGTACCATGAAAATGAGCCCCACACCATGACTCCTCCTCCTCCGAACTTGACTGTGGGCTCTGTGCACTCAGGTAAGAAGCGTTCTCCAGGTATGCGCCAAACCCAAACTCGTCCATCGGATTGCCAGAGTGTGTAGCGAGATTCGTCTGTCCACATTACGCGTTTCCATTGGTCCATTGTCCAGTTTCTGTGGGCTTTGCACCACTCCAGACGTCGCTTGGCGTTGACCCTGCTGACGTGGGGCTTGTGGGCAGCAGCACGGCCATGGAATCCCATCGTGTGCAGTTCCCGACGAATTGTCATGATACTGGCATCATTTGCAGAGGCGTTTCGAAACTCTGTGGCAATTTTTTCCGCTGAGGACTTCCGGTTGCTGCGGGTGACACGACGAAGCACTCGACCGTCTCTGTCCGTTAGTTTCTTGGGTCTACTGGTTCGTTGTTGAACTGTTGTTGATCCCCGGGTCTTCCAATTCATAATGACATCGCCTACTGTTGACTTGGGTATCTGAAGAAGGCTGGAAATGTCACGCACGGACTTGCCGCATAGGTGACATCCAACGATGGTTCCACGTTGGAACTCACTGAGCTCTGCCGAACGACCCATTCTTGCCACTGTCCAAGCAGAGTTGTGTCTGAAGGTGTGGGAAGCTATTTAAATGATGTGCAAGTCCTTATCATGTGACATTGGGCCAATCGATGATCTGTGAAGGGTGTCTGGATATTTTTGATCATATAGTGTATACCCCAACCTGTTTGGTCACAGGCGGCAGTTGGTTTCCCACCGGCCGGTTACAGGAGGCCAATGGTTAGTATTTTTCTATTGACCATTTTCACCATCGTCTGCGTTTCCGTGCCTGACTTCAACCGCTACCACCAGATGGCTTTGCGTATCTAGTATCTGGAAGAAGGAAGTCGGTGCCATTAAACCTAAAGGAGACCGCTTTCGAGTGAAAGAAAACCACGTTCCCTCCAAAAATAAAAAATAAACTTTTCGTCCACCCACCGCAAAAACACTAAGCAACCTAAGATGCATGTTAAAAAACAACGCAAGGTAGGAAAAAACGCAAGTTGGGGTGGAGGCTGTCATCTACATAATTACCAAAAGAATTTTTGCCGAGCTTCGTGAAAGAGAGCTCCGTTATTGCACGGAGGTTAGTGGCCTCTGGCCGAAAGGTATGTCGGAGTATTTTGGAGACTACGCAGGTTTCACTATAGTGAGTTCCCGTAAGATTTTACGGAGATAACATATCTTCATTTCCTGTGTTATCAATTGTTATATCTTCACGAATAAATTTATGTTTGAATAAACATAGCCGGTGGAAGAGGGAAGGTGTTATTTAGTTAATTATAGTTTTATTCTATCTTCAGGTTTTTTTTCCTCACCTAGTGTTACAAATGAAGTGATTTTGTGTGAGTGAAATAGTGCTCCCATGGAAGTGTCTCCGCCATTTAGGTTGGCAAGTGTATTACCTACCTTTTGTGCCGAGTTTATCTTGAAATTGAATTGTTAAGGAAATTTAGAATTTTTGTATGCTCTTTGTAAAATTTTTGGAGCTTAGTGCTATCTGCCTATGTGTATAAATATATGCAATTAAGATTTACCTGAACTTTTCGACCTACTTATCTATTCGACAAAATTGTGACTGTTTATTGCTATAGTGCTAGCTTAAATAGGCACGCTTTCTAATACAGTTATCATTGTGTGAAATTGTTTATTTCTAGAAGTGCTTTACGTTCTATTCGTGCCTAATTTTGTACCGCTAAGACTTTGAATGGTTTTAGAACTCAATCGCAATATAGCTATATTTTTTGTTCAGAACTGCTCATTATTCTGTGATCCTGATTATGTGACTTTGCTAATAAGCAGCTGTGTTCATCTTTTTAATTGAATTTCATACTATAGAAGTTAAGCAAGTGAATTTCATTTTGTTTATTGAAAGTGATATTGTTTCTGATTCTATTGGTCTGTTAATATACTTAGTAGGTTTTATAGTATTTTGTAGAAACTTATGTTGTATTATTTAACGGTTTATTGTTTGTTTTACAATGAGCCTAAGCCAAACTTATTTAAGTGTATTTTTCTTTGTGGTGTAAGTTACTTTAGGTTTTGTTAATAGTGTGGTAAGTTTAATATATCCACACCTATTTGAGTGCCACATTATTCCTAAAGATTATTTATGTATTCGTTAAGCAATTTTTCCAGCTAGTTAAGTTGCTGTGTTTATTTCATTTACCATTTACTTGTTTCATCATATTTAAACTAATTTTATTAAAATACTTTTATTTACAAATTATTTGTGCGCTATTGCCTGTATTTAGTCATTCCACTGCGTTGCTCATTTTTACATTTAAATACACGTGATACTATCCTTTATGAAAGCAAAAAAGATAATTCTCTAAAAGCAAATAGAATTTCAGAGAATTACGTTAAAGTTATGAATGAAGTACTAAAGAACGACTTTATATATAGTTAGTATTGGGAATAGTAAATTGGTATTGGCTAAAAAACTAGAAGAGAACAAATTGGAGGACAGGAGATGAATTTGCAGATGTGTTGGGATAGGACAGGAAGGACATATAGTAGGTAATAAGAGGGTGGTGAAAAAATGCAATAGGATAACACATCCAAAATTAAAATTATAAAAAGGTTAGGAATGATAGGATGTCTAGCAAAACGATTTTGGAAAATATGCTGAATTTTTCTTGATATTTCCTGATCATCAAAGCTAAAAACGGGCTTTCCTGATAGAATATTATTGATATCATTCATATTTGATGATGACTGTCCTATCCCAACACATCTTCAAATTCATCTCCCGTCCTCCCATTTGTTCTCTTCTAGTTTTTCAGCCCTCTTACTATTACCTATACTAACTATATATAAAGTCTTACTTTAGTAGCCCTTTCACAATTTCAGGTTAATTCTCTAAAATTCTATATGCCTGTAGTGAATTATCCTTTATGCTTTGATGAAGGATAGTCTCTATCCAAAACATCAGCTTTTTATTTTTATTTTGATTTTATTTATTATTTAATTATTATTTTGTTAATTATTATTTATTTTTTATTTTTTATTAATAACTTTTACTTATTGTATTCCAGGGTTTTTGTGTCTTGTCCTTCTGTCATATATATCTGTTTACAGAGTATTAAGAAATACTGGAGAAAAGGAACTGCTCCGGTTGGACCAGTAAGTAATTATATCATTTATAGCGGAAAATAAACTATCATTATTATTGGCTTTTTTATGTGCCTATATCCATGAACGAAGAATATACAATGTACCGCAGCCATTTCTCTGAAGCCTAACTGCATTGTGGCCATGACAGGAAAGAAGAGATTCTTCAATGGATAAATTTACAGAAGGTATTGTGTGTATGGGCATGTGCTGTGAATTGCATATTGTACACTGAGGATTCCTTTCTCTCTTGTGTAATGCACATGTATGATTTTCATTGCGTATTGATATTATTGTATGATCTCATTTTAATTATTGCTTAATTGGAAGCCATTAATATAACTTACCCTCTTTGTCATTGGATCATGTTTTCACAAGGTTCTGGAAAAGTCTTGGCTGCACTAGAAATGATGGATTATGAAGTGGACAAGTACGCACTTGGGAGCGTTTGTATTGTTCCTCTATCCTCTGCAGATGCAAATGACACACATGGACACTCGGTGTGATTAGCTTTATTATACCCCACTTATCCACGATATAAGTGTACGAGCAGAAAACAGTCGATTGTCAAGTATGATCTGTAAATTTGAATTATTTATCTCGCAGTAAATACCTTTAAAGAACAACAGATGATTTTATTTATTTATTTATTTATTTACTACATTCCAACGGGAAATCCCATATATACAGATAAAACAGGAAAAAAGAAAACATAATATAATTACATAACAGAAAAAATATTAAAAAAAATAATAATAAATTATTGAAGGAGAAAGAAAAATCAAAACTATTAAAAAAAAAAAAACACAGAATTTTTAAAAAATACCATCAAAGGATAAAAGAAAATTCCTTATATCAGAGATATTACAATTAAAAAGATCAATATAATTAGATATAAAATTACCCAATCTTTGAATACGGATAATGGTAGAATTATACTCGTAATTCGTAGTACAACGAGAGACAAAAAATATTTCGATACTACGTGTAACACTGGGAATCTTAATATTAATATGACTCAATAAAATGGGAGAATCGATTAAGCCATTCACCAATTTAAAAAGAAAAATGCCATCATGCATCGTTCTTCTCTGAAGTAAAGGAATAAGACCCGAAAAAGAACTCATATTATTTGAAGACATTCTAGGTAAACCAAAACCAAAATGATAATTTAAAAAACGTATAAATCGATTCTGAACTGCTTGTAATGTGATCACTTGTTGGCCACTTGGTAAAAATTCGCACGATTTTGAAAACTGCGCTGAAGCGTGCCTGACTCCTCTTCATCTCCTGCTCACTAGCCGGCTTCAGTTTTTTCTTCATGGATGTACATAATCGTCTGTTTCTTATAAATAATATTTGTTTAAGTTTCCATTTCCTGAAAATATTACTTATTAGGCTCATTTAATTCCATTCTTCCATCGTTTGTTTCTGGGTGCTTTGCAATTCCAACAATCTGAGCTGGGTTATTCACTAATTGATAATCTATTGCTGCATTCGCACTTTGTTCTTGATATATTGAAACCAAACTTGGGGATACATCGCTTCAAGTAAAACAGTGCGTGGACGAAACCAATAAATTGCCAAGCAAAGGGACTTCTTCCTTGCTACTTTTCCATTATTAATTTACAATTATTTACAGTCACGTACAATTTAATTCCATTCTAATTTACAATCACAATCATACAAACAACGTTATAGATATAAACAGTGGGGGGTTTAATGTTAAGTGGACTAAGTGGCCACGTGGGGTCCCGGATACCATATGGCCCCAAATGTTATAAAAACAGACAACATAATCATTTAACGAATAATAATTTAAGTCATTGAAATTAAGTGGTGTGAGTGATGTATGTGAATGAAATCAAAGAAAGAATATTTTGGAATTCGAAGTTCAAGGGGAGAACGTAAGTGAGATGGACACAAACAGAGTTCTTCGAACAATAAGCAAAGACAGATGAACAGTAATAAGACGTCTTCCCTGTATTTAATGCCTACAAAGAGGATGGTGGAATTAAATAGTGTTGATAAATAGTGTTGTCAACCTTACCCCAGCAATTCGCTGGCTTTGAAGCGACTGGAGGGAGGGAGTCTGTTATGAGCACCGTACGTAATCGAAAGCAGAGAAAGAATATTTTGGAATTCGAAGTTCAAGTGGAGAACAAAAAAGAGAGCTTATTGGAAGATTGTAAATAGGACGAGAAGAAGAAAGGAAGGGGGAGATTCACGAGATTCTTTAGAATACGGAGATGATGGACCGACTTAATTACGAGCAGATTTATCCTAATAGAAATTGAAGAAGACAATTGAGAACGTTTTACGAGTAGTGTAATGAAAATGAAGAGGATTCTCTTGGAACATAAAAGAGGTATTTCGGCGAGGATGGAAATCTCCACTGTGATAATCAGCGAGGAAAGGAATGTGTTATGCAATAAATAGCAGATTAGTAGCTAGTACTTTAAACTTTATAAATTTATTCTTATTCGAGAAGAAGAATAAAATTATTGGTCATGTGGAAGAAACCAATATAAATAAGAACAACGTAGTAAACTTCTTCGACCAGAGTTAAATTATTATAGAGTGTGAGGAGTTGTGCAGAACGCCAACTGGTGGCGTTTTTTGATCAGAATGTACGGGAAAGCATTCTCAGCGTAGACGGAGGAATGCATTCTCGGGAAGGATTGAATCCGTTTCTATCATCTGTTTCAAATGTTTCATTCCCCGGAAAAACACTTGAAAGGGAAATCTACTTAATTTTCTGAGAATCTACTTAAATTTTCTGCGAAGCTTATACTTCCAGATAATTTGCGAATTTAGTTGAAATGGCTTCGTCTAGCCATTCTCACAAACAGTTGTTGTGTGTATGGTTGCAGCTCATAAAATTTAAAAAGGGCTTCTAATAATCATTTTTTAACTTTAATCTGTAAAAAAAAGAAACCGTGGATTTTTACATCTAATAGGGGGGTTCTAGAAAATACACATTTTATGTCTTTGGCAACATCTAAAAAATAATTTCTTCAGCAGTGAGACTTCCTCTAGTGTGTTCTCTTTATTATTAAATAATTGAATTAGAATCTTATTTTTCATTTACTTGTAAGTTAAAATATCAGATAATAAACTTCCTTCCTCTCTGTACTTTCTTAATCCTCTTTCTTTATTCATGAAGCGGATACTGCACAGATGAGTTTACATAAAATTTCCAATTTTAAATTTACAAACACCAGAAATATAATTTCTAGCTATTGATATCTTTCATAGAAATTTGATTTAATTATTAATATAAAATTTTTTAATCCTTTTCTAAATAAACGCCTATAAATGCTTTTTTTAACCTTTGTTTCTATTTCATTTGATGGCTGAGTAACATTAAATTAAAATCTTGATATTCTCCCTTTAATGTGAAAAAACGTAAACTAACATATATATAAAAAAAATAAAATAAATATAAAGTCACCACATCTTGAAAAACCGTCCTGTGGATAGATGGAAATAAACTTGATGAAAACGATGCAGTGTTTTGAAGATTATGGCAGAAGATGTTGATAATAGTAATAAAATAAAACTTGAAATAGGTCGAAGATGATCAAAAATGATGGTAACAAAATACAAATAATAATTCTTGAAGAAGGTGATCCAAATGATAGAAGTAAATTGAAGAAAAAAGTTTACACAGAACAGGAAAATAAAGAACAGGAATAAATTAACGTTTTCGAGAAAATTTCTCATCATCAGATTAAACATTTTTTTGAATAGGTAACATTTGAAACGAAAAAGAGCTAACATTGATTAACATTAGTTTTACGTTAAAAGAAGCTAATATTTTAAATCCTTCTTATCTTTTGCGAAAATCAAATACATTTTCAAATATAAATCCTTTCCTTTACTCAAATTACACAGTATAAAAGAATCATTTTCTTTTATTTTCCCAAATCCAAGTCGAATTTCATTTCAATACTTGTTAATGAATACACTTGATTCCCGCAAGTTTTTTCGCGCATTTGTCGCTAGGTGGCAACCTTGTTGTTTTTCGAGCAAACTCCTCACACTATAGTCAATGAAAATTGCATGCTATCAAAAACGGCACCTTCACCCTCGCTCATGCAATGGATAATGATGATGGAGTTAGCATATATCAATGAGTAAATTTCTGAGAAGGGCGATCTACAGATTATTAAGACTCTTAAGTTTCAGAAATTACTTGCCTATTTTCCAAATGGTTTCAATGCTTATCTTGATAAAAACATTGAAAGAATGTTAGATCATTAAATTTCAATGAAGGACAAGCTTTAAGATTACAGCTAAGTTAATTTGTAATTTAATAGTTTAAATCATTAACTAGAAATAATAAGAATCAGCCTATTGCATATTGAGTGATGACTTTTAAAGGAGTAAAAAACTATTGCGTTTATTAGTATTTTTTTTACTTTAAATATCTTTCACTGCTACTGGCTTTACCGAATTTAAGTCTCTGTGTGAATTACTTTGATATTAATAACAATATTTCAATTGGAAGATTTTATTGCTGTGTTCGTATTAAGACTTTATAAAGCTTTATACTTCACACATAGTGGGTTTCTCGCAAGTGAATGAATTGTTCTAATGAAATAATTGTCTTCAATTTTCCTTGAGGTAAAACTTCCTTCAATCATGGTCTGTGGAGATTCCTGTTTCGTGTTTGCTAATCTTAGCATGGTTTGGAACCTCAATCGAACCTCACTTGCCATTTGTCCTTTGCGTGGTGTTGGAGTTAGGCTAGGATCACACTGGCGTAAAACGCCGCGTAAATACGCCGACGTAACGACGCCAGTGATGTCACTTCCGGCAAATAGCATGGTGCCGTGCTTGGCGACGTTGTTACGTCGGCGTATTTACGTGGCGTTTTACGCTAGTGTGACCCTAGCCTTAGTCTACTGTATGGTAAACGATTCATCAGACGACCTAACAATGAACATGATGGATAATAATCATAGCAAAGCATAATTTGATATTTAGAGATAGTTTGATAATGTAGGATAAAGTGTAGGATATAATGTAGGATAATTGATGACAAAATGGTTTCTTCGGACTAACGTCGGAAGGAGCATCTGAAGCGTCGTTTGTGGATGCTTGAGAAAATAGGTTTCGATTAAACTACATTGACTGTACGTGGTTTTTACTTTCTTTTTATTGGTAAAATGGAAACCAGAATTATACAAAAGTTAAGAGAGGCGATATTTTCGACAGATGATATTAGTAAATAAAACGCAACATATATGAAGTTGGCTAATTAAGTTATTTCAATTTCCGATAAGGAAAAATGAACACTTAGATTAATTCTTTTTCTACAATGATGCAGGAGTGTGTAGGAGAAACTGGCCCTGTTAATTTAGAAAAAGCCTCTTTAATTACAGGATCGCTCTTGGCGCCCAAGGATAACGGCATCTCCATAGATTGGGCCAAGAAAATTGATGTTATTAAAAAATAAAACGGTTAAAAATAAACAGTATTAGACAAAGTAGTACTATGGTACTATAAAAAAGAACCAGATTAAGACAAACAACGTGAAAGTTAAAAAGGAAAAGCACGTACGAAAGAAAATAAAAAGTTTAAATACCATCAGCCATATGATTATTGCAAGCAGCACTCGTTCAATAAACAGTATAGGTGATATCTTGGTTGATAAGCTCAGTGTTAATGGATGACACAGATTACTTATTACACAGATGCGACAATCAATTGTTAGGAGTGGAAACGGGAGAGCTCATTGTTTTGACGTCATCGATTGTAGCAATGCCCCTGATGTTCGCAGGTCCGCTACAATCGATGACTATACTAAATTATTTAATAAAAACCATGAGTCATGCAGTTTCAATCACATAAAAAGTACAACACTTCTTTTTGGAAATTATCATGCAGAATTCTTTATTAGACATCTAAATACATGTAAGAACGAATGTTCTCAAACAGCGCACCCAGCGAAAGTCAGGGGCATTGCTACAATCGATGAAGTCAAAACAATGAGCCATCCAGTTTCCATTACTAACAATCACGGTCTATAGATATTCATGATCATCGAGCTCCATTGTTAAAATGAAGCTAAAGTGTCTACCTACCAATATGGCGGGAATTCTATTAAAAAACGCATGCAGCGCCGCCCTATCGACGACAGAAATGTTACTTTCATTTTCAGTTTCAATGAAAAAACTCTATCGCAGGTCACGGTCGGCACTGATGCGATCTATGCGGCACCTGGCGCGATCTGTTTTCCTTAGTTTCTCGAAACAATGGAAAATGGCCGAAGCTCGATGACCATGAATATCTATAGACCGTGCTAACAATTAACTAACAACTGAATGTCGCATCTGTGTAATAAATAATCTGTGGAGAATGCAATCTTGAAACTAAATTTCACCCAGAACCATTTCGGATCTAGTTAGGAAAAGAAAGTATAAAAAGTTTATTACAGATATTTCCACCGTGAACAGTACAAAGGACAAGGAAAGAACTGTTTCAGTGCCATATAACCATGCCCTGATAAAAGGCCTTAACTCGTTACTATCTCCTTATCTTAATTCTATATCTCTTTAGCTTTTAGCAACCCTAACCAGTTGAGACATCTTCTGATCAATCCTAAGGACCACATTCCACATCTACAAAAATCCGGGCTCTACGAGGCCAGGTACTCGCAATGCCTGGGTCTGACTTCTAGAAATTTAGCCACCAGATTCAAGGAGCATATGCGGCATAGACGTTTTGGCAGAAATAACCAGTCCGCAGTAGCCAAGCACTCTCTGGACACGGGACATGATTTTTCCTTAGAGAATTTAAAACTTGTACAATCAGTCAATAAAAAGCACCTACTGGATGCTTTTGAAAGCCTTGCCATAAACAAAACCGACAAAAATCTCGATAACGGCCCCATTGGTGACTCTACATTGATTCAGTGGGTGACTCAGCTTCCCATTCGATGAATTACCACTTTCCACAATTCTCTTTCCACAATTTGATTCGTTGTTCTCAGTTCTGATTCACTATATAAGACTCGATATACCTTCCCAAGTTTTTTTTTTTTACTTTCTTTTTTGTATAATATGGAAGACCGCTTGGGTTGGTTAGGCTTCTTGACTACCTCAGTGTAATTCATTTGGATTTTATTCTGGTTGGATGAGCTTTGTGAGAGCGCTGCTTTCGTCCCATCCTAACAAATGTACACTTGACTGTTCGATTGTCGATTGTCCCAAGTTAGTTCACTCTGTGTTCTCCCTTGTGCTGCTGAATGATGAAAGCAAGGCTTTCGAAAAGCACTTACAGGTCGTATTTTTCCTTATTCTTTTGTTTTTTGTCTTATTATTTTTTTGCCTTATTTTTCATTTATTATTTTTTCGTTACTTTTTCTCTTGTTGTGATAAAAGAATATCCTCTAGTTTATTACTTAATAATTTTTTTTAAAGCTTTAAAAATGAGCAGTAAATGAAATTAACGGAGAGTTAACCGACTATTGAGAAACAGTGGAAAGCCGCTAGAGAAAGTAGCCGCTTCAGTCGTTGCTGTATCGATTTTTCCAGCACACTGGTTCAAATGGTGAGTGACCCTGTGGCCGTTGATGCAAATGTGTCAACAGAAGAAACTGCGACTGCCAGATCACACCAAGTGATGAATGCATCAGTTTTGCTTAAAGACCTCAAGAGCTGACTGCGAATTGCAATAGTATACCAATTAGAAAAATAAATGGAAAAATTCCGGACCTGGATTACCAGGATCCGCGACTGTCATGGTCGACGCCTCTATCATTTGGGCTATCAGAGACACTGGAACAGCCATGCTGTCACTAAGTGTCTTAAAGATAACCAAGTTGTCAAGAAGGAAAGCCCAATGGAGGTGGGCACCCGGTTCACAGATCGTAAATTTTTTCTATCCAAACCATCAGAAAGTTAGAGAACACACAATAACGAATAAATTACTTAAACTGGAGTAAACTCCAAACACCAATTAGTAGAGGTGTCGATCATGACAGTCGAGGTTCCAGGTTTGAATCCAAGTCGCAGAATTTTTACATCCATTTTTCAAATTAATATTATTTACCTGATGCTTGGAGTTTGGTCTATCAATTGGGTTATCACAAACACTTGAAAAGCCATGCTGTCACTAAGTGTCTTAAAGACAACCAAGTTGCCAGGAAGGAACACCCAATGGGAGGTGGGCACCAGGTTCACAGATCGTTAATTTCTCCTGAAGCTTGGAGTTTGCTCCAGTTTAATTTCTTTATATCCTAACAGTTTATCAATTGCTGGAATTGCAGAATACACAGACACACACGATCATGTACAGTAGGGTGCAAAAAGGTTTTTACTTGCTCTGTAGGGGCTGAGCTTAGCGGATGTTGATCAGTTGCAAAATCTGTTACTTGTACTGAGAGTCATGGCAGATTAGAATGGACCTGTCCCTTCTTAATGAAAATAGGGTAGCAGGTATACGCCTGGGATAAACTCGTCACGGGCTCTCTCCTGACAATAATAAGCGATAGCGGCTAATAACAGTATCGTTAAAGTCCCTGCCTACTGCCTCGAATGGCTGAGTTCGAATCCGATATGGATAAATACTGGTACAAACGTCTTAATGGGAGATACAGCACTCGAAGATAGGTTGCTTCCAAGTTGAATTGGTCATGGTGGTCTTTTGACAATGTATATGCACAACTATACCACATTCCTTTAGGTTGTTGTGGACTTACAAATGCCACAGTGGCTATAAATTGATGTCTGACTTGTCTAATCTGGAAAGCAATATATATCTGACTTGTCTATTCATTAGTAATCGATAATCACACTGTTTACTAATCTTAGGGCTTGGGATAATAAGGATGTAACTCACAAAATTTTTTGGAGAAAAGTGATGTTATATTTTAAAAAATCTGTAAATCTGTATGGTTGATGTTTAGGTTTACTCTGATCGTAGTTTACTTGTGTGATTCTTACTGAAATCTACGGTAATTGGCTTTAAAAAGCAGTAATTATTCCATTTAGAAAGAACTTCTTCCTATGGGTTATGTCCTTATTGCCCCGAGCCTTTAAATAGTTATTACATGCATCAAACAATAATCGAGCTATTTTTCGAATCTCTTACACGTAGAATTGAGGTACTGTAGATAAATGGTGTTATATAGTTAAAAAGAAATGGGATTTGGAATTTTTTTGTTTTGTGGCGTTATTTACATTTATTAGTATTAAAGCCTGTCTTAGGCAACACCTCCTAGAAAGAGAAATCAACACCAAATTTAGAGCTTATTATTGGTAGAAATACAACAAACAATGGCCAAAATATGATGATGTAACAATGCATGACGCTTCAGTTGTTTCGCTGTTTTTCTAGGATGTGTTGCTCATACAACGAGTACCACAACCGTTGAATCTGTAAATTTGATTAAAATTTAACGCAAGTAATTTTTTTATTGTGGCCTATTGTTGCAGAAACTTTGCCCTACATGAGACATACATTGTTGGTCCAGGCTTATTGTTGTTTGGTGCATAGTTTTAATCTGCGCATATTGTTTACGCGCATATTGTTGCTCATATATTGTCGCTTCATCATAGACAGTTTAGCAAAATATGTTTTTAGGGCCAGGTCAAAAGTGCAAACATTGAATGGCTTGATACAGCAGTGATTTTTGCTATTATTGTTGACAATCGTAGCAAATATGACTTTATTCACTAACTCAATTCGGTGTTAGCATTTTAGACCTCGCCCATAGATTAGGTATTCTGCTCCGCTCGCTAATCTATAGGTAATAGATAAGTTGCTGATTTCAAACTTTCTGGAGGAATATATGTTTAACACAACTTTCGTTTGTCTCACTTTTTAAGATGGACATATGGAAATAAGTTTTCTCCAAAAATAACTAGCATAGTCTATTGACAACGTATTTATATATTTTCATATCTTAACACCATTTTTTTCGCGTAATAATGGTTTTCTAAGTTAATTTATGTGCCTATAGGGCAAAAAACCGTGTGTTTCAGCTGCCTGGTTACTTTTCAATATCTTTCATTTATTGGATTTCTGTGAACTCTTTGTTCCTCACTGTCCCAGCAGAGAGTACCAAATTTGAAGAGACTTAGTTGAAATTTTTTACATACATACAGGTTCGTCTTTTAGCATTTTATAAAACTTTTTGAACTGTATCAGTAAATATTATTCATTAACCTTTAATACATATCAAGTCATGGATATACTTCTTGAAATTGGACAAAAAGTTGATGTGTCATTCTGAGCGCTCTTGTTTAGACTACCACAACTTTTTCTTGAATCCTTAAATTTAGTTAACACTAGGTGCTTTCAATTTGTGGTTTATATTCAGTTTTCACTCCCAATCTTGAAATTTCGCACTTTCCAAAACGGTCAAAATCTTTTTGTTTTGAAATATGCGGTTAACTTTAGAATTTCTTAATTGTTTCTTCTTGAATATTCGGTATTTTTCTATAGCCGAAACAGTATATTTCGATCTCTAGAAACAAAACGCCTTAATTTTAGAACCATGTCTCTTAATGAATGAAAGTTTGGCAGAAAAATACTTCAGAAAATGATCAGGTGTTTGATCAGTGACTACTAAAGAATTGGCTGGATATCAGAAAAAAAGATAGGGGAAATCAACCATATCTATAAATTCAGTTATGGTACAACAGCTCAAATAATAATTTTAAGGATTTGGTTAATTTATATCAGCATGAAAGAGATTCTGGCATCACAGCTGAAAGTGTGACATGTGATGTCAGTGGTTTTAGTTTTATTTTTCTTTGTTGTTGCCATTATTTTCATAATTTTTTTTTAATTAATCTAAAGTTTTTTGTGTATTTACAATGAATATGATTTTTTTTGTTGCTGTGTTTATAATAATAAGATATATTTCTTTTAACGATCTTTTAAAATTTATCGGCAAAAATAAGTTTCCTTTTTGGGTTAGCATTGTTGGGTGAGAGGAAATTCCCAGAATTTCAGTGATGCTGGCTCAATAGGAATGTTGATTGTTGAGTTTTAAAAGTTTTTTTTTTGGAATAAAAAAATGTAAATAAAAAAAAGTTGAGAAATAACTTCCGTCTTGAAGAAGGAAGGTGACTTTCAAGAGTCGCGAACCACATGGCAGTTAGGCCTATTTTAGTTAACGTTTACTAATGGTTTTTAATGTTCTCTCCCTTCATAAAAACTAAAGTCAAGGTCGGTGATATTATTCCCAAAAAAGAAATAAACAGTGTAAAGGCAAATGAAACCAGACTTTGTGGTTGTCAAGAGCAACTTAGATCGTTTGAGGAACGTTAACGATGTTTAGTCCGATGTTCAACAGTAGCCAAGATCGATCTGCCCCTATGTGTGTTGCAGTGAAGCGGCAATTACCAGCTATCGTCGGCGTGGGGCGTTAGGAAGAGAAGATTGGTGAGTGTTGAAATAGTTATTTTTGACGGGACCCTGGGAACGTTGACGAAGTAAATTAGTGACTGCGGACAATTGAACTGGCGAATATAGCCCAATTAGAAGAATCCAGAAGGATAGCTGAGGAATTTAACACGATAAATGAGCTCAGTTTTAAATGAACTGAATAGATGTGTTCCTTATGGAATCCCATTTGTTTTAGAATATTAATTATTCTTTACTAGTTAGTAAAACATGTTCTGTGTGTAAGGTGGCACAAGGGATCAGCTGTTAATAATTAAGGTGGAAAACGTAAATTGGGTATTGTTTTGGCATTTTAGCACTGGTCCTCCATATGAGTAGAAACAATAGGAATGGCGATTGTTGGTCTTAGCTTGACAGGAAGGGTTAATGTGGCCTCCCTTCTAATTGTTCAAAAAAAAGGTGCACTCGACGTTTTCATGTACGTCAATAGTCCGTAATATTTCACAAGGGAACGCAATCTCATTCCATTAACAGGCTCTGGGGTACCAGTGTTATGCATACAGGTGTAATGACAATATCATTTATTTAAGAGCTTACCTTGCAAAGCCACGGGCAGATCAGAAGTGAGAGTACACTGCCAAGGGGACGAGGAATGTATTATTAGCAATAGGATACAGATTAATTTAGCAGGGGCCCCTAGTAAATATAATGTCTGTTTTGTTGAATAATTGGTAGTAATAAGGTACAAGATAATGAATAAATAATGGCAACATAACTCTTGGTGTAATAGCATTTATTTCAAAATGTGTCGCGGCTAAATCTGTAACAGGTCCCAAGAACCCGTGATCGTGTCAAGTTGAGTGAGAAGGTTACATTTTGGAACCCCATAATAATAGAACCTCCCCCCCCCCTTGTCACGTCACAAAAGGAAGTGCCCTGGAACAAGACTTGGAAAATCACCTAGTAATGGAAGTGGAGGAATAGCTCGTTGAAGTTTACAGGGCCTTTTAGATAGCCAAATATTAACTCACATTCTGCATTTAGAATGTGTAACGTGCTAAAAAGGAAAACTTCTTCTCGGCACGTACAGCCATCAACAAAGCAAAAATAAAAACACCGTTTGCTGGCTATTTACCCTCTCAGAATCAACTAGAAATGATTCTACTAAGATTAATGGTTTCTTCCCTTAAGATATAAAAATTAAGAATCCCACTAAACCTCAGTGAGTGCAAAAATAGTAAGAGATAATAAAGCTTTAACAATTAATATCTAACCCTCATCAGAAAAAAGAATTAAATTAACGGATAAATAAAATAAAAAATGAAATGTTTAAATTTTTCCTATCCCCACAATTAAACTAAGAATGTTCCGAACAAAATATTTCTTTTATTGCAAGAAGAAAACTAATGCAATAAAGCAATAATTACAAAAATAAAAATATACAGAAACAGGAACTTGCTAGAAGGACTGAATATCCGCAAACGTTTGATCCACGAAGACCACTTTCTGAAAATAATGCAATCTGAAGAACTATAGATGACGGGTAGAGTCCCGTGGAGAAGAAAATTGGCTAGAAGATTATCGATCAAAAAGTGTGACGGGAAAACTACGAACTCCTGAAAGAAATTTAATTGAAGAAAAACCTTCAACAACCAGTCTATAAAATAAGGGATTTGTTTGGAAACAAAATAAAGTTTAAAAGGTTAGTGAGCAAGAATAAAGACAACTAACTTAAGTGTTATAAAGATAAACAAAAAGAAAATTACAAACGGCATCGATTTGTCTTAATGGACCAAACCGGATTACACAATTGCTAGAAAGATTTGATAACGAGCTAGAGACACTTTATAGATGCATGTATTAACGGTTGTCACATCATAAATGGTTGACCTGAATGGGAAAAAACTAAAAAAAAATAAAAAAATAAAGAAAATATTGAATTATTATTACAAAAAAAAGAAAATAAAAATAATGAAAACAGGAGAACTAAGGGAAAAGATAAAAAAAGAATAAAAAAAGGAAACAGCCAAAAAAAGGAAAAAATTTAAAAATAAATAAAAATAAAAATAACAAACTTTGAAAAACTCAGGAAAGATCCACAGCTAAAAGAGGGAACAAAAAAATAAGGACAAACACAAATTGCTAAACTATTACTAAAGATAACGAACGAAAAAGTTCAACACTAAACTAAAAGGAGACAGCGACAGCAAACAGGACTTACACATACCAACGGAAACAATTATCATCACTCATTGAGGTTCTTGAAGAAGCTGTAAAAGAAAAAGGAAAAACGCAAAAAAACACAAAAGATAATAAACATTATAATAAGAAACGCTGGGCAAATCTTAAGTTAACCAGACAGGTCACCAAACATGGAATGATTGTCTAAAGAAACAGATGATTCATTGGTAAAATATATACACTTCATAAACGTAGAGTCAACAAATAGGGTAGTTCATTTTGTTACTTAAATCAGAAAAAACACATATTTTGCACAAAAAAAATCATTTGAAATCACAATAATTCAAAAATGTGGATTGCCGAAAATATCCCGAAGGCTACTGCAATGAAAACCACCAACTGAAGCGGCAAATTGCAGTGAAAAGACTGGATCATCATAACCGGCGAAGAAAATCGAACACACGTTGTGAAACCTTGAGGCATCGAAAGTTACAGGAACGGATAATATAGTGGTACTAAATGAAGAAAAAAGACGCACAAGAATAACATAAGTACTAGCTACCAATAACAGCTACTCACAAGTTTGGATAGCGTCATTTACAAACAACGAGAGGTATCCCAGCTCTATTGCTTGAATCGAATCAATGACGTCGATGTACTTGGACGTAACCACTTCGGAATCTAGTAAAAAAAGTAAATACGCAATTCCTCGACATCATAGAATAACTTAGTAACACAACGCCGCAAATTCTAGATTGACATCTGCAATAGATAAGTCTTAAACTATGACCGTATAAATCCCATCTCGCATTTGTAGACTAAGAGAAGAACTTCGAACATCAAGTCAGCAAACGTCCATTGCCCGTCGGAAGCGATGGGTTTCTCTGCCTTTCTTGATCGGCTGATGCTTCCTCATCCAGTTTCTACAGATAACCAAAAATTTTTTTAAAAACCAAAGACTGTTCAAAATTCCATAAGATCGCGTGACCTGGAAAACAACTCGCGCTACAAGAAAGTGAACGAAAGCGACGATCTAAAAGAGCAACCTCACATAACAGAGGATTTATAAGTCCAAAAATGAGATAAATCTCCCTATATGAAATCGTTAGATGGAAAAAATTCATTTAAATGATTAACACCATAAAACAAAATAAAATATCTAATTCTTAAGAGTAATTATAATTATAGCGTAGAGCGAAATAAATAACTCACTAGCGATCCACCACCACCACAATAAAAGGGGTTATAGTATAGATATGTATATTTCTAATCACTTGCATTCTGAACTCATCCCGAAAATACACACTGATTGACCCTGATTACGAAATTCTCACTACACTGGTAAACAATAATGTATTCAATATCTCTATCATCGCGCCGGATTTCCCCTCCCCTTTCTTTCCTTTTTAATTATCACATGATTTGAGCTAAGTCTCTTCTCTTACTTACTTTTCAAAACTCGCTTATCCGTTAAGGAGGATCTCCAGCGATCGCGATCTTCTGCCATCAGGCGCATGTCCTCCCTGGTAATATCCAAGCGATTCGAACCCAGATTCTCCATGTAGTCTAGCCACCTGGTTCTAGCCGACCCCTTGGTTTCTTACCTACCGGCTTGGAAAATAACAACTGCCTAGGTAGACTAGATTGCGGCATCCGTATCACGTGGCCAGACCCGCGCAACTGAAATCTCTCAATGCGGAGAAGTAGCGGCTCAAAACCTAAAGATACCCTCATTGTGCTACAGTACACTCTATCTAGTAGGGTAACACCTGCCACATTTCTCAAAAATCTCATTTTGGCCGCTTGTACCCGCGATCGCACTCTCTCGGTCATTACCCAAGCCTCATGACCATAAGTGAGAATGGGGAAAAAAATAGATT
This sequence comes from Rhysida immarginata, assembly GCA_023313115.1. NCBI lineage: Eukaryota > Metazoa > Arthropoda > Chilopoda > Scolopendromorpha > Scolopendridae > Rhysida > Rhysida immarginata. The sequence continues at coordinate 514,844 of JAHWFO010084377.1, forward strand.
TGAAGACGGAGAGCTTGGCTTTGTCACCCAGCTCGCGTTTCGTTACCACGGACAGCCACAGTTCGCGTCTGACACAGCTTGCTGCACCGATCCGAGCATCCAATTCTTTCTCCTGCCGTCCATCACTCGTGAATGCAATCCCAATATACTTGAATTTCTCGACCTGTCTCAATGAGGCTCCCCTAACATGGAGAGCGCACTGATTAGGCTGTCTTGAAAGGACCAGAACCTCGGTTTTAGCCACACAGATCTTCATCCCAGGTTCTTCACATTTGGCTGCAAACCGGTCTAGTGTATGCTGAAGGTTCGTGCGAGAAGACCCAAGGAGGACAAGGTCGTCAGCATAGAGCAACCTCCCCACCAGGCAGTCGTCCATACAAACACGCTCATCGCATCGGCTGCCCCTGTCTATCCAGTCCATAAAGATAATGAGCAAGAGGGGCGACAGTACGCACCCTTGGCGGAGTCCAACACCCACGGTGAACGGTCTTGAGTTAATGCCATTTATCCGGACACACATCTCAGAGCTTTCGTACAGAGACATGATAGCAAACAGTAATTGCCCACCCACTCCATACTCTTGCAACACTTGCCAGAGCTTCTCCCGAGGAACTCTATCATATGCTTTTTCGAGGTCCACAAAGCAAGCGTAGACCAGGATTTCTCAAAGATTTTCCTTAGACTAAAGATGTGATCCGTCGTGCTTCGGCCAGATCGGAAACCACACTGCTCCCCCAACAGTTTGGAGTCGAGTATTTCCCGACTTCTCTTCTCCAGACACTTAGTATACACTTTCCCTGGAATGATGAGCAAAAAGATGCCTCGATAGTTGTTGCAATCTCTCTGATCTCTCTTTTTGAAGATAGGGATCGCAATTCCTGTCTGCCATTGCTTAGGGGCCTGTCCAGATATCCAAGCAACCAGATACACTCGAGTCAGCCACAGGATACCATCCTGATTTAAGGCCTTTAACATCTCGGACCGGATTTCATCATCACCTGCAGCTTTGCCAGTCTTCAGGGACTTAATTGCCTATCTAACTTCTGTTTTAGTGATACTACCGTGACTATTCTCCGCTCCAAGGTGCACCTCATGTGCCTCAGTTGTTGCTGTCACCAGATTAAGAAGAGATGCAAAGTATTCCTTCCACCTATGCAATACGCTCTCCTCCGTTTTCAGAAGCCTCCTATCTTAACTCCTAATAATTTGTGATGAAAGAGACTTCTTTCCACGGAGGCGGTGCACGGTCTGCCAGAACACCTTGTTTGTCGACCCATAGTCTGCCTCCAATTTCTTCCCGAACTTCTCCCAGGCCTTGGCTTTAGCTCTTAATACTGTCTTTGCTGTTGCTTTTCCTGCCTCAGTGTACCGCACTTGACTCGAAGTTGACTTATTTGCAAGCTATAGAATGGATATTTATAAGAGAAAAGGACGAGACAGAAAAACCCTGGAATGCAATAAATAGTTAATAAATAAAACTGAAAAATAAAATAATAATTAACAAATAACAAAATAATAAATATATAAGTATAATCAAAATAAAACTAAAAAATGAAATAAAGAGCTGACGTTTCGGATAGAGCCTATCCTTTATCAAAGCAAAAAAGGATAATTCTCTAAACGCAAAGAGAATATTAGAGAATTATCCTAAAGTTATTCTCTGGAAACTGTGTAACTCGGAAACTTCTCGTTGGAATTCAATCAAATTTTAACGGTATACACAGTCTTATGTACCTTGTTTTCCCCCCAAATTGCATTAATCTAGGCTTTACAGAACCTGGGTTATTAACTTGTTGATCTTGGTGGCGGCATTTTTATTTCTGTTCATATATCATTTATAGTTCATATTTGAACCCATGTTCATAGGACGTTTTGTGTTTATCTTAACCTCTATAATACCCCCTTTAAGTATTTTACATTCGATTGAAATCACCCTGTATAGAGAGAGACCGTTTCCCTATCTGAAGCCTCAAGAGACTTCCACCTAAGGGGGTCCAATCTGCAACATAATCTGCCAGCCAGGGACATGTGAGTATCCCCACTCCCGCCTGGGCAGTCATGTTAGGGTCGACACCAGAGTAGAAAAGCTTCCACCCTCCTTCTAAGTCCACAGTTCCAGAACCCGGGCGTTTCGTAGAGATAATACCTATGATATATAGTCGATACCGTCTGGCTTCCTCCACTAACTCTGATTCCTTTCCTGTCATGGAGAACACGTTCCAAGTGCCGATTGACAGCACCCAATCCCGTTGTCGCTTTACCCGTTTCTCCTCCTGGGTAAAGGCATGCGCTGCCCCCGACTGTTTCCCCAAGCGCATAGCGAGTGCACTGGTTGGGCTTCTCGGAGGCATTGCTCCGAGATAACAGCCGGGAGACTGTCGACTATTTTTCGAACGAGAACTTTTGCCTAACTTCCGAACGCGGGTGACTATAACCTGCGCCACACCCGATGCAGTATGAATTCTCTCATTCGTCAACATCATGAGAAGTATGTTTGTTTGGATACTCTTCGTCTCACTTCTCGCACCCTAAAGTAGCAGTGCTACAACCAGCATAGCTCACAGAATCCCTGAAGCACCCAAACCCCTGACCCACGGTAAGGGGGCATCCACTCAGGGGGCTAAGTCTCTCATCCAAAAAAATTATAATTCTTTGGGATTTAATCTAAACTTTCTCAATATAATCCTTGACTTATATTCTATTCTTGATTTAATGTCATCCTCTGGGTTGGCCCCGAAAATTACGACGTTATATTCAATTCTCTAGTCGTTATAACACTTTATCATAGATCATGCTTCTCTATCTCTGACAACTCTTTTAGCGGTTCACTTGATTTAGGTATCTGCTATCATTTTCCGATTCTCTCTTTTCAATCACAGTCTTCCTCACTGTCATTTAATTATATTCATCATTCCTCTCGCCGTGTCCAATGAATTAATTGTTTTACAATCATTTTTTTAAAAAGACATATCTGACCTCCCTAATTGATCCTTTCAGTGACGTAAATGATTCTTCCCGAAATAACTATATCTCAGTTATTACAGTTTAGATATTTATCTCCGTCTAATTACATTCCTTTTAGTTAAACTTAAAAATTCTTCTAAACCCCTGGAAGAACCCCCCATATTCTTTCACTTATAAGTCATAAAATTTTATTCTATCTTACAACTTAGCCGGGCTCTCAATTTCAACAATAAAGTCACATTCAAAATCATTTCCAGTCACTTTAAATTTACAATCAAAAAAGCAAAACACACATGCCTTTAGCAATATTTTGAATAACAAACAAAAATGACTTACCATAAACAGACTTATTCACTTTTCTCAATTCTCTCATCCCTCCTTTATAAACCCGACACTTCTAACCGATTTCTTGAACCCTTTGCTTCCTATTACATCCCTCCCTCAATCCCCGTCGATTCCTTATCCCTTTAAAATACCCACCAAGCTTGCAACCTTCTTCATTTCACCAACTTTACTGATGAAATTTACTCTACAATTCGTTGTTTAAAACCGTCTTTTTATCCTGATCTCGTTATTCGATCTGATATTTTTTTCAGTCTCTTCCCATCTCGTGGTTCCCTTAACCTTCCTGATACCCTAATCCTATTTATAAAAAAGTGTTAGATCCAAGGTTAACAATTATTGACCAATCTCCATTCTGCCAAATTTTGCTAAAAACTTTGAATAGTATTTTTACAAACATGTCTGCTCTCATGCTTTCACCCATGAATTTTTATCAACTTCTCAACATGGTTTCTTTCCTGAATGCAGCATAATAAGTGCATGTTAGAAACTCATCTTCTTCTATCTATATATATAAAGAAGGATGTTTGTGGGTCTGTCTGTGGGTCTGTTTTTTATACAAATCTACAGTTTTATTCCGATCTTGATGAAATTTCGCATACATGACCTTCAAAGCATGAGGAAGGTCACTGTCTACCTCAGATTTCGGAAAAATAATAAATATCGATAAAAAATCGATATTCATGGTTATGGCAAGGCATATTAATGAGAAATATCTCATGACCAACAATGCAAGGCAAAGTTTGTACAACAATAGGTATCAACAATGGTATCAGCACGCAATTCACAAACACACTGCATGAACCAACAATATATATCTCATGACCAACAATGCAAGGCAAAGTTTGTGCAACAATAGGCCCATTGTTTTCGCATCAACAATGGTATCAACGCGCAATTCACCAATAACAATGAGCACAGAATGATGATGTAATGTTAAAGCATTCTTTCCAAGAATTATAACAACGAACATAAAATGATGATGTAATATGGATAAGTTTCAATTTGTAACAATGCAATTCAGGCTTTTCTTAGAAAAGAGAGTTCTTAGTACTTAACAATTTCTTGAAAATCTTTAAAAATGATGAGTAACTGGAGATAATGGAGAGTTAGCAGACTATTGAGAAAAAGTGGAAAGACGACAGAGGAAGCACTCCTTTAGCTCCGTGATGTATTGAGCAAATGGGAAGCAAGTAAATAGAAGAATCGGCGACCGCTAGACTGCACAAAGTAAAGAATGGCCAAGTTTTGCTTCAACACATCGAGAGAAGAGTGGAAATTGCAACAACACTAAGTATACATCTGAGGTAAGATTACGTGAGTAAGAAATTATTTAGACTAGCAGTGGCATCCTTGGAGAGGTCCAACCATTGTGAGCCTTTAAAAAGATTTTTTTCGAATTTTTATTAAAAATTTTTACTGTATTAATTCTAAGCATTTTCATGTGTTTATTTTTAAGATATTGCAAAATTTAATTTAATTTTTGGAGATTATTCTGTTTACATCCAAGTGTAATTATCCCGGGCAACGCCGGGTACCTCTTCTAGTCAAATATATTTTCTCAAACATGGCCTGCATTAATCCTGTTGTCTCTTTATTCATAGATTTTCCTAAAGCTTTCGAGTCGATTCCCTTAGTTTTTAAATATACAAAGTCTCAACATTCTATGGAATTCGTGTTCCTTACCTCAACTGGATATATAATTTTTTGCTAGACAGACATTTTACTCTCACACGTTCTAATCCACCTTGTTCCATGCCACGTAAAACAAAAGTACCATAGTGGTCTATCATATCAACTTTTTTATTTAACTTTTTTATAAATGATCTTTGATCTCTATTGGCCCCTATCTCATTGAAACCCTATGCAGATGTCGCAAATGTGTCTTATTCCGATATTTCACTCTTACAGAGTCAACACATTTTTAATCAAGCCCTAGACAATCTCCCTATAAGAATCTTACTACTGTATATCTCCTTCTACTGCTCAATCTGCCTCTTCTTTTTCTTCCTCTTCTATATTCTTCTTTTATCTACTGTCTTCTTCTTCTATCAGAAGTAAAGCCATTGATCCCGTGTAGTCGTTTGTGTAAGGGTCCGATTTACCTTATGTTTATTACCATAACCAAATAATTATAAAACGACTGCGCCATCCGATTACTATCGGAAAAAATGTTAATTAACTAATTAACAATTAATATTTAAACTCAATACCGAATCTTACATAGTAATTCTTCCACACAAGTCCGTGCCAAGAAGGGCGAGAATAGAATGAGGGACTCAAGTTTTTTGATTAACAATAACATTGAAATTTATTCATAATAAAAAATAGAATGAAAATAATTGAAGACTAAAATACGAGTTTGGAACACTAAATTCGCTAACTTGATTAGGTTACAGTAAAGATGAATTCTGAAGCATAGATTAATTAACTAATGAGATTTTATAAAAAGAAAACGCTTTTTCATGGCCAAAGGGAAAATATAGATCATACATACTCTCTTGACGAATCAATTGGTCTTGCTTCTTTGGAATTTGGGCTCGTTGATCTTATGCCGACGTTTGTGGCTCAAATGGGAATCTTCGAACGTGATCGCGTCATTTTTGGGGACAATTCTAACTGAATTTTACGGAAAACTGTCATTATTTAAGTTGGGTCGCAACTATGATAACTTTCATTAAAAAGCCTCGTTTATCGAGCAAAATTAAAGTTAAACTTTTGCACCATGATTAGAATAAAATAAATAATAATTTTAACTAAAAGAATTTTGATGTTCCCTTCATGACGGACGCCCGTGAGCCGGACATGGACAGCAAAGGGGTTGCTATCGGTCGGATTACAAGATCCAACCCCGTCACTTACGCTTCGGTACGCCCGCGCATGAGAGGGCAGAAATTGGAAAAAGCCGCTCGTGCTCTGAACGGTGCAATATTCTAGAGAACACTGCATCTCTCGAAATTACAAGTTCCCTCGTTCGAGAAGGGGTTTGGAAACGACCAATCAGCGATTGATTATGTCGTCAGAGATCTGGAATTTTGGGGTTCAAAGGAAAGGTCAAAACTAAAGCTAAAAGCTTGTTTCTGGGTCTGAATAGGCGTCAAGGCGTCTTAGCACCCACCTGCAACCTCCAAATGTGCGGGTGTTGCATGGTAAAGGGTCACTGGTCAGCTTTCTGCTGCTCTTAATTGCCGTTGGGGTAAACTTTCCTCCCAGGGCTTCTTTGATCTCACCCCCACGATTCGTTCTCCTTTCCAAGCTGGCTTGCATCCTTTCGCCAGTCATAATTTACAAAAGGCTTCTAGCTGCCTCAAATAGAAGGGTCAATCCCCAATGGCTTATCCCACAGGTCTCGTCATCGTTATTCAGAAAAAGGGATAGACGCTAAAAGCATTCCACACGTAAGTGATAAACAAAATCAAGAAGAGAGGGAGACATTTTCTCAGACAAAAAAGAGATTCTAACTTACAACAAAATTATCTATCCAATTCTAGAAATTTAATAAAAGAGGGATAAATTCTCCTCTGTAACTCATCTTTACTTCAATAATGCTCAAATAAACAATTAAATGCTGGTAGTAAGCAGAAATACGAATAAATTAATATTCATAATTATATTCTCATCTAAATAAGCATGATAATAAACTGGGACTCCACAATGCCCCCTTTCTTTCAGAAATGGCTTCCCTGCAGAACCATGTCTGCCTACTTCCTCATTAATTTTCAGCCTCTCTGCTTCTAAATGTTCGTCGCGAGAGCAGTATGATTACCATTGGGCCATGATGAAACTATCTTACTATATATAATGATTAATATGTAATCCTTAAAATAATTGTTATGCACATAAGTTTGTAATATAAAATATAGGAGAGTAAATACGTAATGATTTTGGACAATAATTAAAGTCTAGGAATATTCGTGCCAATTATGGATAACATAACATTACCAAAGAAGGATTCAAAATGATTAAGTAAACATTAGATAGGATACAATGTTTCAATTAAAAATAGTAATGAATAAGATTTTCCAAAAGTATCAGATTAAACTTCTTAATACCCTATTTCAGGTAGGCTTAAAGAATAATAACTATTATAAAGATTAAATTTATATGTCACAAGTTAATCGTAACATATTAATAAATGGTAATGTTCAAAGTCCAGAATATTATAGTGGTAGATTGGTCTAAGGTATTCTAGGTAATTTAATCACACACAGTCCTTGTCACTTTTCGCGAAAGTTCAACAAAAAGTTCTTAAAATGTAATATGGACACTTTAAAACTAGCAACTTGGTCGATAAAAGAATGCAAAACTTTATTAATATTGACCTCTTGTTGCCTACATTAGGACTTAAGTAAAAAATTTTAGTATTAAGAAGAATGTGAATAAGAATTTTATAATGCACTTTTCACAAATTTAAACCACTTGTTAACATCAGGTCCATCCGTTTCAAATCACCAATCAGTCTGCTGAATTGAAAGTTCTCCAATCTGTTGCACACACTAATTAACGAACTGTCACTGGTTCATTTGTAACTGTTCACTATTACCTTCTTACCAAGTCGGGTGGAAGAAGAAAAAAAATCAGTTCCGTTTTCATGAGTTCCTTTAAGTATCTGGGTGTTCTGCTCTGACCGTACCAAGGAATTGGTCGGGAGCAGAATGAACTTGGAATCCGTCTGCTGGCAACTTCCGTAGAATGGTTGTAACAGCTGAAGGAGCTTGATGGTCTGGAGATGTATCAGTCCTTGTAGTAGTGTCATCTTTATCGTGAAGGCGCTTGGAGGTAGGGTGTCCAACGTCTAATCGCATAGGCTGTAAAGAGAGTGATCTTTTTTCCCAAAACATGGCCAGCGTTTACTAATAATAGACATAAACTTACTCTATCAACTAACTACATATATGAGGTGTTGTTATCAACTATGTGTCAAAGGAACCTTTATTCAAAACAAACGAGAATGTTTTGTGTAAACGTGAATTTTCACTAGAAATTAATAGGCTTTTGAGAAAGACAAAAAAAAATTATCTTAATTTTCGCTAGGGTCATACAGTACTCCTGCTTGTCCAAGCATCATACTAGCACTATCTCTGACCGAAGTGACATGAGTTCCAGTGGGGGACTCCAATTCCAAGGTTTCCCTGGGGTCGGAAAGATCAACAGTCCCTCCACTGAATGTACGAGACCTTATTTTTGGGCACTGATTGCCTTTGTAACACCTACTGCCTATAACGAGAATGATAATAAGAAAAATAATAATGGAGACAACTATCCCAGCTATGCTCCAAGACGACAATAGACTGGGCTCAATTATATCGGTATCAATAACAGCTTCCAAGTCATGTGCTCTTTGCTTTATCTGTTGAAGGGACATGCCTGCCCTCTCCAAATTTTGGTCATCATTTTTTCCAAGTAAGTCTAAAAGTGATTGATCCCTAGCGAGAACTTCGATATCACTAGTATTAACAAAAGTGGAAATGTCAGGAACAACCATCAAATTTACGTGAGCTGGACTAACTTCTGTTCGTCCACAAAATAAAGGAGGCAGAAAAAAACCTTTTCCTATGCCGACGCAAGATTGTTCTAGCTGGAATTCACCAGCACCTTCAAGTCTGACAATGCTCGTACGTCCAGGATCTGTTCTAACCTTGGCATGGCATCTAACTGTAACACTAGTACGTTGTGGAACACTATAGATCCAATGGCCTAAATTATCATTCCTAAAGAATACGGGAGCTGGATTTTTTACTACCCGTTTTTCACAAAGATTATGGACGCTACTTTCTTCACCCATAAAAAGAGAATATATGCAATTTTGAAAAGGTACAGTATAGATGGCGGATCGAGGCGAACAAATACGGTGCGGGGATTCTATTTGGCATGAATCCCAGTCTGCTTGACTAAACATAATGAACAACTGACGGGAACGATGAGGGGAAATAGGCAAATACCTTTAAAGACGGAATTTCTATCGGCACACTCAAAACTCGATAAAGATCAAAGTATCCTTGAGATACAACCAAAGGAATTTGAATGAATAATCTGAGCTTTCGGACCATTACTACAGCAATGACAGAGGCCCATCTGTAAAAACTATATAATGTTTCCCAAGAGGGTGCAACAATGAGCGCAATATTTTCAGGTAATTGTTTGTCGATTTCCTTTAGAAGCGCTAGCAACTTGCGTTCAGGGAGGAGATGTCTAGTGGTCTTGCCCTGGCTTAGCATGTCAACTGAGTCTTACAAATTTAAAACGTTATATCTAAATTCAGCTAAGACGCTATCCATGTATCTGACTTGGGTGACGGCAGCATTTTCACGAGTAGTCCAATTTTGCAATACTGCAAGTTCGTCGGCCAATACCTTTTCTACCCTTCTAGTAAAAACAGTTTCCTGAATGGTCTGATTTAAAAGTGTAGCTTGTTGCTCCACCATATGAATAATATCCTTGCTAACCGTTCCCAATTGATTAATCCTGCTATTTAGAGAAGCAAGATCGCCAGTGGTAGCCACTCCAAAGAGCGCTCGAAATAAATCTCCACCCACATCAATGAGTCCGCGCTTGATGCGTGCTATTGTTAGCAAAGCAACCAATCCCTGTACATCTTTGTTTGTCTGCACTGCCGCAGCCTCTAAACGTGCCATTTCCTGATCTATCTTGTCACTATAGCCAAAAGGTGTAGCATTTTTGCCTCTTCTTACTTCCTTTAAGAGGTGATTTCCATCCTCAATGAATCGTTCCATGGGAACATCCATAATCAACGTCCACTGTGTAGCAGACAGTACGAACTCGCTTTCCCAAATAAACACTAACCCTTTATCAAGCGGTGGACTGCCGAAACAAAAGGAAAAGAATAGAAAGATTGCGAAAACTTTGGCCATTTTGGGTTACGAGTTGTATACGGTGTTGTCTTCTCAGGTCGGTTCGCCAACTAGAAAAGAAGTGCAAACAAAGCCTCGTTACAATGCATAATCACTGTACCCACAAGACATCATAAATAAGTAATAATAGAAATGAAATAGGTTATCCTCATAATGTTATCCAGGTTCAGATTTAGATAGGATCATCGATAGACTCGCAATAATTATAGTAACAAAATCTGCTTAGAAGCGCAGTGAGAAAATAAGTCGCAAAATATAGTCCATAAACTAAGTTGTTCCTAAGACAAGTCGCACCAGCACCACGACGCATGCTGCAAATTATAGAATGCTTTTATTTTGTTAGAGGCATTCTATTTATAGCATTAAAAAAAACCAAAAAAACACTCCAGAACGAATACCGATCGCAAACTTGGGTAAATAGCACATGATTTTTTAATGTCCATGAAAAATGCAAATATGTAAACGAAATAATGTTAATTTTCAAATTGTCAATACATGGTACAACAAGATATATAATATGAGTTATAGATGTCTGAGCAGGTGTGGATCATAGTGTGATTCTTAACACTAAGTGATTAACAACTGAGCCTGGAACAAGGGCGGTTGTGGTTTAGCTATTGTGCTAAAAGAATCTACATGCCTTCTATAATAATTAGCAAGGCCTAAAAATGATTGCACAACACGCACATTTTTTGGGCGTGGAAAATTTTTAACAGCTTCAATCTTACTAGGATCAGGAGCAATTCCTTCCTCTGAAACAACGTGTCCCAAGAAATTAACCTTATCATTTAAAAATTGACATATTCGGGGTTTTAATTATAAATTTACATCTCTTAAATGCTCGAATAAATCCCTCAAACTATCCAAATGTTTATCAAATGTCTCAGTAAATATCATCCAGTCATCGAGATAGACTAATATTGTATCTTTTAATCCTCTAAATATGAAATCTGCTGTCCTTTGCCATAACGCTGGCGCATTACACAAACCCATAGGTAATCTATTGAATTCATATTTATTATCGATAGTAGCAAACGCAGTTTTCTCGTTTGAATTTATTTCTAACTGAAAATAACCCTGATTAGCATCTAAAACGGAAAAAAATTTTGCTTTTCCTAATTGCGACAAACATTCATTTATCTGGGGAAGCGGATACCGGTCAACCTTGGTACAGCATTTAATTTTCGATAATCTACTACAAAACGGTAAGTTCCATCTTTCTTTTTAACCAATAATGCTGGAGCGGATCATGGCGAGCAGCTGTAACGAATTACTCCGTTTTTCAACAAATCATCAACTAATTTATTCATGGCATCCCTTTGTGAGTAAGGAATACGGTAAGGTTGTTGTGCAATTGGTGGGGAGTCTCCCGTATCAATAGTATGATATGGTAACTTACATTTTCCTAAATCAAAATCAAATTTCGAGAATACATCTGAATATGCAAATATAACATCTTCTAAAGCTTTCCTTTTTTCAGAGTCCAAATGATCTAATTTAAACATGCTCAAAAATTCGTTTCTATCAATTTTATCCTCCTTGCCAATATCAATAGTGTTATTAAATTCAACTTCCTCTTCCTCAGCTCCATAAAATTCTCCTAAAATTTTTCCTTTTTGTACTGTTAAAGTTTCACCAGAATAATTCATCAAACGAACAGGAATTGTGTTAAATTTAGAAATTTTTGCCAAAAACTTAGCACCAACAAGACCTATACCAATTTCTTTAGGTTCCATTACACCCATTCGATTTTTAAATGATTTGTCCTTAATATTAGCTTCGAAAACTACTTCTGAATAGGGAGGAATAGAAACGTTTCTTTTGCAGCTCACAGGAATAGCATCAATTTGCTCTTTAACTGTAGTGACACTACAGGGGTTCCTCTCAGCTCGTCCCCTCTTCCACGACCCTTCGAAAGGAATTCTATGTATTTCATCGTGCAAAATAGCACACTTAAAATCAATTATAAACCCAAATTTGTGTAACATATCCCTTTCTAGGACGGCATGATAAGAGACATCACTTCTACGTTTCCAAATATAGCATGTAAAATTATAATTTTGTTCCCCAAAGCTGAAATCCGCTATCAAGAAGAAATTTAATAGTGTATGGCCCTGCTTTCCCCGTAATAATTAATTCTTTAGGTCCTGAGTTATTACTCACGAGTAATTGAGCAGCTTGGCTCTTTACTGTCCTCCCCTCTCCTGTCCGCGGGGGGAGGAGTTTTGAACGTTTTTTGGCTGAGTAGCATTTCCTCTACCCTGATTTGATCCAGATTGTTGATTCACAGGTGTTTTAACTTGCTCCCCCTGAGCTCTTAGCCTTGTTCGACAAAAACGTTGGGTGTGACCTTCACGATGGCAAAAATAACACTTCATTGTTTTACGTTTCTGATTATAACACATATTTGCCGTGTGTCCGGGTTTATGGCAGCTAAAACAAACAATATCCGTTCGCGTTCCGCGTATATTGTCCCTTCCGTCTATAACTGTTAAATTTCAATGCTTTATTCTATTGTTCTGCTGTCTATGATCGCGCCTATGTGGCTCTCTTGCCATTACTCGCGTTCCCATTCTTTCAGGCAGTTATTCTCGCGAACTTTTGTTTAACTCTCCCAATTTTAAATTTAACATTTCATCCACTCGCTTACTGATTAACGCGTTAATATCTAATTCCTTTTTGTCTCCCTCTAATTCCGCATTACCTTTCCCTACTAAATTTAGCCCATACTTTCCTGTCGCGAATCTTAGTTCAATTTCCTCCTCTTCTTCTGCATAATTAATAGCTTTTTCCAAATTATCCGATTTTTAAACAACACAGTTTTCTGTAAACTAGGTCGTAAGCCCTCTAAAAATTTATCTTTAATTTTTTCCTCTAATATCTCTTTCGCGAATGCTCTTTTAACATCCGCATCTTGGCCTACCCCCTCTACTTGAGTCATTGTTTTCTTTCCCAGTGCCTGAATACGCGTAGCATAATCTCTAACAGTTTCTCCTTTTTCCTGATGACATTCAGAAAATAATCTTTCACTTCTACCCTTTGGCTCCTTGCCAAATCGCTCTATTATCTTTTTCTTTAATTCATCATAATTGTTTATCCCTGCCATAGCCTAATCATGCCTACAATAAAACTGAGTTTTTCCTGTTAACTTGATTTTTGCTATATTTAATTTGTGTTCTGGTATCCAATTACAAACTGTGCCAATTTCATCAAGTTTTTGAAAAAACAATGTGGGATCCGTAGAACCATCATAATGACCCACTTCACCTGCCAAACCAAACGATGCTTGAGCCATCTTTCTTTCTCTTTTAGGATGTCAAAATTAATTTGTCACTTAATATACCCTCCTAGGTCTTAAATTTAAAATTTTTCTGATTTACGTAATCTTCAAAATACAAAGAACATTAATTCACTCTATTTAATAACTTAAATATCCTGTCGCACTGCGTCAATTTATGTAAGGGTCCGATTTGACTTATGTTTATTACCATAACCAAATAATTATAAAACGACTGCGCCATCCGATTACTATCGGAAAAAATGTTAATTAACTAATTAACAATTAATATTTAAACTCAATACCGAATCTTACATAGTAATTCTTCCACACAAGACCGTGCCAAGAAGGGCGAGAATAGAATGAGGGACTCAAGTGTTTTGATTAACAATAACATTGAAATTTATTCATAATAAAAAATAGAATGAAAATAATTGAAGACTAAAATACGAGTTTGGAACACTACATTCGCTAACTTGATTAGGTTACAGTAAAGATGAATTCTGAAGCATAGAATAATTAACTAATGAGATTTTATAAAAAGAAAACGCTTTTTCATGGCCAAAGGGAAAATATAGATCATACATACTCTCTTGACGAATCAATTGGTCTTGCTTCTTTGGAATTTGGGCTCGTTGATCTTCTGCCGACGTTTGTGGCTCAAATGGGAATCTTCGAACGTGATCGCGTCATTTTTGGGGACAATACTAACTGAATTTTACGGGAAACTGTCATTATTTAAGTTGGGTAACAACTATGATAACTTTCATTAAAAAGCCTCGTTTATCGAGCAAAATTAAAGTTAAACTTTTGCACCATGATTAGAATAAAATAAATAATAATTTTAACTAAAAGAATTTTGATGTTCCCTTCATGACGGACGCCCGTGAGCCGGACATGGACAGCAAAGGGGTTGCTATCGGTCGGATTACAAGATCCAACCCCGTCACTTACGCTTCGGTAGGCCCGCGCATGAGAGGGCAGAAATTGGAAAAAGCCGCTCGTGCTCTGAACGGTGCAATATTCTAGAGAACACTGCATCTCTCGAAATTCCCTCGTTCGAGAAGGGGTTTGGAAACGACCAATCAGCGATTGATTATGTCGTCAGAGATCTGGAATTTTGGGGTTCAAAGGAAAGGTCAAAACTAAAGCTAAAAGCTTGTTTCTGGGTCTGAATAGGCGTCAAGGTGTCTTAGCACCCACCTGCAACCTCCAAATGTGCGGGTGTTGCATGGTAAAGGGTCACTGGTCAGCTTTCTGCTGCTCTTAATTGCCGTTGGGGTAAACGTTTCTCCCAGGGCGTCTTTGATCTCACCCCCGCGATTCGTTCTCCGTTCCAAGCTGGCTTGCATCCTTTCGCCAGTCATAATTTACAAAAGGCTTCTAGCTGCCTCAAATAGAAGGGTCAATCCCCAATGGCTTATCCCACAGGTCTCGTCATCGTTATTCAGAAAAAGGGATAGACGCTAAAAGTATTCCACACGCAAGTGATAAACAAAATCAAGAAGAGAAGGAGACATTTTCTCAGGCAAAAAAGAGATTCTAACTTACAACAAAATTATCTATCCAATTCTAGAAATATAATAAAAGAGGGATAAATTCTCCTCTGTAACTCATCTTTAGTTCAATAATGCTCAAATAAACAATTAAATGCTGGTAGTAAGCAGAAATACGAATAAATTAATATCATAATTATATTCTCATCTAAATAAGCATGATAATAAACTGGGACTCCACATTTGCAAGGTGCACGTTAAAGAACCCTTTCAAGGCAATATTTGCGGCCCCTATAACGCCGTCCTGAAATGACCATCACTGTTGAAAAGGACGTTAATACCAAACAAACAAAACTAACCAATCTTCTTGAATGTATCTTCTTCTTCAATCTATACAGATAATAAAACTGTAGAACTGTACATCAATATACACTAAGATCCCCCAATGATCGAATTTTGATCACATTTCTGAAAAAAAAAATACATGTGTTATTGTTTTAGCCTCAATCTTGTTTATTAATATACTTTGAAGAATGAGAAATAGATAACACAATAAATATCCAAAATGCTTTGCATGACATTTCCGACACTCCCGATTCATTTCATCACAATGATAACTTTGAAAATTTCTCAGAATAATATTTAAAGCACATATAAAAATATCCTTTAATATATCAGTTGAATTATTATCTAAATATAATATTTATATTTACGATAAATTGCCCCTCCCTATCTCTGCGCGGGCCACGGGCCCCCCCCCCGGGCCAGTGTGGAAAATTAAGGTCTGTTTCGGACCAAAAATCGATAACTTTTTTGTTACTAAAGAAAGAGTGTTAAAATTTTGCACAAATATAAAGTAGTGTATGGTGCTTCCAATGAATTCTTTAGAATTTTTCGTAATACAAAATTAAAAAAAAAAAAAAATCAAAATCTTCAAAATTGGTATTTATTTTATTTTTAACTAAAAATATTACTTTCAAAGTGTATGAAAAAACCTTAAAATAACTTAGAAAATGACAAAAAATACATAAAATGTTTACCTACTAATTATAGAAATATTTTGAATAGTTAGTTAATAACAACTTTTAAGCAGTTGTTTCTATGGAATAATTTATAGGTACATTATAGGTACTATATTAAACTTGGGCACCTTCAGGTTCTGAAATCAGTTCTTTGGCTTTCAAAAGCTGCAAGGTATTTTCAATAAGTTCCTGCACATATTTGTTATACGGTTTTCTAATGCTTTCAAATGAATATCAACAAATCAACAATTAAAATGCTTTGAAATGAACATCAACAATGGTTTGAGTTTATTTGATATTTAATATTTAAAAAACAACACATTAAAAATGTCAATGCTACATGTGTTGCCAAATATGGTAAACACATTGTTTCTCCGGCACTATGGTAAACTCGCTCAGCTATACACAACATTCCAACACGAACCAGGGTGAACTGTTAGAGGGCCATCCATTAAGTTCATTTTGGTTGTGATTGCTGATTTTCCATCATTATTAATCCAAGACCTTCGGTGTTCAGCAAATCGTTCTTTAAAAGACCTTTTTGTAGATCCAATATAAAATGACATGCAATTGAGACAAGTTAGCTTGTAATCCCCGTGAGAAGGGTATATTTCCTCTCTATATTCAGGTCGTTCCTTTGGAATGAGTATGTATTACCAATTATTTCTGGCTCAGAACATTATCTTCAGGCCTTTGTTAAGAAAGATAGTGCTGATCCTCGAGACCACAGGGCCTGTGTAAGTAAAGACTGCGTGCCGTTCGTTCTGAGAGGGCTCTGGATGGGTATGCTATTGTTGCCTGGTCCATTTGAGTAAAGGGGTGGTGACAGCATCAGGGTAGGAATTTCTTCTGGCCATGTCGAGTGTCAATCGTATTTCATCGCGTCTGTCTTCATCAGTGATGGGATAATTGAACACTTGATGGAAATGAAATCAGAGAGCTGCGGCTTTATGTTGCTGGGGGGTGATTGGAGTCAAATCCAATAATGTTGTAAGTAGTAGTCAGTTTATGGAAGACATTGTAAATGAGTCGTCTGTTAGAAGTCATTCCGGATAGTCAATTCCAGGAAATTGATGGAACCTTGAGTTTCATCTTCCAAGGTATACATCATTTTTGGTGGAATTCATTGAACACATTTGACATAAGTTCTGCATTGGTCTTAGATTCATCTAGAATGATAAAGGTGTCATCGATGTACCATGCGTAGAAGATGATGTATTTCTTTTTAATTAAGGGGGAGACATATTCGACTTATAGGGCCTGTAAGAACTCTTCTGGAATCGTGGCACTGATAGGCAAGTCCATGAGGATATCACTTGGCATGGAGTAAAACTGATTTTCAAAACAGAAGTATTTTTTGTTTGTGTAGCGCTTTCATTACCATGGATATATCGGTGAGAATACCCTTCTCAACTTTGTTTATTGACAGCCGTGCCTCTTTGATGAATGGAAAGGAAATATTTGTATAGAGGTTTCATATGTCGAGAGAAATAATTTTGTAATGATTCTCTATCCATATGGAAGTAAGTTGGTTCGAGAGTTGTCTACTGTTGGTAACCAAATATTGGTTGAGTTTCGGGATCTGTCATTGATGATGTTGACAGTTTTCATCGCTAGGTCATAGAAAGTTGAATTCATGCAGTTAATGACCGGTCATATAATTGGTTGGGTTTGTGAACCATTACTAATGCGCGTATGCGGAGAGGGTTGGGTTGGCCTTTGGAATGTGTGTTTCCCATTTTTGGAAGGTGTTAGATATAAGATTTCTTGACTGATCTTATCTCTTTTTGGAAGCACTGTGGTGGGTCCTAGCTGAGCTGGATAAAACCATTGTCGTGGGTCCATTAGTTGTTCTCTGTCAGTTTCTAAATAATGTTTTCAGTTACAGTGGTATCCCAGTTATATATCGTGTTCTTCATGGATTTATGGATTTTGACGATTTCTTGTACAGCCAATGTTCGTGCACTGTTTCTTTCCTCCAGGGGGAGTTGACCTATTGCTTGTTCTATTTCCATGGAGAAGTTCACACTCCAGAGGTGGCACGGGTGTTTGTAACATGGGTGGTAGCACGCGGTCTGTGAGACCACATTTTGAAACTACTTTTTTTTAATGTTCAAAAATGAAACTCATGAGTATTTTTTATCTGTCACTTAATTTACCTCATTATTAATAGAACACCTCAAAAAAGTTTTCAATATTATCTAAAAAACGCAACTTTTAGATAGAAATTTAAAAACCCTTCTTTTTCTGTCAAAATTGAATATTTCAGGATAGGCATTTATAAAAATAAAATAGTTGATAATTGATACTTTGCACTATTTTTATTTTTCATACATATATACTTTCCTATATAAACGAAAACCATTATAAAAATGAATAATAGCAATCATTTCCCAGAGGATAACTATGCCTATTTTTTTATTATAAAAAACTATAAAATAATTTTTCTCGATATTCAGAATAATTTTATTCATAAACGGAGGTAAATATATATGAAATTATATTTATAGAAGAGTTTATTGCTCTTGAAATTCAGAAAACAGCATTAGTATACTTGCATTATTATTTGCATTTCGCTCCAAATATTTGTTTTCAACTAAAAGTTTCTAAGTAGGAAAATATTGATAAACAAAAAATATATTAGAAATTAGCTGGAGAATATGTTTAGGTAATAAAAAATTAAAAAGAAGTAAAAAAAAAAAAGACTTTTACATCAATTTATTTTATTAACGAAGTTGGTGGCGTGCGGTCTCTTAGACCGCATGTTCTATTTATGTGAATCTATGGAAGAATTCGTGGATTAGGACATAGTGACTTCTAGAAGGGTCCAAATCGGGAGAATACAGAAGTGGTCATTTGTTTCTTTTAAATTCAACGAAGATATTCACGAAAATGTAGTGATGCGGTCTCTGAGACCACACACCACTGCTGGAGTGTTAACATAGTCCTTACTTTTTTGAGTTTAATGTTCCCATATATTCTAGGTTAGATGCCAACTAGACTGTATTTGTATCCTATCCTGATAATAAATTGTATTTGAAACACGTAGGTTTTCATTAAATAATTCTACTATTTGCTGTTTCCCAGATCCTTTTTTGTTCTAATAAATGAAGTTTGGACCTGTTAATATCAAAGAACCAAAATACATAAACATAGAAAAAAAAATGCACCTCAATGGTCATTTCGATTTTAAATTTTAGGTAATTCAGAATATGGTAAAACGAGTATGTTATTTCATTTAGTCACTAAATATTTTTTTTTTTGATAAACTGCATGTGTTGGCAAGAGATATAAATGAATTATTGTAAGGGTTATATAGGGTCGATAATATCGAATAGTTAATTTAGAATTTGGAATGAGATTCTAAATTGACCACTGACTGGATGCCCCCTTGCCGTGGGTCAAGGATTTGGGTGCTATTGTGTGACTGTAAGTCAGTGTGAGTGTGTATGGTGGGGGAGGTGCTCCGGTATGAGTGGTTTGTTTGCATCTGTGTGTGTGTTTTTGCCCCGTTAATTTATCTGTTGTATCTAAATTGCTATGATAATCTGATCATTGATTGCGGTCGTTATGTGAAACTGAATGTGTTGTATAACGTTTTTATCACAAAAATAATAAATGGTGTCTAAC
>JAHWFO010084377.1:534456-569148 GCA_023313115.1 Rhysida immarginata
ATCGAAGTTGAGAAAACATCATGCCCACATGATTGGTGAGACCGTTCGTTTTTTTATTTTAGAAGAATTTGTCCCACGTCGGTTAAGAGAACTTTCTCAAGTCTGGTGTTAGTCTAAAAAACATGTCGCCCTGCTTACCGTATCTTTCCCGATGCTTGACGTATACGCATTTGAGCGATAGTGACAATTGATTTTATTGCCGTGGACGCTCGCGTTTAGTTTTCAAGAAAAACAAGTCTTTTACAGTTCCACTAATTTATAGTGGCTAAATGTATGGTTGCTTTAAGTTGAAGATCATTTGCAACAAAGTAACACAATTTCATTAGACAAAACCAGAAGCTGTACAGCTGAGCTCATATAAGCGTTCCCGAGCACTAATTTGGAATGGAGAAGTAAAAGGAGGGCACAGGTGTGTATGGAAAATAGTCGCCCATATCTGTTCACGCTAATTTTGTGTGTTTGAGCTCAAGAGGTCTTGTGTTGCGTCAATAGAAGTTGCTCTATTGGACGTTTTTTAGGGGTTACTGTATTCCTCCCCTTACTAAGAAAACAAAAGGGATACGCGACGCGTTCTAGCGTTGGCCTTATCTTGGAGCTCATTGATCTCGTTTAATGTGGACAGGGAGTAACTGGTACACAGTGCCGTGAGTAATAGGGTATGTTTACCCTGGAAGGTTCCGGGACACTTATGTCGGCAAGATGCCATATGATTAAGGCATATTATGAAAATGTAAAGTTGCGTAGGATATTAGAAGGATTTAGTGTATATGTTGTTAATTAGTTTATTTGTTAGGGGGCCCCTGAGTTGATTAATATTTAATTTTTAATGGTAATTAGAATTTTTACAGTGTAACGTTTTGAGAATTCAGCATTTGATTAAATGTGTCTATTTTTGTTTGAAACACACTGATTGGCTTTTTTTTTCTGACCTAATCGAGTTCTACCCTCCCTTGCCTCCACGTTCCGGGGTTTAGATTTGTCAAAGGGTCACAAGGGAGTCCCGCCCCCGCACGTGGAATAAGTGCACACTATACTGGTTGTAGCAGTGCTACTTTAGGGTCATCCTTACCAGAAAGGTCATGGTTGAGAAGTGAGACAAACAAACAGACTTCTCATGATGTCGACGAATGAGAGAATTCATATTGCATCAGGTGTGGCGCAGGTTAAAGTCACCGAAGTTCGGGAGTTAGGCAGAGGCTCTTGTTCAAAAATTAGTCGACAATCTCCCGGCTGTTATCTTGGAGCAATGCCTCCGAGAAGCCCCACCAGTGCTCACTATGCGCTTGGGCAAACGGCTAGGGGCAGCGCATGCCTTTGCCCAGGAGGAGTAACAGGTAAAGCGACAACGGGATTGGGTGGTGTCAATCGGCACTTGGAACGTATTCTCCATGACAGGAAAAAAATCAGAGTTAGTGGAGGAAGCCAAACGGCATCAACTGGATATCATAGGAAGTACCTCTATGAAACGTCCGAGTTCTGTAACTGTGGACTTGGAAGGAGGGTGGAAGCTTTTCTACTCTGGTATTGACCCTAACATGACTGCCCAGGGGGGAGTGGGGATACTCACAAGTCCACGGCTGGCAGAATATGTTGCAGATTGGACCCCCTTAGGTAGAAGACTGTGTCTCCTGAGGCTTCAGATAGGGAAACGGTATCACTCTCTATTCATTGCATATGCAGTCACAGAGTACCCACTTTTTCTAGATGAAGTTGAAGCTGCTCTTAGCAGGAGAGGGAGTGCAGATTCTGTCATCCTGGTGGGCGACTTCAATGTACACATAGGGGCTGATGACCAACGTGGAATGGCTTGATTGGGAGGAATGATGACCTCGATTTAAATGCGAATGGGAGGTGCTTGTTAGATTTCTGTTGCAACAACATCACATTTTCCATCACAAACACCTACTACCAGCATATATATACCTGGAATGCATACCTGGATGTCCATAAATATACCTGGTACAGGGATGCAATCGACCAGAAGTCACTGATTGATTTTGTAATGGCTTCAGCCGAATTATTCCGATCAGTCTTGGATACTCGTGTGAGAAGAGGGGCAGAACTAACAACTGATCACCACCTTGTTGTCTGCACTTTGCAGTTCAGACCTTGGAGGATAGAGCTGTGAGGAAGACCTTTGCAGATAACATATCTTCAAGTTTCAAAGAACTACCCAGTGATCATGGTACTGTTGAAGAGGCGTGGCAGTTCTTTAAAACTACTGTGATTACTCCGACTGCACTGTGCTGTGGTCGTAAACAGCTCAGCGTGGTGCAGGGCGGCGAGTAAAGGACTGCCTATTTGCTATGATTTGCAAATAAGTCAACTTCGAGTTGAGCGCGGTATACTGAGGCGCTAAAAGCAGCAGCAAAGACAATATCAATAGCTAAAGCCAAGGCCTGGGAGAAGTTTGGGGAGAAATTGGAGGCAGACTATTGTTTGGCAAACAAGGTATTCTGGCAGACCATGCGCCGCCTCCATGGAAGGAAGTCTCTTTTATCACAAACTATTAAGGGTCAGATGGGAGTCTTCTGAAAACGGAGGAGAGCGTGTTGCATAAGTTGAAGGAATACTTTGCATCTCTTCATAACCCGGTCAGAGCAACAACTGAGGCACATGAGGTGCACCCTGGAGCGGAGAATAATCACGGTAGTATCACTGAGATGGGCGATTAAGTCCCTGAAGACTGGCAAAGCTGCAGGTGATGATGATATCTGGTCCGAGATGTTCAAGGCCCTAAATCAGGATGGTATCCTGTGGCTAACTCGAGTGTGTCAGGTTGCTTGGATATCTGGACAGGCCCCTAAGCAATGGCAGACAGGAATTTTGATGACTATCTTCAAAAAGGGACATGAGAAAGATTGCAACAACTATTGAGGCATCTCTTTGCGCAGCATTCCTGGGAAAGTGTACGCGAAGTGTCTGGAGAAGGGAAGTCGGGAAATAGTTGACTCCAAACTGTCGGGGTAGCAGTGTGGTTTCCGACCTGGCCGAAGCATGACGATTCACATCTTTGCTCTAAGGAAAATCTCTGAGAAACCCTGGGAGTATGCAAAAGAAATGTATGCTTGCTCTGTAGACCTCGAAATAGCATATGACAGAGCTATTTCTGGAGAAGCTCTGGCAAGTGATGCAAGACTATAGAGTGGATGGGCAATTGCTGGTTGCTATGATGTCTCTCTTTGAAAGATCTGAGATGTGTGTCCGGATAAATGGCATTAAGTCAAGACCGTTCACCGTGGGTGTTGGACTCTGCCATGGGTGCGTACTGCCGCACCTCTTTTTCATTATCTTTTTGTACTGGATAGACAGAAGCAGCCGAGGTGATGAGCGTATTTGCGTGGAATACTGCCTGGTGGAGAGTTTGCTCTTTGCTGACGACCTTGTCTTCCTTTGGTCTTCTCGCACGAACCTTCAGCATGCACAGACCAGTTGGCAGCCAAATGAGAAGCTGTGATGAAGATCAGTGTGGCTAAAACTGAGGTTCTGGTCTTTTCAAGACAGCCTGCTCAGTGCGCTCTCTATGTTAGGGGAGCCTCATTGATACAGGTGGAAAAATTCAAGTATCTCGGGATTGCATTCATCAGTAAATGGACGGCAGGAAAATGAATTGGATGCTCGGATCGGTGCAGCAATCCGTGTGTCAGCAATTGGATTGTATTCATGTGTCAGACGTGAAGTATGGCGATCCGTGGTAATGAAACATGGGCTGGGTAACAAAGCTAAGCTCTCCGTTTTCAGATCTGTCTTTGTCCCCATTCACACCTATGGTCATGAGGCTTGGGTAATTACCGAAAGAGTGCCATCGCGGGTACAAGAGGCCGAAATGAGATTTCTGAGATGTGGGGCAGGTGTTACCCTACTAGATAGAGTGCACAGCAGCACAATAAGGAAGTCTTTAGGTGATGATCCACTACTTCTCTGCATTGAGAGACCTCACTTGCGCTGGTATGGCCACGTGTTACAGATGCCGCAAACTGGTCTTCTTGGGCAGTTGTTATATTCCAAGTCGGTGGGTAAGAGACCAATTGATCGGCCTAGAACCAGGTGGATAATCTGGGCTTGGTTATTACCAGGGAGGAAATGCACCTGATGGCAGAAGATCGCGATCGCTGGAGATCCTCCATAGGGCTGCTGCCCCCGCGACCCTAACGGATAAGCGTGTTTGAAAAGTAAGTAAGTAAGATTCTAAAGTGAGAAAATAGTGATTATTATTAATTTAGATGGAAGTAGGGTGACCCTCTTACATAACTTAAACATCCAACACAAGTCTGGCCAGTAGAAGCAAACTGGTGTCATTAAATAAAAAATTAAACATCACAAGATTGCATGTAACATTAACAAAAAGTATACTTATTAACATTGTAAAGGAAACTATTAACAATGTAAATATGTGATTTAAATATTTAAAGAGATAATGATGTCGATCTTGGTACATGAATCAAATTTAGTATGAAAGAATGAAAATGTTTAAAGTTATAATAAATTCTGATTAATTCTCTTCAATCTTCAATAAAACTGAAATTTGAATATTTCTCTATCCCAATAATTAGTTGTATAACAAAATATATACTATATTAATTTTATAGTCAATTATTCAATTTAATCAGGAAACCAATTCTGATTCTATAACAATTCTTTTCAAGTACATTAGACTTATTTTTTATAGCTCTTTTTATATTCAAAATTCTATCAAAAGATTCTCAGTAACCTTAATGAATCACATAATACAGGTTTCTTCATCAAACATGTATCATCTTTTTTGGCGATTATTTAAAAATGAGAATTTAGATACTTCTCTGTAACCATAGAAATTTACAACAAGTAATCACATAAATCAGATTCTAACAATATCCTAAGGTAAATATTTATTCACAAAGTGGTAGAAGGCTTCCAGCTTTAAAACACCCTGACCTGCTTATTATGAACTCTCTTAATACGAAGTCCCATTTAATACAAAATTATTCTCTGGCCCGATCCCATTGATGTAATTTACATAATATGAACATTTTTTAATGAAAATATGGGTAATACAAAAAATATTTTGGAAATTTTTTGTTAAAAACAAGGTTTTTAAATATAATAAAACAAGGTTTTTTCGTGAAAATAAGGTGTCAAAAAACCAGGCGTCATTTTAGAATCGTAATCCATTCAGATTTGGAAAAAAAATGGGTGTGCCCCACCTCCTCCCGATAGATGAGCTGCTGTTAAAAACGTGTCCGTTTTAAGCCTAAGTAATAGATCAGCAATTTTCCATAATAAACATGTAAAAATGATCATATTCTTTATTTTTAAACGAATATTTTGAATATGAGCAGTGACCTACTCTGCAAGCTGGGACTATCTTTCCTAAGGCATAAAATTCATTAAAAAATAAATCATAAGATGTTCAGTGAGGGTTTTTTTGTATTCCAACCTAAGGAGTTCAAATTAACGATGAACTGCTGAGCTTGGAGTACAATTAAACCCTCAATGAACATCATTTGATTTATTCTTTATGAATTTTACGCTTTAGGAAAGATAGTCCCAGTCATAAGATAGACCAGGTAACTACTCCAACCAAGCCAGATGATCACCTAAACAGTGGTTAGCTTACATGGCCGCAGTGGCGCAATTTGTTTGCACATTGGCGGTCTGAGCCAAAAGTTCCAGGTTCGAATCTAGGCTGCGGTATTTTCTTTCCTATTTTTCATCATTAATTTCAAGGGCTGAAATTGGTGTACAATAAAATCCTGAACATCTTATGATTTATTCATAAATGTTATTTTAATAAATATTATAAAATTCTGCAAACTAATATCCCACTGCATTTCATATCATCAACTTCCACCTGGAAGGCGTCAGGTCTTCTAAATGTTGATTGAAAAACTCTTGCTTCTTGATTGATTGTAGAATTCCAATAGAGAAATAAATTTAGTCTATTGAGGATGTAGATGAAGTCTTGTGAAGATAATGTTGATAGTGGAAAACGATAATCTTGAAGGAAGTGTTGGTTTTGAAATAGACTTCATCTACATCCTCAATAGACTAAATTTATTTCTACTATCAACAACATCTTCATCGTTTAAGTTTTCTTCCATTTCACAAGTTTCTTCATCGTTTTTCAAGATTGGTGACTTTATTTTTTTGTTTTTATTAAGTTTTAATTTTACGATATTCCCCATTAAAAGGAGACTAACCACATTTAAATTTAAAATTAATCATTTAAACTCCTTAGATCAATAATATTCATATCATAACATATTTGCATTTGTAATATACAAAAATCCCAATATCATTTATTATAATTCAGTATCTAAGTTAGTCATTAACACAAAAATTATCTGTTGATATTATTCACTCAATAACAATATATCATTATGGATACAGTTGCACAAGGAAAAAATAAAGTTCAAAGATTATTATTCAAAAGATTAAACAATACTTCATTCCATAGTCTATATAGCTTCCAAAATATCCAGATTGTTGGATAAAGGCAATTTAATAAAAATGTAACTCAATGTCCACAGTTAGTACATCCAAATACATTCATGGGGTCTGAAATAAAAATCAAATACACAATAATTCGGTTCATCAGTTAGAGTTCATAATAAAATTTACTTGGCACTGTTTGAATTGATTGGTACCGTCTACAATACAAAATCTTGTCATTGAATAATCTCCAATCTCAAGTTGAAAGTATGCCTGATTGTCACAATTATAGTAGAAAAATGTCCGGAACAATACCTTAATTCAATTTTTGGTAATCAAAAACGAACCTATAAGTACCATCTTTTTTCTTAATAGGGAGTGCTGGTGCTGTCCAGGGGGTCGAACTTCTTTCTATTACATCATGCTCAAATAATTTATTAACCATATCTCTCATGATACCTTGCTGTGAGTAAGGAATTCTATATGGTACCTGAGAAAGGGGAGAGGATGTGCTTGTGTCAATCAAATGACCTTGAAATTTACAATGGCCTATGTCATATTCATGCCAAGAAAATATATCTACATAAGTATATAACAATTTCTCTAAAGCTTCCCCTTTTTCTCCTGTGAAAAGATCAAAATGAATTATTTTTAAAAATTCTTCCGTACTAATTTTGTGTTCTATGCCTTCCTCCACTACATTATTTGACTCAACTAATTCCTCCTCCACTTCATATAATTCTCCAATGATGTTTTCTTTATTCAATATTATACTCTCTCCCAAATAATTCATTAAATGAATAGGAATAGTGTTGGAATTAGAAATTTTGACCAAAACTTTAGCTCCTATTAAACCTGCCTCATTAATGTCCCTTGGCTCCACACTCCAATTCGCTCTTTATAAGCTTTGTTGGTCTAATTTCCTTAAATTTTCTCAAATTTTATGAAATATGTTTAAAGAATAAAACCCTCACTGACCATCTAATGATTTATTCTTTAAGGAATTTACGCCTTTGGAAAGAGACTCCCGGCCTGCAGACTAGCTAACTGCTCCAACCAAGCCCTAAAGTCATGTAAATAGCAGTTCACTTTCAAGGCCACAGTGGTGCAATTGGTTGGCACTTTGGCATCCTGAGCCAAAGGTTCCTGGTTTGAATCCAGGCTGTGGAATTTTCATTCCTATTTTTCATCAGTAAATTGAACAGCTGAGATTGGCGTACAAATAAAACCCTCATGACCATCTAATGATGTAATTTTTAAGGAATTTACGCCTTAGGAAAGATAGTCCCAGCCTGCAGAGTAGGTAACTGATCCAACCAAGCCCTAAGGTCATGTAAATAGCGGTTTGTTTTCATAGCCACAGTAGTGCAATTGGTTGGCACATTGGTGGTCTGAGCCAAAAATTCCTTGTATGAATCCAGGCTGCAGAATTTTTTTCCTATTTTTCATCTTTAATAATTTGACCAATTTGTTTACAAAAGTAGTGCCCATTTGTTCGATTTCTATTGTATCCTGTTTTAGTGACCTACTCTCTTTTAAAATCTAACAGCTCCTCTTCTCCTTGATCAATGAGAGCCTGATTATTTAATTCCCCCAGTTTAGCTTCCAACACATGAATTGTAACCTTTTTTTAGATAATTTTCTTTCTGTCTCTTCTGCTTCCTTTGCATGCTCTACAGCTTCCTGAACATTATTTTGCTTTCTAAATAATATAAATCCTTGCAATGCAGGTAATAAACCATCAATGCATTTCTCTTTAACCTATTCCTCCATAATTTCTAGTGCAAAGAAATTCCTGATTTGAGCCTCTGCACCATTCACTTCCACTGGATTTTTTAATATTTTCCCGAGATCTCTAACCCTCGTAGTAAATTCACTAACCATCACTTTATCATTTCGTCAACATTACCTAAATATTTCAATTTTACTCTTAATATCTTTGATCAATTGCTTTCTCATCACCTGTTTGAAATTTTCATATTCAACAGCATTTTCCATAGCCTTATCTTCTCTGTAGAAGACAATTCTGGCCCTGTTATCTTAATATTTGCCATGATTAATTTTATATTTGGATTCTAGTTCATGATTACTCCTATATCATCTAATTTTGGATAAATGCAATTGGATCTATAGACCCACTGTAATCAGCAATTTTACTTGCTAGAGTAAAAGACACATAAGGGAGCTGTACCTGGGACCACTTGTGCCTAAACATCTGCATGGGGCTGAGTAAATGGTGGTAGTAGAGCTGGTCCTGGTGCCCTAATCTGATCCTGGTGTAATCATTTTAAATTTCTAGTTTTTTAACAATGGAAAATATCTTATTTTGTCACCGCTTGCCGATACTGGACTTAGAATTAAATTTTTTTCTATCAGTTTTAATAATAACTTCTCTTAATCTCTTAAGTAACCTCCTTACTGTATTCAAAAATATTTTTCTTATCACTAATTAAATCTCTTAAATTAATATCCATCCCAAAATATTTTTCAATTTTAATTCAGAGAATTTCAATCAAATATTCAAAATTTTTAACAACTGTTAATAAAAATGGTACCTCAAGAACACAATTATTAATCTTTCTGGTTAACATGATACATTAAATCTCTTGTCCAATTTTATACAATGAATACCCTAATATCCTGTTAGTCAATCAAACAACCTGGTCCCATATTAATTTAGGAATCATCCTGTTCATTTTTATATAAGGAACATTTAAATATTCTTTTCAACAAATTGTACCACTTACAACAACTATCGTAGCCATGATACTGTACCGCTTACAAAACTATCCTGTTCAGTTCTATATAGAATATCTTCAACGATTAAACATCCTGTCATCTGCACCATTTTTATATAAGGGTTTGTAGGGTCGATAATTTCGAAAAGTTAATTTATAATTTGGAATGAGGTCCTAAAGTGATAAAATACTGATTATTATTAATTTAGATGGAAGTGGATTGACCCTCTTACATAACTTAAACATCCAACACAAGTCTGGCCAGTAGTATAATTAAATAAAGTAAACATCACAAGATTGCTTGTAACATTAACAAAAACTATACTTATTAACATTGTAAAGGAAACAATTAACAATGTAAAATGGTGTAAATAAGCGAATTAAAGATTTAAAGAGATATTGCTGCATATTCTGATACATGAACCAAATTTAATATGAAAGAATGATAATATTCAAAGATATAATGAATTCTGATTAATTCTCTTCAATGAAACTGAAATATAAATATTTCTCTATTGTCTCAACAATTATAGTATAACAAAATGTATATTATAATAATTTTTAAATTCAACATTTAGACCAATTATTCAAATTAATCAAGTAACCAATTCGGATTTTATAGCAATTATTTCTAAGTACATAAAACTTAATTTATAAAGCTCTTTATATATTCATAATTCTATCAAAAATTCTCAACAACCTTGATGAATCACATAATACAGGTTTCTACATAGAAAATGTATCTTCTTATTCTGGTGACAATTTAAAAATGAGAATTTAGATACTTATAAATTTACAACATGTAACCACTTAAATCAGATCCTAGCAATATCATAAGGTGGTAGAAGGGTTTCTAACTTTAATATTTGTTAATTTGATCTCCCAAATAAAATTAGATGTAAATAAATGTTTCCAAGTATACATCAAATATAGTTTAAATAAGTGTATCAATAATTTTAATGATAAAATTGTGTGTAGTAAACAAATGTGTTTACTAATAAGTGTGTGAAACTTGGCCTTATGGAATCCATTTTCAACTTATCTTATTGATTGCTCAACTCTAATAGGCTGTCCATGGCTTGTCTCCTTAGCAATTGGTTCTTGGGCATCTCATCTTCTTCATTCCCATCTGGTAATGGTGTTCTTTATATCTTCACTTAAGGCCGCAGGATGTGGTTTCAAACACAAGGGAATGTACTTTATGGGACTTTAGATAATTTTCAAGTGTGTTGTCCACTTTAACATCTCATCAAAATAGTTTACGGGTTTCAAACCAAACAATAAAAGAAGAAACAAAATTTAAAAAAGAATTTTGGATTTCTCACTTTGTGAACAGTAGTTGTTTACAAAGTGAAGGCCTATCAAATTACATGAGTAAGGCAGCCTGCGTCTGACTATGTTGAAAACTGTACTGTTACTGATTTTCTGTCAAAAAATTTTGCAACCAAAAAAACATGCTTTTATCAATGGCCAATCACAAAGGCTAATTTCTGGTCATCAGATTCGTTTGATCTGACTTCATGTCATCTGAGTTTCATCTTTCTTCCTCCAAAGTGAAACACCAAACCTGCTTTGTTTTTGGTTCTAAAATAACTTGGCATTTTCAGGAATTCTTTTCAGAATAAAAAATTAATTATCAAATAATATTTAAGTTTTTATAAACCTTTAGTTAGTCCATGTTGAACTTTCATCACTTAATTTTCTCCAACATAACAATGCAAATGCATACATCATCATTGGTGAATAGTTTCCATGTCTCCACATGTCTCTTAGAATTTTTTTAATAAATATTTATAAAATTCTGCAACCTTACACCATTATGCAAATGTTTACAAAATCTTTACAACAATAAAAGAACTGATGTTTAATCCAAGGTCTGTAGATATAAGGTCTGTGAAGTTAAGGGAAAAATTATCCCTGATCTGTGCATGAGATGTTATAAGGCTACACGGTCATGTGACTCATGCAACTCACTTATTGCTGAAGTAGAATGAAGTTGAAATCTCAAAAGATTTCATGTTTAAAAATCTGTTTTAAATACTTCTTACACAATAAAATATTTGTTAATATGTTCTGTAAAAAATTATTAAAAACATTTTAAAAAAATCTTTTTAAAAATGTTTATGAGCTTGTAATGTTTTATTCATTTATTTATTTATTCATATCGGCCTTGATGGCTCAGAGTTTGCGTGATCCCCTCTGATGCTCCAAGGTGCGAGTTCAACCCCAGCGTAGGTTGACGAAGATTTTTTTCAGGAAAAAATCCTGATATCACGCACTTCCTTTGGAAGGGAAGTAAAGCCGTTGGTCCTGTGTAGTGGTTTGCTGGCTGCACGTTAAAGAATCCTTGCAGGGCAAAATTTGCGTCCCCTATAATGCCGTCCTGAAATGACCATAGCAGTTGAAAAGGACGTTAATACCATCCAACCAACCAACTATTTATTCATTTTTGTACAGATACCACAGCAAACTCTTTGAAAGTAATTTAAATAGAAGTACTGTCAATAGAAATATAGAAGTACTGTTAATAGAACAATGCTTTTGTCTGATCTTGGAGCTGTGTGATGTGCTTTTTGTATAGTCATATGATCTGGACATGCGCCTACACAGACATTATATTTCACAGACCATGGTTGAATCTTTATTTTCATGAGATCCCGAAGATATTATTCAAGTAGATGAATTAGATCCTGAGTATCAAAATTTAATAATTTTTGACAAGGTTGTGACAAGTAAAGATGAATCTGTCATTGAAGATTTATTTTTCAGAGGAGGAAAGAAAAATGCTTCTATAATATATCTTTCTCAATCTTATTAAGAGGTAGCTAAATCTATCGATTTATAATGTAACTACATTTGTTTATTCTCTTCTACTCAAGAAAAAAATTAATTTAATTTTTAAAGATTTTTTTTGTTGCGAAAATATTATTATACTCTTCAGTAACATTTCTTCACTGTAGAATTTAAAGATCTAGAAAAGAAATATAGAGATAATTTTTATCGTATACAGGGTGTAAATTAACTCCTTCAAGAAATACACTATGATGTAGACGAAATTCAGGTGATTCAAGTGATTTTGGGGTCGCAAATCGCAAGCAAGACCGTATATTGAACCTCAAACTTAGCTGAATGGTGTGGCACTGCATAGCATGAGCCAAATTTGGGCGACTGTGATCACGCGGCGTGGCCTAGTTGGTTTCCCCACTCCCCACTACCTCATCCTGAAGAGGTCCGCCTTCCACTCCAACGTGATGTACTCTGCTCTCGCGCCGGAGTCAGTAGCACGAGCAGTACCAATCTTGTTTAATACCAATAGCATTTATCATGTTTTTCGTCAAAAAGTATCGAGGAAATGAAAAAGTACTGGTAGTTTAATTCGCTTTTGGTGTACCATCATTTTGTTATGTTTGTGTTATATATATATTTTTTTACAGTAAACCGCAGTGGAATGTCCTTTTGAATGATGTTTAATGCTGTGCCATAGGTAAACCCAGGAAAAGTAAATTTTCTCAAATTGTAAATAATAAAAAAAAACGAACTGTAAAGTCATTTTTGTTTACAAACAACAAAACAAAACAAAGTGAAAATACTTGTAGCTGAGCAAATAGAGCTAGTTCTACGCAGCACCACTCCATTCAGCTTAGTTTGAGGTTCAATTTATGGCGTTGCTTGCGATTTGCGACCCCAAGTGTCTTATATCACTTTAATCTCCTGAATTTCACCTACATCGTCTCATTTATACATGGGCTTAAAGGAATAAATATATTCCGAGATACGAATGAAATCTTAACAGAAATAAAAGAAATGGAGATGAAACAAAGTTCATTAATCTTGAACGTTTTAGTAAAAATCAAGATGGCGGACGGGTGCGGACGTTTTTAATCACTCTCTCGAGTAGCGGACTGGGAATGTGTCAGTAAGATTTTCCGCTTTTAATTTATATTATATCTGATCCCTATCTATTTTATTACAACCTAACTGCTCTACAACTCATCATTATGCCACGAGAAAGTAAAAACCCATCAACTCAAAAATTGGTTAATGTTCGTCCACCTTCTTTGGATTCGCCTGGTAGAGCCGGAGACGAAGGCTCGCTCTCCGCTAAGATTGATCACGCTATTGCTGCACATTTTGCTGACTCATCGTCAATCGACCACCTCGTCTCCTTACTTTTGGATAAAATTCTAGAAAAATTGGATTCTAAGTTATCCGATTTGATCTCAAAATATCATCCCCTTCTAGAAAAAATGGAATCTACCTTATCAAGATTAGATCAACTCGAACAACAACAAAAAACATTACAAGAAAAGTTAACGGCTATTGAGTCCTCCCACCATCAGAATGAGACGCCTCGAATCGACTCTATTATCAAACAAATGGACGAACTTGAACAATATTCTCGTCGCTCCAACATTCGTATCTTTGGTGTTTCGGAGGAACCATCTGAACAATTACCTGATAAAATTTCTAAACTGATTTCCGACGTTTTAAGCGTTCCCATTACTACCTCAGATTTTACAGCGATCCACCGCTTGGGCCCTCGTGCGTCAACTCCCAATCGTCCTATAATCGCTCAACTGTCTTCATCAACACTCAAAGATGCGATAATAAAGAACCGCCGATATCTGCGTGGGACACCAGTTGTAATATTGGAAGATTTGACAGCCATACGATATCGTCTTTTACGGACAGCCAAATCGAAGTTTGGCCCCAAGAATGTTTGGAGTTTTGGCGGTCGAATATTTACCAAAGATTCAGCAGGGAAAGTGATTCCTTTAACATCTGTTAATGATTTCAACTTAGTCACTTGAAGTTGGTCATGATTTATCTAATTTTTTTCTTTGTTCTTTGTTTATTTATTTAATTTTAATTTTAAGAGAATTCTATTGATTCTTTTTTTTTTTGTTAGTTCTATATTGTTTTATTTGTTGTTCTAAGTTTAATTTATTTATTTATTTATTTATTTATCTATTTATTTATTTATTGTTTAAAAAAAGAGAGAAAAAGTTGTTTTTTTTCTTTTTTCTTTCTTTGATTTTTTTATATGATTTCATTAACTGTAAGGTTTTTTTCCTCTGTCTTTTCTTGATTTTCACTACCACATTAATCTAGTCCTTGCTATTTTACAATTATTGCCGAACTTTATTTTTTAGCTTTCTCTTTTTCAATATGTTTCCGATGATACTTGTACCGGTTCAATCTTTGTTTCTGTTTTTAAGGTTAATTCTCTTATTTTTTCCTTTTTACTGGAACTTAAAGGTGACTTATTTTATCGTTAAATAACACAATTTTCCTTTTGTCGTAACTCCAAATTTGAAACTTTTTTCTGACTCTTTATTTTCATTTCTCCTCCGCTACCTCAGTTTGATTTAATTCTTCTTATTTTTTTTTCTTTTTTTCCCCTTTCTCCTTCTCTTCTTTTTTTCCTCTTTTTTTCTTATATATTATTTCTTTTTTTTTGCATTTAGCCTTAATCCAAACTTCATTACTACCTTATTTCATTAAATTATTCTTTCCATTTATTTCATCAATGACCCAATACGAACTCCCTATCACTCTTGATAATTTAACCTCTGCTATAAGTAATATGCAAATCTCCTCTGCTGAGCATTATTTAAGTCTTTTTTACCTAAATATCCGTAGTATCAATGCTAACTTTTCATCCACTCTAGTTACTTTGAATAATATTCCGATTGCCCCTAAAATTATAATTTTCACGGAAACTTGGTCTTATGACCCCTCTGAAATTCCAGAAATTACTAACTTCAATACAGTCTCAATCCACCGGTCTAACAAACGTGGTGGAGGTATTTGTGTTTATATTACTAAAACTTTTAATTACACCATTATTTCTAAACATACAGTGGTATCGAATGACTTTGAAATTTTAACTCTTAGTATCAATAACAAATACATGGTTATTTCAATTTATCGTCCTCCTTCTGGCCATTTTCCAACTTTCTGTTCTCATCTAGCTTCTATACTCTTAGACTTACAAACGATGTGTAAACCAATTTTGCTTTTAGGAGATTTTAACATAAACTTTAATAAACCTTCTACCTGTCTTAACCTTCTATTAGACCCTATTACTAGAGCTGGCCTTACCCCTACTTCCTATTCCTTGTCTCATTTCTCTCTTCAACATAAAACCTACTCAGCAATCGATCTTTGTTTTTCTAACTTTAATAACGTTCTAATTAGTAATACTCTAGATGTTTCTATCTCTGACCATTTTCCTTTGTATATTATCTTTAACCAGTTAACCACCAACAAAGCCCGGCAAAATCTAGCTACGCCATCTCGTATAGTCTCCTCTGCTCGTCTCGCGATTTTCGAATCTTTTCTAATCCTTACAGATTGGTCACAACTTTTTTCTAGCACTAATGATATTAATCAACTCTTTGACCTTTTTCTATCTCAGTTACTTCTTGGTTACGATCGGTATTTTACAACACGGGCTTCAGTAAATTATTCTCCTACTATTAATTTTCGTAAACCATGGCTTACTCCTTATATTCTTGTCCTTTCTAAGAAGAAAAACGCCCTCTATCTTAAATTACGCCGCAAACCTTCCCGGGCTTTATCCAGAACTTTTAAGGATCTTTCAAATAATATTAAATACCTAGTAAACAAGTCGAAACAGGAATATTACGGTCGCTTATTTAAACAAATGTCTTCTAATAAATCCAAATGGAAAATTCTAAATAAATTGCTAAAAGGACCTTCATCTTCTAATTTTTTGCCTCAATCATTTAATAACCATGATACTACTTCTCTTACAGATTTTTTGTGTACCCTCCTTCCTCCTTCTCCTTCTTCTATCAACACCAACTTAAATTACCCTTTCAATGTTTCTCGTAACTCTCATACTTTCTTTGTATCTCCCACCTCATCAGACGAAGTCGATAAAGTTATATCGCAACTTAAATCTTCTTCCGCCCCTGATCCCCTTGGGTTACGCTCTGATGTTATAATCTCCATCAAACATTGTATCTCTTCTCCATTAGCTTATATCTTTAACCATTCATTAATCTCTGGTTCTTATCCATCAACTCTTAAGCTAACAAAAATTACTCCTATTTTTAAAAAAGGCGATCCTAATGTGTATTCAAATTATCGTCCCATCTCAACCCTACCTGTATTCGCAAAAATCTTCGAGAAGCTTTTTTTTATTCGTTTATCCCAATTTGTCTATTCTCATAACCTTATTAACCCTGCACAACATGGATTTACTCCCAATCGAAACGTCGAAACTGCATGCTACGATCTAATCGAATTTGCTTCTTCCGAAATGTCTTCTAATAAATATGTTGCTTCTATCTTCATCGATTTTTCTAAGGCCTTTGACTCTATCCCTATTTCTTTACTTCTTTACAAATTGTCTTTTTTTTATAATATACATGGCCCACCTTTGGCCTGGCTTTCTAATTTGTTAACTAATCGGCGTTATTTTTTAGCTTTTTCTGGAAAATCTTCCTTAACTCTAAACAGAAGCCATGGCGTGCCACAAGGTTCTATTCTTTCCCCTTTGCTTTTTAATCTATTTATTAACGATTTACCAACGGTTTTTTCTTTAACTAACCCCATTCTTTACGCTGACGATGTTACTCTTTTATTCTCTAACCTAAATACTTCTCAATTAATTTCTTCACTCAATTTGGCTTTATCCGAACTGAAAAATTGGAATGAAGCGAATTCTTTAGTTCTCAATACTGATAAAACTAAACTCATGTTTTTTTTTCAACGTAACAAACGTAACGTTCCTAATAACCCCTTAGTTTATTATGACAATCAATTGATTTCTGCTACTAATTCTTTTAAATACCTTGGCTTAATTTTAACCCCTGATTTAACTTGGGACCTCCATATTGACAATTTGTTAACCAAATTAAACAAAAATCAAGGGATGATCTCCAGACTCCAATATCTTCCAAACCATATTCTATTAACCCTCTACTACTCCTTGATACACTCCTCACTTTGCTACGGTATCATTTTCTGGGGATCCTCCACCTCGTATAATTTAAATAGAATCTTGAAACTACAGAAATGGTTCCTACGTACACTATTGAAATTTAATTTGTCTTTTTCAGTCTCTCATTACTTTACGCTTTTGCGCATACCAACTATTCATCAACTCTATACTATTCAATTATGTTCTTTTATTTATAAAGCCACTAACTCTCAATTGTCCCTATCTTCTTCTCTAAATATAAGACTACATCAACATTTCCATACCTATCCAACCCGTATAGCCAGTAATATTCGCTTACCGTTAATCAAAAACAACTATTTAGGTAGATGTATTTCTTTCATTGGCATCAAATATTGGTCTCAGCTACCCTTAGATATTCGTACCTTACCTACTTATAATGTCTTTAGAAAAGCTTTAAAAAATTTTATATTTGTCAACAACATCTTTTAAGTTTATTATAATTGTTTAGTAATTTCTGGGTTCAGCTAAATCAGCATTCTCACCAGTTGTATCAATTATTTTATTTTGATCCTTATATTATCTAGGTTATGAAAATAGTCTTAAATTTTTACATTTTCTAGTATTTTTCTCTCATAATTTTATTATATATTACTAATTAAAATTACTTATTTATTTTATTTGTCTACATTCATCAATGTTTTGTATTCAAAACGATTATTCTAAGTGCTTTTTACATTTTCACCGTTTTCATTTGGGCCTGCCCCGTTTTGTTTTGTTTTGTTTTATTTTTGA
Source organism: Rhysida immarginata (assembly GCA_023313115.1). NCBI lineage: Eukaryota > Metazoa > Arthropoda > Chilopoda > Scolopendromorpha > Scolopendridae > Rhysida > Rhysida immarginata. Next base: position 552,334 of record JAHWFO010084377.1, read on the forward strand.
ATATTGTTTTTTCCTCCACACGTCACTACTAACTGTATGTTTCATTATTGTATTTATTTCTAGTAGCCCCCGGGGACCTAACTCGTCGGTTTTGTACCATACCGGTCCCCGGACGGCGTCATTGTATCTTCCTCTAAAAAAATAAAAAAAAAAAAACAAAAAAAAAAAACATAATAAAAGTATTTGTTTCAACAACGTATTTTAATAATAAAGTGAAACAAAATAATTTTGATAAAAAATAGGACAATTAAAAGAAGAAATAGAAAATACTAATAAAACAATGTTAGAATTGGTTAAAGAAGATTCTGACAATACTATAGAAATTGTTAATAAAAAAGTCGATGAGTTAGACAAAGTCAATACTGATATAATTTGAATCGAAAAAAATTTAAAGACTCTGTTGATAAAAAATTTGTTGATAAAGATTATTTCAGTGAAATAATAAAAACTCTTGTTTAGTAATAAAGTGTCAGAGTTGGTTAAAAAAGATGACTTTGATAAAAAAAAAATAGAACATTTAAAAGATCAACTGAAAATAGTCAAAATGAATTTGATGAAAAGATAGGACAGTTAGAAGATCAACTGGAAAGTACTGTCAATACAGAATATTTTAATAAACCATATCAGAGTTGGTTAAACATAATGACTTTGATGAAAAATATCGAATTTAATTGATACAACTGTTGTAAGTGTTACTAAAAGAGATGGAATACTGCTTCGTGTCTTATTTCCATAATTTTATTTTAGAACAGAGTAACTATGGCAACATAACCATGAAACGATTTAGGAGATTATAACCATATAATATTTATAGCTGCTGATTGCTTAACTTTGAATCTAATAACAGAATTTATGCTTATCACAACATCCCCTCTCAATCAGCTACGTTACATAGTATAGATTATATTATATAATGCCTAATTTTAGAGATAATTTTTCATTGAGATGTGGAGGTACAAATTTAGTTAGAATATTGGCAATCATTTCTGACGATTGTTCATGTAGAACATCAATTTCTCCACTTTCTTTTGCCTCTCTTATGTAATAGTAGCGAATGTCTATATGCTTTGTTCTACTTCTATAACAACAATCTTTGGCTAGCTTATGGGCACTTTGATTGTCATTAAACATTATGGTTGGTTTTTTTTATTAGATCACAAAGTCCCATTTCTTTGAGTTGTCTTCTCAAAGTTGTCGCTTCTTTTGCAGCAGTTGTTTGTGCGATATATTCTGATTCTGTTGACGAGAGTGCAACAATTGGTTGTCTCTTGTATTCCCATTGGATAGGTCCTTCTGCTAGTTTAAAGATGCATCTTGTAGTTGCCTGTCTTTTATCAGGGTCTGCTCTCCAGTTTGCATCAAGGAATCCTACAAGTGTCCCCTCTGACTTTAGGTAGACTAGTGACTTGTTTGTAGGCCCTTTAAGGTATCGCATAACTCTTTTTGCAGTGTTGAGATGTTGACGGTTTGGTTCATTGTTGAAACGACTTAGATGATTTGTAGCATAAAGATATGTCTGGTCTTGATATGTTATCTATGTACGTTAGTGAGCCTACGATTTGCGGTCCTTATAAAGCGGTCTCGGGTAACGATCGACATCAGAAGAACTAAACTTTTTCAAGGACGGTAACATCCATACGCTTGGAACTAGGTGGGCGATTAAGCACCGAAACACGAGTATCACTCATAATTCGAGGGTATAAGAACCCCATTTTTGTCTACTCAGTTTTGATTCACTAAAGGTAAGGTTTAATCGTCTTATGTTCTAATTGTTTTTTTAATTCTAATTCCTATTCTGTCTTTGTCTCACTTTTTTCCTCTTTCTTTAGGTTCCACAATAAGTTAAAGTCACAAGTCACTTAATTACCAAAGGGGTATCTGAGGTTCCAAAAATGGTAAGATTTCTCTGTTAGGGTTTACCTCTATAATCAGCCAAAACAGCGGGTGAAGGGCCCCAAACGGATTAACAAAGTTCGATCTTACTTTATAGTCTTCACATGTTTGTCAAGGCAGCGATTCAGCAACAGCCAATCAGGCACAATTCTGGGTGTTCCATCAGTAGGGTTTGCATTCGATTCTATGGCTGGACTCCCCTAGCAAGTAGCAGATAGGTTACAAACCAATTTTTTTACAAGATATTGGTGAAATGTAAGGAAAAGAAAGAAATAAAGAAATGATAAGAGTCTACTTAGCTATGGTTCTCAGCTTATTTGTAGGGGCTTCCAAATCGGTCATCATCCGTCATGAGCATGGCCGGTTGTTCCATTTTCTTTCATGGGGCGGCCATCATCAAGAAGAATCGTCTTCAGTATTATAATAAACACAGTAAGCATTGTCGCAGACAGGCGACGGATGCAGGGAAAACTGAGCTCGGCCAAGCCATCCATGAGCGGGTTTTGGTAATTTCATCACAAATAGTCAAGGGCTCAAGGCCTAATCCGATAGCAAAAATTTTTTTCATGGCTTCACTTCGGAGGCCAAACATTCCAAAAAAAACTACTCCAGTTTTCTTATTTTCTTTTTCTTGCACCCACTAAGTCATTGTTCCTCACCGGTCATTGTTGAAGATAAGACATTGTTCTGGGAACAATAAAATGACAGTAAGGGGAAATGAAACCGAGAATGATTAAAGTTCAGAGTTCACAAAAAAAATATGATGAACAAAGTTGCTGACGATCCTGAAGGCACTCTCTTGCAAAATACAGTTTTACAAGGGGTAACGATAAGAGCACGAATGAATTTTTTCCTCTTTTTTTTTGAATAGACAACAAACAATAAACGTTGGGGAGTTACAATATCCAAGCTTTTTATACAAAGCATGACAGTACACTATGTTTTTTGTTTTTCCGTCCCCTGACATCCCCTGGTTCATAGTTGCACGTCTGCATGCATGCAAGCATATTTGTTGCCGTCTTTCACCTTTGTTCTCAATGGCCCGTGGTGCCCCACATCTGGCACGTTTGCTGAATTTGAGTATTGCTATTCTGCCGTGCATGGTACACTTTCACCACGGCAGCAGGTGAACAGTTCACAAAACAAGCCATTTTAGAAATACTGGCGCCTTTGGCTCGGAAGCAGATGATCATGCCCTTTTGTAGGTCGGATAAAACCCTATATTTTGCCATGACTCCAACAATTACTTCCCTCACCCTTCCCATACCCCTCCCCCACCTCTGATACTGGTACGTACTTCTGGATGTAACCATTATCCACAGATGTTGAACGTAGGGAGTGGTCATATTTATGTGACTGGTCTGTGTATAACATAGTTATTGCATAATCGGATCAACCTTTATTTTGGTGTGTACTTTTTGTCTTAAAGTTTAACTTTAACTTAAACTCGTATATGTATATATAACAAAATAAAAACCAAATTACCTTAACTGTGGATAAATAACATCAATGGTAACACAAAGAGCCAAAACCGCTTTTCCACAACAAAATATTTTAATATTGAATGCACTTGAAATGAATGTGCTTATCGAAATAAATAAATTAATTAGTTATTAATGTAATGAAACAATAATTACATAGCCGAAACCAAGTTGTGACGTCACCCCTGTAAGGGTAATTAATATGCTTAAACTAAACAAGGGCAACCAGGATGTGATCCTAGGTCCAAAACAAAATCTGTTAATTCCTAATTTTATTTGTATTCTCACGGTTTATTCTTTAATTAAGTACATAGAAATTACAACAATAAGATTTGATTAGTGCTTGGCTTTTAAAGGGGAATGTAGGTTATAGCAATCTCCACGTTGGTCAATAGACCACTGTTTGGCTTCCCGTGTTACATCAAACAAACAAAGTTATACCCAGGTCCCATGGACGTCTTCTATTTATTCTTACCTTGGGAGTTCAATGGTTGAACAAAGGGTGTCAAAGTGTACGGCTCAGGTTCATCATGTCTTCTATTCTAATAACAATGAGATGTATTCATTTTATAATAAGACTGAAAATTAAATGAAGATTAAAATATGAGTTTGCACTACTAGCTTCACTAACCTAATCTGGTTCCAGTAAATATGAATATGAACCATAATTTAATTAATAAAAGTTTACCAACAAGAATTAATCAAAAAGAAAATGCTTTCATGGCCTGGGGAAAACAGATTATACATACTCTTTGTGACGATCTTCCTTCTTAGGAATCTGGGCTCAAATGGGAATCTTCAAACGTGATCACGTCATTTTTGGGACAATACTAACTGAATTTTATGGGATAACTGTCATTATTTAACTTGGGTCACAACTATATGAAAACTACATTAAAAAGCCTCGGTTTTAAGCAAAATTATAGTTATAACTTTTGCACCTTGGAAATAAAATAAAAGAATAACGAAATAACTAAAGGAATTTTAGTGTTCCCTTCATGGAAGATGCCCATGAGCCGGGTACAGGGTTGCAAACAGTCGGATAACTACGATCCAACCTACCACTTAGGCATCTGTATGCCTGCACATGAGGGTGAGAATTGGGAAAAAGCCACATGTGTCCTCGACGGTGCAGAGTCCATCTCTAAAAAATACAAGTTCCCTCGTTTGAGATGGGGTTTGGAAACGACCAATCAGTAATTGATTATCACATCAGAGGTCCGGAATCTGGACGTTAGATGTAAGGTCAAAAACGAAGCTGAAAGCTTGTTTCTGGACTCTTGAATTAGGTGCCAATTCGTCTCACTACCACCTGGAAGAGATTCACCATGTGCGGGTATTGTAGCCTATCTTAATACAGAATGGCCTTCAGTGAAATCCCTATTAATCAGCTACAACTAAAAGTGACACATGAAATTGGTTTTTTTTATAATAATTACTAATTCCTAATCATACCAGAGAAATGTTATTAAGATTTATTTTAGGCTTTTGAAAGTCTTATTAATTGCACTATTCCCTTTAGCTTTAACTTTGTACTCTATCTAGTGTTTACTATACCCACTATGAATTCAAAATTTAAGTGTTAATTATATTATCCATAATTCTCATGAATATTTCTAAAACATCAATTATTATCAAAACACTGTATAATTATTCTTATGCAATTTATACTGGAAACTTATGTAGTATTGTATGATAATTACTTTACGAGTCACATATTAATCATTAAGTGTAGTAAGATAGTATGTACCATGATCCGGGAAATTCCTACCACTCTTGTGACGATCACACTAAAGTAGAAGCAAGCGGAAGACGACAAGGAAATGAGAAAATGGTTTCAAGGGAAATCCATTTTCTAGGAAAAGGGGGTGATATCGCATCCAAGTTTTATAATCATAATTATTCATACGAGAATGGAATCCTGAATATTAAATTATGCTCATTATTGCTATATTACAACTTTTGAATCGTTTACTTGAATAATCTTGAGCTAAGATAAGTTATGAAAGATAGTTTATTCCTCTTTTATTAAATTTCCAAGCCCGGATAATAAATTTTATTAGAAGTTTAGAATCTATTTTTCTGAATGAATGTTTCCCTCTCTTTTCAAGTTTGTTTATTGCCTAAGATTGGAATGCTTTTAGCTTTCATTTCTCTTTCACTGAACAACATTGACAGGCTCTTCTTGGCACCTCAGTTGAGGCAGCTAGAAGCCTTTGAATTTGACAGTTTATGGAAACGATTCAACTTGGAAAGAAGAGCAAATCGCGGGGGTGAGATCAAAGACACCCAAGGGGAAAAGTTTACCCCCAATGACAATTAAGAACAGCAGAAAGCCAATACTCAGATGTCTGCATTCATTCTCCTCGAATGCTACTCATGTGCTTCAACAATGGGGTGAACATATGTTTTACGTACCTTCTGAGCTAAGTGTCTCAGATTTTGGAGCTCTTAAAAATCAGAGGCAAAAAAACGACCGGGCTAAACCAAGAACTTCCCTCTTGTTTCTTTAATGATATTCAAAAAAATATTCAGAAAACTGGATAATATGCGATTTTGCTCAATGAAAGAAAGAGCAAAACGATATCAATTAATAAGAAGATTACAAAACTATGCTCTATTTGAATATGAATAAATTTTAAGTGAGCTGCACGCCACAATTATATTTGATTTACAAAATTTATGTGTGTTTATCAATTTGAAATGTAATCAATTTAATTATTAATATGTATATGCAATGTTTTTCACTTGTTAAATATTGGTTCAGATTTATTTACAATTTTTTATAATGTAGCTCCCCTGATTTACCTTCATCTGTGGCAAACATTTTCCTGTAATTACCCCATCAGGAAAAAATAGTTTCATCATGTACATGACCTATCTTTTTAAAATTTTTCCCTTTCCTCACTGTTTTGGGATGAAAAAACGTCTCCCATTTCTTCACTTTCTTAAAATGGCTACATTTTCACTTGTTTAAAACCAGTGTTTTGTCATATCAGTGTTTGCAATTTTTGCCGCTTGATGGCCACTACTGTAGCGCACCAAGTGGGTTTCTTGAAGCGTATATCAATTCACTAGGTTCCAATACACCAATTCGATTTTTAAATCATTTACCTTTAATTTTAGCTTTGAAAACTACCTCAGAAGAGGTAGGAATAGAAACATTCCTTTTGCAACTCACAGGAATAGCATCTATTTGTTCTTAAACTGTAGTGACACAGATGTTTTTCTTAACCTGTCCCCTCGGTTTTTAGAACAATTTCTGTTTTTCAGGCTAATCTTAGAATTGAGAGATCTTAGAACTTAACATTTTCTTAAAAATGATCAGTAACTGGAGATAATGGAGAGTTACTAGACTACTGAGAAATGGTGGAACGAAAACAGAGGAAGCAGTCCATTAGCTCCGTGCTGTATTGATAAGATAGTGAGCATATCAATAGAAGAATCGGTGACTGTTAGACTACACAAAGTGAGGAATGGCAAAAACATCCAGTGTACATCTAAAGTAAGTTTACGTGATTAATAATCGGCAGTGTTTTTCTGGGAGTTTTAGTGCCGATTATTTAATTTCGTAATACTTTACGAGCCATTTGTTGAATTCCAAAGACATGAAAAATTATTAATAATTTTTTTTATTATACATTAATTCATGTGTTAGGTTCAACAGAGTAGTTGTGGAGCCTGTTAAAAATTCGCCAGCACACAACTGATAATAGGCCTAACATAAATAGCCATTTTTAACTATTGGCCTAACTTTAATTAGCCATTTTTAACAATAGGCCTAAAATTAATTAGCCATTTTAACAATCGGCCTTACTTTATATAGTCATTTTAACAATAGGCCTTACATTAATTAGCCATTTTTAACTATCGACTTAAAATTAAATAGCCATTTTTAACTATAGGCCTAGAATTAAATAGCCATTTTTACTACAGGCTTAACATTAATTAGTCACATTTTACAATAGGCCTAAGAGCACTGAATTTTAAAACACAATGAGCATGAACATCGACAAAGCTTCATAACGGGCACGTGCTCCAAGCTGCCATCAACAATGCTTAAGTAATAAACAAAAACACTGTAATCACTTATGACTCATCAGTACAAATTGATTGATATATTACATGCCCTAAGTTCATATTCTTAACGTTAGTGCATGTGCCTGAAGGGGCCCACGAGAGCTCATCAGAAGCTGATTATATCACAGTTGATTTCTTCCATTTTCACATTATCGTGCAAACGATTGCCGGCCGGACATAAAGATATGGGCTCATTTCAGTACTTTTTGGGGGTGATTTTCGCGGATGTAGCATTTCAAAAATCGAAAAGAATGTCATATTTGTCTTCTGCTCATTATTCCCGTTTGAATGACATATTACAAGCCTTATATTGCCAATAAAAAAATTTAATGGGGGGGGGGAGTTGGGCCTCAATAGTCACGTGACTGTTAGACCGATTTGGATCACAAACTAATCAGGTGATCTCAGAAAGTGTCTCTATCTAAGAGTGAAAGCAGAATTTGAAAAAGTTAAAGCATTCTCGAGTAACTGAAGACATACAGACAGACAGACGGACAGACTGACAGACACACAAACAAAGCAAAACCAATATATGCTCTTCAGCATATAATAAGGCAGTGTCTATTGAGGGAGGCAAAGGAGTCACGTGAACTGTCAGTCAAGCGACCAGATTACTGGCAAAAATTTGTGTCCCTAAATTTATGCTATCCCTGGGAAAGGAGTCACATGTGTCTTCCCTGGAAAAAATTTATATGTCTGGAAAGGAAAGTGAAAGAAGGAGTACTGGTCAGAGAAACTCTGCAGCTAAAACAGAAAAAGGCTATAAGGGCATTGGAAACATCAGAACAACAGGAATTTCGAATAGAGCAAGAGGGTATACGGGCTACATCAAGGGCAAGAAAATATTGAGTGCAAATATCCAGTTATATTCCCTGGTGGTCAAGATAGACCTTATGTTAACCAGAGGCAAGTAAAGAAGAGTGTAAATTGAGTACTGTTATATCACCTAGAATTCCTGTTTTTCGGATTTTTTGTAGAATGGATTATCCCTTCTCTCTGTGTTGTTTTGATTCAGTTATTATTTAACCAATTTGGAGTTATAATTTAACTTTTTGAGTGTTTTGTTTACCTAAGTGTGTAATTAGCCTAAGCAACGCCAGTTCTCTGCTATTTTTTTATATTTTCTTATTTTATTCTTTCTTTAGAAAAAATAAGCTTTTATATGATAACTATTAAACCAAGAAAACCTTGGAAGTCTGCCTATCTGGGTAGGCCTGTAACTCGAGAAAGCTTTTACAAATTATAGGGAAATTCAAAATGATTTACAGCAGTTTAAAATTTTAGTGTGCATTTGTTTTAAACATAAACTAACCAGACAGGGTTTATAATGCAGAAAACTAGAGATAATGCCCAGCAGTCTATCCATTGCGTGCAACAGTACTTCACTTTAAAAATAAAATGGTCTTAACATTCACTAAGATGGTCTAACATTTCAAGAGAAGGGAGAAAAATTTATTATCTACTCAGACATGGCGTGATTAAGCACTGCAATCAGTGACATCTGGGAGTTAAGGCAAGATTTCCCCGTTGGGATTTACAACAGCACAAATGCAAAACTTGCAAATATCAATATGACATATGGGGACTGAGGTGGCTTTATTGTTGCAATAAAAGTAAATATGGCGGCTTTGAATGATAAGCTGTGAATGAATAACAATGTCCTGAAGGAATGGCCGCCAAGGTCACTGAAAGTCAAACAGAGTGACTTTTTTCTGTGGAGATTTCTGAAAATGCAGTGTATGTATCACCGCATGCAGAGAGCTTGGATGACCTGAAAACATGGATTTGTAATGGTCTCAGACATTTTGAAAGCCATGCTGAAAGGAGTTTGGGACAAGATTGACTATCATTTTGACATTGTCGGGGTGACACGAGGGAGTCATATAGAACATTTGAAATGCCAGAATCAATAAGTCTTTTGAGTTATCCTTCATGTAATACATGGTCAGGTTAGATTATGTTATAAAGTAAATGCATAGTAAAATTTAAAAAATGTCGTATATTATTTTGTATCACCCTGTATTATGCTGCTTAATCATAAACAGTCCTCCTACAATTAACTTTGCTAGTATTAATCATCCAATTAACAATAATTACATACAAGATTTAATAACGATAACAATAAACAACAATACAGGCAATTGTGTCACAAGCTTTGGAGAGGGGGAAGTTGAATCCCAACGAAAGCCCAGTTTGCAAAAGGTGGTATAGGCAAATGAAAAAATTTAATAAAGGTGGCATAGAAATATTAATAAAGAGAGACAAGAACAGATGATAGTAGGCGATAAAAATCCGAAAGAGAGTGTGTTGGATAATAGTGAAATAGGAAAAAGAGAAATTAAGAAAAACTAACTGTTGAATGTCCAGGAGAGAAAGCGTGCGAACTGGTCATTTGCTGTTGGAGGAGAAAAGGCAGGTTCAGGGCCATCCAGCATGCATCTTGGGTGAAGGCGGGAAGACGAGAGAAAAGATAAAGAAAAATGAGGAGAAAATTTGGTAAAAGTGAAGCAACAGGTGGATACACTTGATGATCCGCTGTCCCAAAGTGATCCCAGGAACTTTGAGACATGCGAAGCTTCAAGGCATCCATGTTCACAGCAGGTAAGGTGTTTTTCTCATTCCATTGAGATAATCCACAACTAAACCTCTCCGTAACGTTGTTAGCAGGAACCAAGAAGCTAGCTCCTCACAAGTTCCACAAGGGGAAGGGATACTAGGAGCGAGAGAGATTTTTCCTTTTCAGGAAAACCTGAGCGTCCATTCCCTTGTAACAAAAGAAGTAAGTTTCTATCCATGTGTAACCGAATTGATAGAAATCCTTATTGTTGTCCAGGGTGGCCTGGAATCCAGCCGCAAAGCAGATGTCCAGGCAAAAAAAAATCCTTCGTTGAGTGGCAGTTTAATAGAGCCATTGAATTGCATGTAGTTTGAGAGCATTTGGAAAAGGCACCATTTGTTCCTTCACGAGCGGGTATGCATTCTAGAAAAGTTACATATCTTGGAGCAACGACTGGTGAAAGCAGCATTAGTTCTCATTGTCAGAGTAGCGTACACACACGGTTTATCAGTGGACTTTGTCCATCATGGCTAATAACCCGTCCTATAACAATAAGAAGTACATTTCTTAAAATTCTTTATGTGAGTTGGCTAGCGATAGATTATATAAAGACAAAGTAAATAACAACTCTTTAACCACAACACTAACTAAGTAAAAAGAAAAATACAACCTAATCCTAGAAGCGCTTTTCGAGGGCGAAGCTTGAAATTTGGAAGAAGAAACCTGTCCGCTGTGGCGAAACACTCGTTGGATACGGGACATAGAATATCATTCAACGATCTTGTACTTGTTAAAGCAATAAAAAATAATCGCCTTCTGGATGCCTTTGAAAGTTTAGAAATCTCATCAGCCAACAGCAAAAATTTACTAAACTCCGACAAGGGACCCATTGGAGATTCTCAACTGATTAACTATTGGTCCAAACGGACCAATCACTGATCTAGCCCCCTTAGTGGGGTTTATCACTCTTTCTGTCATTGGTGCTGTCAGACTATAAATATCGGTTTTGTTCTTTTTCACACTCAGTATCATCTGGTGTGTTACTCCCTTCTTTTCCACCTGCTGAATGATGAGAGCTTCGCCCTCGAAAAGCGCTTCTAGGATTAGGTTGTATTTTTCTTTTTACTTAATTTTTGTTGTGGTTAAAGAGTTGTTATTTACTTTGTCTTTATTTATCATATCCACATTTTCTTCCCATTTGTATATTTATTTCTGGTTTCCCCAGGAGTTTATACTTTTATGATAGATTATATGTAAAATTGTTAGCGAAACATTTGTTTAAACTGCATCTATCTTTTTGGATCACTGACAGGCTTTCTACGAGCCACGTTGATTTCGGATGCATCATATTTGCCTACGGTTACAGTAATCCTCCCTCGCAAAAAATGGATTACGTGACACTTTCCATGTAGAAGTTCAGTTCTATACATTTAAAACAGTTAGGAAAAGTTTTGTTCTGGAAACCTGTTTTTTTTGTTTGGTGAATGCAAGGTTTATCAATGCTTATTCATTCGCATTTAATGGTGGATGTCTAGTATTGCAGTTATCAATATTTTATATTGAATTCTTTTTTATATATATTGAATTAGTTATAAACCGATGTCTTGTTTTCTTTTCTGATGTATAGATTGATTATTGTAATTTATTTAATTATTGTTGTCACAAAGTTTACTTTTACGATTTGTATGTGACTGGTTTATTAATGTGGCAACTGTTTTCTTTCCCTCATGGGTAGTTCACTCGATCACAGGAACTTATGCCGTTTAATTGCTAGCAAATTATAATTTTTATTTTTTACAATTTTACAATAAAGACCAGAAACTGTGGACACCAGTATACTAAGTAAAGGAACACTGAAACACAAATCCACATGATAATTTCTATTGACTCAGATGTACATTTTGGAAACAAAATTTTCTTCTTCAGTGAGTGATTACCAACAAGAGCTACGAAGAATATATAAGATACAGGAACCAATCAAATAAAATACAAAATTAAAGCAGAATACAAAGCTAAATCCAAAAACGAAATACAAAATATTTCTAACCATAGTAAACAAATGATATATCACAACCAATCAGAATATCCTTCAGAGCAAGAGCAAAGAAAAACGAACTTCCCCCATCTAAACTTATGGCATGTGATATATTCATTGTAATCGAAACAATGGCACGTGCTCTAATGGAACCCTTATGACACCGTCAAAAATTTTCAATAAGATATGGCATGTAATATATCAAACAAATTGGGATGAAGTATCATGAATGAATATAACGGAAAATTATTGCTAGTCCAAATTTAAAAAAGCCACTTTGCTTAAAAGAGCCTCACAAGATTTCGGAATTGGGTAAAGTTATGGTTTCCAATTTTAACTGATAATTGGTTACGTATTTACTTCCCGAATTAATTGGGTGGCGCAGTCATTTTCTACTTAATTGGTAATTAGGATTAAGTAAACCGGTCCCTTACAACACTTTGCTGAGCACTTTCAATCTGAAGCACAACAGAACAGCATTTCATTGTGTATGGGTCTCAGACCCTAATTAATGCAGTCGTCTGCGCCATTAAAAAGAACACCAGTTTTAATCAGAGTCCGGTCCGCCCTTCCGTTTGTGAAAATAAAACGGGTAGCCGAGGCTCATTTTGGTCCGACCCGGTCGTGGAAGTTCACCGGGGTTTACAAATTTATTAAAAGAGGTTTGGGGAAAGACCAGGGAAACAGAAGGTTTAAGTATAAACACACATTTATTCTTTAATAAAAATATAATACAAAGTTAATATGATTATAATATCTTCAAAGGTAAGCTAAAGAATGAGTTGTTAAATCATTACACACACTTTATATTAAAAGCTCCATAGCAATATCTGAACTTTACTTTTTCCACTCTAGTTACAGATTAAATTCTTTAAACTTTTAATTTAATGTTATTCTATTTCTCAACAGCTCTTAATATCTTTTTATTATTTTACAAATTAATTATCATCTTAGGCACTGTATTCATAATTTCAAACGTTTTAAACTGATTCAGAATTATTCACTTTTCTCTTTTTAAATGAAAGTTAAATTAGAACAAGATTTCTCCCAATTTACTATATTTACAAATCAATATGCATTGTGACTTTTGTGATATAAAAAGAATGAGAGAGGATGTGCATCATTACCCTTTCTTCTCGATGACTCCGTCGTCGCTCGTCGCTCGCTGCGGTGAGTGGTGGGGGATGGCTTGACTTCTTCTCTCGTCGGGCTCCGCGATAAGTTTTTTAACTAACATTGGCTTAAGTTATAACAATAATCATAATAATATTCATTTTTATTTGTTTCTTTTGGTCAGGGTAATAAACTGTTTCTATCTAAAGGTAGTTGGTTAGTGAACGTATTTCACTCTAAACAACACAAGACTTTTTCATGGTTTGTCTCTTCTTCTCCCATTCTATTAGACTAAACCTCTACACACCTCACAATCAACTGCTTCTTCTGTAGATCTCGACATCAACTGTTCCTTCTGTACATCTCGACAAGAACTGATTTTTTAGTCTCTCTAAAAATTGTAAAGAGATTGGTCACTGACGATGGAATAATCACCGTTGATTGGTCAAACAATTTAATAGGTGCTCAAGAACTGAAAGATATGGCACAGAGCTCGCTATCGAGGAGGAGGGCGGGTTTCAAGGTGAAAAGACGAACTCTCTCGACTCCACTCGACAGAGCTAACTGTAAATTAATGCCGTTGTCAAACAATTCTGAAAAGAAAATATCTCAACTTCACGAACGTATTGTTTAACAATTCCAATGGTTTCAATCATAAATCGTTTTTATAACAAAAGTTATAAAATCATCCCCAAACTGTTAATTATCTTTATCAAAGATCATGATTGTTCTTTAAAAGTCTTAGAACAACATAAACAAAGGGGCGGGTCGCCACAATTGCACTAGAACACTGAGATAACACGATAAAGAAAAAAATTTTCTGTTTCACACTTACAGTTACCACTGTGACAAAAAAATAGTTATGTGCCAAAACGACACTCTTCTGGCATGTATGAATATTTAAATTGTGCAAGAGTATGCAGAGGAAAAATAAATGACTCAGAAGGCAGATGAATTAATTTAAGTTAAAATATATCTTTTGTTAACTAAACAAGTGGTGTCCTTAAAGTATAACAGAGGGACACCAGGAGTTCCAACTAGTTTCGCCATTTATTCCCGGCTTTCTCAAGGATATACAGCAAGAGGCATGCAAGCCTTTATATATACAGAACAGTGGTTGTCACAGAGTTCGAATTTTGGCGACACTGGCTCGAGGTTTCGCTCTCGATACTTCTATCATTCGAAGACGGGCGCGGAGGAGAGCAAACAGTGTCGTCATACGAATCATCACAAAGCAGCCCATGGGATTGAAGATCATGATCGAGCGGCAAATTTTGAAAGTTCGAAGCGGGAACGAGGGAGAAGAATAAATCAACGTGCGGTTAGCAACGAGGTCGGACCAAAGAGAGATGAGAGTGAAAGCACAAGGAGGAAGTGGCTTTACTCGTTGAATCCGAGCGGTGAAGTCCGAGACGGCTTGTTCGGCGTCGTGGGCCGAGGCTCGCCGTGTAATGCAGGAGTTACCTCAACAGCGTTGGAGCCAGGCCGGACGGAAGCTGTTCCCTAAATATGTAGGCCCATTTAGGATCCAGCAGGTGATTAATAAAGTTTCAGCGAGGCTGCAAATTCCACCTCGTTGGAAGTGTAAGAAAAAGGTCATCCATTGTTCATACCTAAAACATTATATTCAGCCCAGAGGCCTGATTAAACCACCAGGTCCTATAAAGGATCTCGATTTTGAGGACGTTTATAGAGTGGAGGCTTTAAAGGATGTGAAGGGGAAAAAACCAAACCGGAGGTTCCTGGTGAAATGGGTCGGCTATGAAGTACCGACATGGGAGCCTGAGTCCAATTAGCATCGTTGTCAGACACTCATTAGTCGTTTTTTTGAAAAGCGTCGGCAAGCTCTGGTATTTCATCAAGCTCAACACACTGCGGAAGCAGCAATCCCATCGACGTCCCATAATGCAAACAGCCCTCTACATACGATCAACTCGCAAGAGATTTTGCGGTTAAGGGGGGTGAGGATGTCACTGAGTTCGAATTTTGGCGACACTGGCTCGAGGTTTCGCTCTCGATACTTCTATCGTTCGAAGACGGGGGGCGGAACAGTGTCGTCATGCTAATCATCGCAAAGCAGCCAATGGGATTGAAGATCATGATCGATCATTTTGCTTATGCTAAATGAGAAATTGCTTATGTAGATTTTGCTTAGAGCTTAAGGATTTCATTTTATTTTCGTTTTATTTTATTCATTGAGTTTCCATGTTTTATATTAAATTCATTTTATTTTTATACCCTACCACTGTTTACGTGTACTTTTAATTTCCACTGCGTCAGCTACTATTTAGCCTGCTCATACACGTTACAGTGGTACAAGTTAAGCAATGAGCGTAAATACATACAAGAACCAATTTGATATAAAGCAAGCGGGCTAATGAGTTCAAAAAGGATGTAATGGCCAGTAGAATGAAATAGAATAAATGAAAAATTTTGTTTTTAAAGATACACAAAAGAGAAGTTGTACAACAGAGATGGTGCGTTTAACGCGGACCGAAAAGAGAACATATCCGGTTGTCCGAAGACAAGAGAATTTACATAAAAAAACAAAATAAAATAAAGGGGTAAGAAACTTAAAAAATGCAGAAGAAACATAAAATGAAAAAAATGAAAAAAAAAAACAAACGAGAGAAAATCATATTAGATCAGATAAAGAACTAAGTATTGCAAACACATTAAAGTCCGTCTGGCAATTGAGAAGCAAGTGTGGGGTGGACCTCTTGGCCTTGAATATTTCGATCGCTTCGAGGTGTAGCAGTTTTTTCTGGTTTATTACAGATGTGCAAGACAGGCATAACCTCTTCTTTTGTCTTCAAAGTGTGTCCAGAATCTGCGAGATGGTTTGCATATTGGGAAACACGGTCCCGTTTTTTATACGAGTCAAGGTGTTCCTTGAATCGCAATGCAAGATTGCGGGTTGATAATCCCACATAGAACATATAGCAAAACGCACAATTCAGGCGGTAAACTCCGGATTGGGAATATTTGTCGGAGGTGATGGAGGTGGGCGAGTTCAGGGTGCGAGCAGTTGGGGTTGGAGAACTAAATGATATTCAGAGGCCAAGGGACGATAAGAAATCGGAAAGCTGGGAGAAATTAGGTCCCAGATATAGTAAGGACGTCCACTTTTTAGTATGTGGCGAAACAGGCGGTGGGGGGGGGGAACGGCCCATCTGCGGCGGTGAAGAATGAGAGAGAACGTGGAGGTCGAACATCCATTGGAGTGGGCGAGGTGTCAGATTATGCGGAGTTCTGAAGATCTGGATATAGGGCAGAGGGGGAGCTTCAGGGCACGGTCGATTAGGAATCTCAGTGAGGCTTGTTTGTGGGTGGTGGGGTGTGAGGAGGAATGGTGTATTAAGTTGGAATACGTGGTCGGTTTACGGAAGACAGAAAAGGAGAAGCGGTTAGTGTGGGGGTCGTTGGTGATGAGGATATCAGGGAAAGGGATGGACCGGTTAGTTTCTAGTTTAAAAGTGAATTGGATATATGGAGAAAGTGTTAGGGTTAGGGAATTGCGTACATTATAAGTATTAGGGAGGATTTTCAGGTTAAAGAGGAAAGTGGAAAGGGATTTGGCAACGAAGTCGGCAGGAGCTGGGGAATAGATAACGACGGGACGTATAGGCATGTTAGGTTTATGGATCTTGACTAGG
>JAHWFO010084377.1:574148-599952 GCA_023313115.1 Rhysida immarginata
GGATCAGTGGTTTCCTGTTATCTTTATTGAAGTTCGTCCACAGTTTCCGGCTCCAGTTCTCTCCTCCCTAATACTTATAATGTACGCAATTCCCTAACCCTTACTGAGTCCCTTTCTTCCATCCACACTGATGAGCACCTCCCCCTTATGTCCCTTGACATCACCAACTTATACACTAACATCCCTGTCACCCCCACCCTTTCTATCCTACAGTGTCTGTTACTAGCTGCGTCTTTCCCTGCACCCGATACTATTGACCTACTAGCTATCCTCTCTGTAATTTCTTCGCAGAACTATTTCTCCTTTAACAACTCTTACTGTTCCCAACCCACAGGGCTAGGAATGGGGTTCCCACTCAGCAGTTTTCTGTCTGAGGTTTTCCTACAGCACCTGGAATTAACACACGTTATCCCCCTTCTCAATAATTGCTCTGTCATCGCATATTTCCGATATGTCGATGACATCCTCATCCTTTTTGACTCCCGAAACACTACTCCCACTAATATTGTTAACACATTTAACTCCTTTTCTCCACATATCCAATTCACTTTTGAACTAGAAACTAACCGGTCCATCCCTTTCCTTCATATCCTCATCACCAACAACCCCCACAATAACCGCTTCTCTTTTTCTGTCTTCCGTAAACCGACCACATCCTCCAACTTAATACATCATTCCTCCTCACACCCCGCCACCGACAGAGAAGCCTCATTGAGATTCCTAATCGACCGTGCCCTGTAGCTCCCCCTCTGCCCTCTATCCAGATCTTCAGAACTCCGCATAATCCGACACCTCGCCCACTCCAATGGATATTCGACCTCCACGTTCTCTCGCATTCTTCACCGCCGCAGACGGGCCCTTCTCTCCCCCCCACCTCCTGTTTCGCCCCATACTTAAAAGTGGACGTCCTTACTATATCTGGGACCTAATTTCTCCCAGCTTTCTGATTTCTTATCGCCTCCGAATATCATTTCATACTCCGACCCCAGCTGCTCGCACCCTGTTCCCGCCCACCTCCGTCACCTCCGACAAATATTCCCAATCCGAAGTTTACCGCCTGAATTGTGCGTTTTGCAATATGTTCTATGTGGGATTATCGACCCGCAATCTTGCATTGCGATACAAGGAACACCTTGACTCGTATAAAAAATGGGACCGTGTCTCCCACTATGCAAACCATCTCGCAGATTCCGGACACACTTTGAAGAAAAAAGAAGAGGTTATTTCTGTCTTGCACATCCGTAATAAACCAGAAAAAACTGCTACCCTCGAAGCGATCGAAATATTCAAGGCCAAGAGGTCCACCCCACACTTGCTTCTCAATTGCCAGACGGACTTTAATGTGTTTGCAATACTTAGTTCTTTATCTGATCTACTAGGATTTTCTCTCGTTTTTTTTGTTTTTTTTTTATTTTATGTTTCTTCTGCATTTTGTAAATTTCATACCCCTTTATTTTATTTTGTTTTTTTATGTAAATTCTCTTGTCTTCGGACAACCGGATATGTTCTCTTTTCGGTCCGCGTTAAACGCACCATCTCTGTACAACTTCTCTTTTGTGTATCTTTTAAAAAAAAATTTTTGAATTTATTCTATTTTATTCTACTGGCCATTACATCCTTTTTGAACTCATTGGCCCCCTTGTTTTATATCCTATTGGTTCTTGTATGTATTTACACTCATTGCTTAACCTGTACCACTGTTCTGTATATATAAAGGCTTGCATGGCTCTTGCTGTATATTCTTGACAAAGCCGGGAATAAATGGCGAAACTAGTTGGAACTCCTGATGTCTCTCTGTTATACTGTAAGGCCACCACCTGTTTAGTTAATAGGAACAGTATTATGATCCATCCTTCCACCGATATCTTTATTAAACTTGTCAGTTACTGGTCAGTATAGCAACTAAGAATAATAAATATAGCTAACTATTATTAGCTACTTAATAAAATATATTATTAAAGCCTTAACCCGGCGTTAGTGTGGCGGGGTGTCTGAAACCCCAGGCCTTTTCTTTTTGATTTTATCATAACTTGGCGTACTTTGTCAACAATGGCTTTTTCTATACCTTTTGATACATAACCATAGATAACGTACACGAAGTCATATTCATTGTGGTTGAAGACTTCATCGTGTAAGCACTTGTTGATTTCTGTTTGGGTATCTCACACCCCACCGCACTAATGCAGTGACAGAAAATTCTAGAAAAAGTATGCTTCTTTGCATTACTTCTGTCAATAATAAGACATTTTTATCTGTTTTCTTATTTATGTGAAATTAATGAATGTTTTTAGGAAGATCCTCATTGTGTCCGAGATATAAAGACAGAAAAAGTAAATATTCCTGCCAAAGATGTAAGCAGTTCTTGTGTTTGGAACATGTAATATCATATTGTGAAAAAAATTTTTGTAGGATGCAGAACAAAACAATGTGCAGTCATAATTTAGGTTACATACTATTTCCTGCTTTTATATTGACTCCAATATTAAATTTGCTTTTGTAATGGAATAATTTTTTCTAATAGAAATAAAATTCTTTCATTTATTTATATTTTATTTCAATAAGGACAAAAAAAATCACACTTTCTCTATATTTTATTATTTCTTGTTAAACTAAAATTTAGAGAAATTTCTTGTTTTATTTAGAGAAATTTATTCATCATAGCAATGTATAAGCTTAATGATAAATTATAAAACAACAAAACTTTAAAACAAACTGGAAAATTTCAAGAAATACTTTGAGGTATGTGACACCCCACCGCACCACTGGTGTGATTTTTTGTCACCGCACTAACGCCGGGTTAATAACTTATTAACTAGACCACAGAAATAAGATAACACTGTAATCAAATATATACGAACTTCCCCCCCCCCCTAAACTAAAAAATGCACTTTACTTAAAAGAGAAACTCAAATATTCTGGACCAAAAACACTCTACTTAAAAGAGACACAAATTATACCAAGAACGAAAACAAAGTTCAAACGAACTCAATACCACCCAACAACTTACTTAGTATAAAATTTAGCTAAAGGCAACCATACTGCCACTGGCATAGGAAAAAAGAAGAAACCTGGGCAAACCAGCATAATACTAGCAATTTTTTCGTTGATTTACTTTGTTTGTTTTTAGTGACTCAATTTTCCCCTGTAAATGCAAGAAATCATTAATGCAAACCTGGAAGTTTCATCTTTTGCAGACCATATAATTAATGATAACACGACTTTTCTACTGACTTTTTCAAGGTCATACATAGATGTAGAGACAGAAAATTGTTATTTTTCTTAGAATCAATTGAAATTGTAAAAAATAAAAAAAACAACAAAATCCTTAATAGTGACGATGTCCCTATGCGAGTGGCAGAATGGTTGCCTTTAGCTAAATTTATTACTAAGTAAGTTGTTTGGTGGTATTGAGTTAGTTTGAACTTTGTTTTCGTTCTTGGTATAGTTTGTGTCTCTTTTAAGCAGAGTGTTTTTGGTCCAGAATATTTGAGTGTCTCTTTTAAGCAGAGCCTCTTGTGGGGCTCTTTTAGGTGGAGTGGCTTTTTTAGTTTAGATGGGGGGTTGTTATCTTGTTTTTCTTTGCTCTAGCTATGAAAGATGTTGTGATTTGTTGTGATATTTTATTTGTTTACTAAGGTTAGAAATATATTGTAATTCGTTGTTGGTTTTAGCTTTGTATTCTGCTTTAAATTTGTATTTTATTTAAGTGGTTCTTGTATCTTATATATTCGTCGTTTCTCTTGTTGATAATCACTCACTGATGCAGGAAATTTGGTTTCCAAAATGTACATCTGAGTCAATAAAAATTATCATGTGGATTAGTGTTTTCAGTGTTCCTTTAATTAGTTTAATTATTGCTATTGCAAAGTTTACTTTGACGATTTGCGTGTGTCAGTTTATTAATGTGGCAACTCTGTTCTTTCCCTCGTGGCTAATTTCCGCGATCGCAGGAAGTTATGCCATTTAATTGTTAGCAAAATATAATTTTTCTTTTTCTTTTTCTGCTTACAGTTTTTATACCGCTTGCGGTTCTCCTTCACCCTGGTTCTTCCTGTGCAGCTATGGAGCCTGATCAATCTCCCTACCAGTGGATTTGCTTTTCTTCTTTTAATCTCCTGCGAGTTTATCCTCCTGCTAAAATAAATTTGTAGTTTCCATGGCGTGCTTATTTCATGTCCCATTCATGATAATTTTGTCATCATCCCTTGACTGTTTTTACTTTGATTCTCCACGAGTCCAGGTTGGTCACGATCGGATCGTCGCAGACGTATGGAAGTGAACAGGAACTCACATTTTCTCCTGTAATCTGGATGGAGTTGATGAGATTACTGTTTGCCAAAGCGGCCAATACGGTCATATTGCTGCACGAGTATGATGTTAAATGCGCCTATCTGCAAGTGCCAGTAGATCATACCATATATGTGATGCCACCCAAGGGATTGTCAGTCCTCTCAGATGGAGTATGCAAACTCCGAAAAATCACTGTATGGATTGAAGTGAAGTGGGAGGTGCTGGCATATGAAATGCCAGCTCCTCCTCCACTTAGAATTTACGCTGTCGTGAGCAGATGACAGTTTATTTTTTTTATAACAAATATGTTCTATACTGCTTGCTGTAAATGTAGATAACACTAAGGCTGCTACCAACGATGTTTCCATTATAATGTCAGTAATGACTTGTGTGCGACAGGAAGTCGATCTAGTGGATCTGGGGCCCGTACTTAACATTTAGGTATTGTAACGATCCTTTTTTTGAGAACAAAAATAATGGGGTTTTTTTGGTGTTTAATTTTAATTTGGCTCTTGTACCGAGTTCTTTGGTCGTTGTTTCTTTGCAAAATTTCTTTTGGCGACTTTTCTATTAATTTTTAACAAATCTCTCAGCTGTTTTGGGACTTCCCGTATAGGTTTAACCCTGTATCGCTCTTTCCTAGGCTAGTCATCTGTTTTCTTGCACCTTGCATCTCCTATTTTCCTGATTAAGTACCAAGCTTTGCCCTTATCAGAACATTTTCGAAGGTTACCGTGAACGGCTCCTGTCGAGTACAAATTAAAGAGTTCACACGAGGCGTTCTTAGCGTTAGACGGTAGATAGTGGGTGCTGCTCCCTTCCATTAGGATCCAATTTTAATATTGAAACGAATTTCATAATGTCTGGCCAGTCATATTTTTAAGGAATATTTGATTTCACAAAGTTATCCTACGATTGGAAGGTTCACAGAAGCACAAAACCTAATATCTAGTTTTTTTATGATTCTGGGCATTGTATATACTTACGTAATTATCAGAAAATACAGCAAACCAGGCAAGTTCAATTGACAGAACAATATAACCGCGTTTACCTATTTTGAGTCAACGTATATAGGAAAAAAAGGGAAAAGGGGAAAATTGACGTTTAATGGATTATTTTTTTTTAACCATCTAATGCGTGTAACCGATTTGATATTAAAAACTTCCGTTGTTAATACTGTAAGATTCAACTATAAAATTTTTTTTTTATTTCACCAAAGTCGGTTTTCCTTGAGAAGACAATGCATTTGATTTCGTGTGTTCTATTGATTAAACAATTTACGTTAGGCAGTAATTTTTACATGTTTGTTTCACAATGCTAGTAGTTCATTGTTTACTTTAGTATCAAACTTGGCTTATATTGTTCTAAACATTTACTACTAATGTTTCTTTTATGTGATCGAGTTGGATTTTGACACGTGAGTATATCATGCACATGCAAAAAGCGCATTTTCCTTTTTTCCTAATTTGTCGTTTTTTTTAGTCTGCTGCTAGTCGAGTTCAAGGCAACAACTCTAGACCATTGCCCCTTGAGTCTTTTGCTGGCGTTTCTTGGAATGTTGCGGTCGTGGTTTATGACGCAGTTAAAGGCACCTGTGTCTGCGTAATCGGCAGGCATCTCTTGACTTGTCATGATTATGTAGGTCTATTGCAACCACATGACTGTGGTTGGCATTGGACACCATCTGTGATTTCCCATCTTGTTAATAGATTCTTGTAAAATTCAAATTACTTATTTCATTTGGAAAATCGAGCAGAACAAGTTGTTAATGAATTCTTGCTACTGGCATTAGTGTTCACCAGCATTCTCACGGATTATTCTATATTGTTTATAAGGTATGGTTGTTGCAAGATGTTTTGCCCTAGCGGTTCATTACCATTTCCGAGTTTTTTTTCCTCAGTCAGAAGATTCTGTCACGGTTCAAGTCAGTCTCTTGAGTTGTTTATTTTTTCGTTACACTGGAATGTTAGTTCTACTTACTTAATGTTCTGTTTAGACTTACATCAGAATTTTGCAGTTCGTAACTAATTTCAATGGTTCCGGTTCTTTTTCAACGTAGGAAAATCCCAATGCATCTTATCATTTGGAAACGCCAAATCTAGCTCCATAGTTTTCCATTGCTGCTGGCACGATTCCGATGAAATGTCTTTTCTTATTTTCAAGCGAGCGTATGCAACAAGTTCTTCATAACCACCTTCTAATTGACTTATTAGTTTCGGCCTCTCTCCCTATTTTTATTATTTTATTAATTCTTTTGATTTAATTATCCGTTTCCTTTTGTTTTCTTTCTTTTTTTCCTCTTTTCTTTTCTCCTAGGTTTACTCGCCTATCTATGTTGCGTTATGTGATATTGTATCATATGTTTCATTTTGTCTTAATGTTGTGCTCAGTCTTTCCCACTCTGTGTATGTTGTTGCTGTATCCCTAGAATTTGTTGTATCCTCGTGTGGTCTGCTTCTTGAGGTAAGCGTTTATGGATAATTTAATTATTTCTTAATTTTGATTCCCTTCATTTATTTCTTTGTGTCTAATTTTTTTTTTCTTTTTCAAGTTTTTCATGAGCTGTGCCATTCTTTCTTCTTATTTTGTTTTGGCTACTTTCATTGTTATTCTTTTTCATCTTTTTATTTAATCTTTTTTTATTTTTTCTTTTCCCCCTTTTTATCGTTCACCTTACTTAACTACTGGCTAATATGTTCACTCCGGCACAATTCTTCATCTACTCCACACAAGTTGACGATCCAGTTTGTATTTAATTGTCTCTTAAAAAAGTATTTTATTTAGTTCCAAGCAACTTTGCGATTTACCGTTTTCCAGGCTTTCTACTTCTCATTTCAGCAACCATCCGTGTTCATTTTACGTCTGACATTGGACTCTTAAATTCAACTGACCACTCCTATTATGTATAAACGAAAAACCATTTACTAATTACTGTCGTTTACTTATTGTTCTACTGACTGCAATAAAGATACCAATTTTGCTTGGAACTCCTGGGTACAGTTCTATGTTTATTTTCCCAATAAATATAAAGGGAACGGAAATAAAGAAGGAAGGTTCTATAAAAATGAAAAAACAATCATTTTTTAAGTGAAGTAATTAAAATTGAATCTTAAATTTTGATTCAATTTTTATCGGCTCAATTGGATAACTGTCACTTGGGTTTTGTTTAATTATTCTGTGGTCTAGTTTATCTGTGCCTGTTTTGGCCCTTTATCTGCTTTAGACTGCGACTCTCGTTTTGGCTGTGCATGTCATAAACGGGCATGCAACAGTTAAGTTTTTTCCCAAGGAAAATTAATTTTCATCTTTGGTTATTTTTTTTTTACCTTGCAAAGGTTCCTGGTTGCTAATAATATTCTTTTACCTTTTATCTTTTTCCGTCCAGGTTCTTATCCTTCTTGGTTGAACTCAATTTAACCTGTGGGTTGGTCCTGTTCCACTTGATTCATGACATAATTTGTTTGAGTTTTATTCAACCTACTTCTTTAAGGTAACCATGGCTAGAAATAGAGCCATCGAGAACAGAAAACAGATCGAAATGCCTATCTTCCATTTAGGTATGAACCTCCTTGAATTCGTTTGGAAGCTATTGAGGCAAAGGAAGGTCAACGGTATGTCCGGTCATGAACTCTTAAAAATTTGGCCAAGTTTGCTAGAAGATCGCATGAAGCTGTGGATTGCCCTGGTATGTCAGGAAACGGAAAAATGGCAGCTCTTACGTGAAAAACTTCAATTGATGTTGGGGAGACCTGAAGATAGGGGCGAAAAAAAACTCACCTCTATAATACCCTGCAGCTAAGAAGAGAACCATTTCTTATATACTGATGCAGGCTGTATGACCAGAACGCAGCACTTAGCAGCTTGTTAACACAAGAGAAGCTAGTCGAACTGGCTATTGCCAATGCATTACTCGAGGTAAAGAAACGATTATTGTGGCTATGGGTAAATGATTTAGTACGATATTACAAGATATGGCCAGTGCCGAATCAATTCCTAAGAGAACCGCTACGAAATTAGTCTTCAGTTCCAACAAAACAGAGAATAGGGTTCAAGAACGCAAGATTATATTAAAAAAAATCCTGAAAACAAGTTAAGTGAAATACAGAGAGAAGCAAGTCAAATAGGCAATGTTTTGATAAACCCGTATCCTGTTAGACTAGATTTTGCGCATAGCTGTCAGGGCACCACGTCATTTATGAACTCGCTGTTCAATGCCCAAAGAAAAAAAGATGATCACAAACCCAAACAAAATTCAACACCTCGGATAGATCTAGATGTTAGGCTAGATAGGAACAATATTTTACAATTGTGTTTACCCCCGAGAACTTTTCGGGAACTAGAACTAGAATTATATGGAGACTTTCTACGCTTCATAGTCGACTCAGGCTCCAACGTAACATTACTTAGCGAGAAGGGGGCTAGAGAATGGTCCTTGGAACGACAAACCATGGCTGAAGATAAGATCATCAAGGTCGCTGATGGAAACGAGAGGCGAGTACGTGAGGTAGTTCATGTTAAAACCCGAAAAATAAATGGACAATGCACGCTTGACGATCCACTTACCAGATTCTTTTGTAAAGGTCTCTGGCGATAGTAGTAGTGAAAACACAGAAATCGTCAAAGAAACTAATCACATGTTTAGTGATTTCAAAAATGCGATGGTACCAATAATTGCAAGATACCCAGGGTATCAACACACAATTGACACTGATAACCAAAGACCTGTGCATGTACACCTCTATCCTCAGCCACACGCTAAATTATCTATTCTTCATGAGATTGTGGGTGACATGGAACGCCTAGGAGTTATCCGACGTACCGAATCAGCCTGGTCACTGCCCTATTTTTTGATTGAGAAAAAGGGGGACAGGAGTTCAGATTTGTCCTAGATGCTAGACCATTAAACCGGATTACTAAACCGATGACATATTACCCCTTATCGGTGGACTGAATTG
The DNA here is from genome assembly GCA_023313115.1 of Rhysida immarginata. Classification (NCBI taxonomy): domain Eukaryota; kingdom Metazoa; phylum Arthropoda; class Chilopoda; order Scolopendromorpha; family Scolopendridae; genus Rhysida; species Rhysida immarginata. Next base: position 583,394 of record JAHWFO010084377.1, read on the forward strand.
TAAGGAAACTACATCATGCTAAATATTCTCTATCCTGGATTTAAAAGCCGCCTATTGGCAAATTGACTTAGATCCAGCCCCCCAAGAAAAAATCTCTTTTATGATTCCTGGGCACTTTCTACTTTACCATGGTGCCGTTTGGCATAAAAAACGGCGTGCACATCATCCAATCTGTCATGGAAAAGGTATTAGACCCGTCTATTGAGCCCTGGAGTTTCTACTATATGTACGACATAAGAGTGGGAACTCCAGACTTGCTCTCACACCAGCGCATCCTTAATCACGTGTTGTTAAGGTTGGTGGCACAGGAGCCGAGTTGCCAACAAAAGTTGTTCGTTTGTTAGTGAACAGAGCTCATGAAAGGAAGCTCATCTCATCTCATCACACAACCTCAAAGTAAATTTTCTGAATTGAAAATTTGCTGTAACCCGTGTGAAATTCTAAGGATTCCAAGTACACCAAGAAGGCCTGCAGCCAAGCACGAAAAACATAGAGCCCATGTTGTCGTTCCCTGCTCTAAAAAATCCAAGACAAGTTAAAAGATTCATAGGCAAGATTCATAGGCAAGTTTTATAAAGACTTCTTACCAGAATTGAGTCGAATAAGTCAACCGTTACACCAGCTTACACACAAAAATCAGCCATGGAAATGGGATCAAGCGTGCCAGGAAGCGTTTAATGAAGGAACCGTCCAACATTTTAGACCTTATCTTGAAGGAACCGACTTTATGGTATTGAGATGGCTACATCATTTTCAGGACCAAAACAGTCGCATTACTTGCTGGGCCTTGAATCTACAATGTTTCAGTTTCGTAGTGAAGCACAAACTCAGGCATCTCAACCATGCACCAGACGCTTTGTGAAGATGCTTGGCGGTTATTTTGGAGCCACTCAGATGAAGTTGGGAAATCCGTGGTGTAAAGACCGAAGAGAGAAAATTTTTCTTAACGGTCCTTGGAAATTGAAAAACGGTGTGCTATGTCGCAACAAGAAAAATCTACAGGTACTGGTACTCGTGCAGTTAAAGACAAAGCTTATTGTTTACTGGCTTCAGAAAGGCCCTCTAGTTCATCCTGGTGTAAAAAGACACTGTACCTATTAAAACATGTATTGGTGGCCGCACATGAAGAGTGAGGAAAGCAGTCTGATAAAAAGCTGCCCCGTGCACACTTTTTGCCAAACTTTCAAGATTTTTGCGAAACGTTCATGATTTTCACTGAAATGCACCTACATAGGTGGATTTACACTTTCGTGCACACTTTTTGCCAAACTTTCCAGATTTTCACCGAAATGCACCCAAATTGGTGGGTTTACACATGGAGATAATGCAGAGTTAGCAGACTATTGAGAAAGAGTGAAAGATGACAGAGGACGCAGTCCCTTCGTTCGAGCATACATGAACTCAACAAGCCAAAAATGTAAAGCCACAAACCACCGTAAATCGGGACATACTTTAGTAAGACACCTCACAGGTCCAAACGACTTTTGGACACTCGATGATGCAGGACTCTGCACCATCTCAGTTACGGGTAACCGTTACTTCTTAATATTAATAGATGCTTTCTCAGGGTGGATAGAGGCCATTCCCATTTAAAAATTAAATCAAGCAACAGTAATTCAATTATTGAATAGTTCGATGTTAAAATTCAGTCCGCCACCAAGATCAACAAATTAATAACTCAGGTTCTGTAAATCCTAGGGTAATGAAATTTAGAAGAAAAACAGGGTACATTAAACTGTGTATACCGTTAAAATTTGACTGTATTCCAACAAGTAGTTTCCGAGTTACGCATTCAAAATCGTAACAGTGCTCACATGCGAGCACTAACAAGCACGTGTTACGATATTGAGTGCGTAAATCGGAAACTTCTTGTTGAAATTCGACCAAATTTTAACGGTATACACAGTTTTATGTACCCTGTAATTTCTTTAAATTTCATTACCCTAGGCTTTACAGAACCTGAGTTATTAATTTGTTGATCTTGGTGGCGGCATTTTTATTCCTGTTCATATCTCAGTTATCGTTCAAAATTGGACCCATATTCATAGGACGTTTTGTGTTTATCTTAACCTCTATAATACCCCCTTTAAGTATTCTACATTCGATGTAAATCACCCTGTATAAAGGGCTGACCAAAAAATTTGTACGCAATATGGGCATGACATTTAATGTGACAGTGGAGAGGAGATGAGTTAAAATGTGACGATACAAATAAAAAAAAACAAAACAAAATAGCATAAAGAAATAAAAACGATCTTTTACATTGAACACTTTTTACAATTTTATTTCTTTAATAGTTCGAAAAACTGTTCTTTAGTTTTGAATAAGTATCGAAATATTGTTTTTGTTAGAAAAAAATTTCAGTTCTATTATTTTTTCTAAACTTTTGTAGAAATTCAAACTTCTAAAAAAAATTATTTGAAATTATTTCAAAGAAAACTTGAAAAAATTAATACAAATCTTAATAAAATTCTTTATACTATTCATTTATTTTAAGTATATAATAGAAAAAATAATTTTTTCTTTATAAGTCATTATCTTTCTATCATTGTTGTTATGTATCATAGTAAATTTAGTTACCTGTTGTTGCGAATTTGTTACAAACCGTGCTCAACAATGAAAATGCAAGGAAAAATTTTTTTTCTTATGTTTATAATGTTTCCAAATAAAAATGCGTAATGATAGTTTACGTAATAATTTTTTTATCTCCAAACATAAACATTTAGGCGTTAAAGGGTTAATTATTATAACTGCATTGGACATAAGAACCATAGCCTACTATGATCATTGTAGGCTATGATAAGAACATCGGACGGATTCTATAAACTTATTACCGGAAGTATTGCCACTCGCCGTGGATGCTGCAGGATCCATTCATCAAAATGTCCGTCACGTGTTTAATTACAATAGGGCAAAATAAATTTAAAATTAATGTTAATGGAATCAAGATGAAAATTCTTAACATTGCCATTAAAGAAAGAAATGATATAATGGCGGTAATGGAACAAGAAATTATTTATCAGGTAAAATTTGTTTCCAAAATTTGTTGAGAATTTTATAACTATCATATTGTCAGGTCAGAAATCTCATCTGATTTTATTATTGCTAGATAGTTCTTTTATTATCGTATTCTTTATTTATTTTAATTATTAACTAAATAATTTCTAAATAAATTGAATTCCACAAAAATTTTGAAGGGAGGGGGGAGGACCACAATATTAAATGTGAAAAAATTAAGTCTATTTGGAAGTTGGTGTCGACAACAACTCCGGAATTCCTCCCCAACGGGTTCACCCAACTAGTCACGCATTGGCGCAATGCGTGGAAAGGGATGGGGAATATGTCGTAAAAGTGAATAGTGCATTACATAGAGGACAAATGTGTGTATAAGATACAAAAAGAATTTTGAAAATCGGTAAACAAATAAAAAAGTTATAGCCATGGAGGCATTACTTTTCAATACGCCCTCGTACAATACTAATATAAGCTGACATTGTAAATGTATAACTCTCCCAGTAAAAGTTGTATATTAACAACCTAAAAGAAGAATTGTAAATTTACAATTGAAAAGTATAGTGTTGTAAATTTACAACGTTAAGGCAGCATTGTTAATTAACAACCCAAAGGCAGGATTGTAAATTTACAGCCTTAGGACATGATTATAAAACTGCATCCCCTAGATATGATTGTAATTTTACAACCTCTGGATATGATTGTAAATTTGCAGCCTAAGGACATGATTGTAAATTTACAACCCCAAGACGTGATTGTAAATTTACAATCTCAAAACATGACTAAATTTACAATAAATGGACGTGATTGTAAATTTACAATTTTGGGATTGTAATGGGATAGTTGTATTTGTGGCAAATACGTACAACCTCTGATGATGTAAATTTACAACCCTAATACAACTTTTTTTTCTGAGTGTAGAGCAAAAAACGGTTTTTTTAAAAATCACGGAATACAAGCTCTATATAGGTTGCCTTACAAACTGCCAACTAACCCCACTGAACGTTTTGTATGCTCGTTGAAAGAGAAAATCCGTCTGAGCTTGTTGCATGATCCCGCCATCCCATGGGGTGCCCATCTGGACCGGTGTCTCTTCACTTTACGAATGTTACCCCACGAAAAAGCTAAATTTCCACCTGAACAGTTAATGTTAAACATTGATAGGTGGGGAGATGAAAATTGTACAAACCCGATGGACCAACGAGAAGAAAATATTAGACACGCTTACGTAGATTGTTACAGATCTCAGAAACGTGGCAACAAAAAAGGGAAAAATGCAATTTTACTACGAAAGATAAGGTGTTAATAAGAACTACAGTATGTCCAATCTCAATGAGACACAAGGGATCTTTGGAGTCACTATACCAAGGACCCTTCTTAATACTAGGTTATTTCGATTCGAACACTCTTCACATGCGTTTGCCAGAAGGCAACGATATACGAGAATGTAGGATCATTATGAAACAATGTGGAACGTTTTATTGAGGGCCACAAAATACCCTGAAGTTGCTCCTCAATGTATGGATTTTTGTTCACTTTAAATACCCGATGGTAAGTTAAAATAATACAAAAGGAAGAGAAAAAAAAGAATTCTTTTTTTTTTATTAACTGAGGGAGGAATGTAATGATCCTTCTTCTGAGCGAAAAAAAATCGTTTTTTTCTTGCATGTAATTTTAATTTGGGTCTTGTACCCAGTTTTTTGGTCGTTGTTTCTTTGCGACATTTCTTTTTGCGACTTTTGTATTAATTTTTAACAAATCTCTGAGCTTTTTTAGGACTTCCCATCTGAGTTTAACCCTTTATCGCTCTTTCCCCGGCTAGTTATTCAGTGGTTGTTCCATTTTCTTCCTCCTTGCAACACCTATTTTCTTGATTAAGTACTAAGCTTTGCCCTTATCAGAACATTTTAGGAGGTTAACATGACCCTCTCCTGTCGAGTACAAATTAAAGGGTTCATACGACGCGTTCTTAGCATTAGACTCTAGATCGTGGTTGCTGTTTCCTTCCATTATGATCCAATTTTAATAATTTGATGAATTTCACAATGTCCGGCCGGACATATATTTTTAAGGAATATTTGATTTCTCGAAGTTATCCTACGATTGGAAGGAAAACAGACGCACAAGACCACATATCCAGTATTTTATGATTCTGGGCATTTTATATACTTACGTAATTATAAGAAAAAACAGCAATCCAGACAAGTTGAATTGACAGAACCATATAACTGCGTTTACCTATTTTTAGTCAACATATATAGAAAAAAAGGGAAAAAGGCAAAAATGACCTTTAAAGGATTATTTACTTTTTTTCTTTTTAATCATCTAATGTGAGTAACTGATTTGAAATAAAAAACTTCCATTCTTAATATTGTAAGATTCAACTGTAAAATAAAGTATTTTTTTATTTCATCAAAGTCTGTTTTCCTTAATAAGACAATGCATTGTATTTTGTGTGTTCTATTGATTAAACAATTTACGTTAGGTAGTAATTTTTACATGTTTGTTTCACAAGGCTAGTAGTTCATTGTTGACCTTAGTAATTAACTTGGCATATATTGTTCTAAGCACGTGATCGAGTTGGATTTTGACATGTGAGTATATCGTGCGCACGCAAAAAGTGCATTTTCCATTTTTCTTAATTTGTCGTCTTTTTTTAGTCTGCTGCTAGCCGATTTCAAGGCAACAACTCTAGACCATCGCCCCTTGAGTCTTTTGCCGACGTTTCTTGGAATGTTGCAGTCGTAGTTTACGACGTAGTTAAAGGCGCCTGTATATGCGTAATGGGCCGGCTTCTCTTGACTTATGGTTATGGAGGTCGACTGTGACCACCCGACTGTGGTTGGCGTTTGACACCATCTGCGATTTCCCGACTTGTTAATAGATTCTTGCGGTTGGTAAAATTCAAATCATTTGGAAAATCGAGCACAACAAGTTGTTTATGATTTCATGCTACTGGCATTAGTGTTTACTGGCGTTCTCACGGATTATTCCATATCGTTAGTAAGGTATGTTTGTTGCAAGATGTTTCGCCAAAGCGGTTCATTACCACACATTGGAATCAACAATCCTCAGTAAAAGTTTACGAAAAACTCTTTGAGGTTCCTTTGTTGTTATGGAACTCTTTCTCAGTTTTTTTTTCTATGTCAGAAGATTCCGTCACTGTTTAAGTCAGTCTCTTGAGTTGTTTATTTTTTCGTCAGACTGGAATGTCAGTCCTACTTACCTCATGTTCCATTTAGACTTATATCAGCTTAATAATCAGAACTTTGTTGGTCATAACTTATTTCAACGCTTCGGGTTCTTTTTCAATGTAAGAAAATCCCAATGCATCTTATCATTTGGAAATGCCAAATCTAGCTCCATAATTTTCCCCTGTTGCTGGCACGGTTCCGACGAAATGTCTTTTCGTTTTTTCAAGTTATCATATGCAACAAGCTCTTCATAACCACCTTCCAATTGACTTATTAGTTTCGGTCTCGTTCCGTATTTTGTTATTTTAATAATTCTTTTGATTTGATTATCCGTTTTCTTTTTTTTTTTTACCTCTTTTCTTTTCTCCTAGATTTACTCGCCTTCCTCGGTTGCATTATCTGATATTGTATTGTATGTTTCGTTTTGTCTTAATGTTATGCTCAGTCTTTCCCACTCTGTGTAAGTTGATGCCGTATCCCTGGAATTTGTTGTTTCCTCGTGTGGTCTGCTTCTTGAGGTAAGCCTTTTCTGATAATTTAATTATTTCTTAATTTTGATTCTCTTCATTTATTTGTTTGTTTTTAATTTTTTTTATTTTTCTTTTCAAGTTATTCATGAGCTGATCCATTCTTTCTTAGTTTTTTATTTTTTTTGGCTACTTTCATTGTTATTCTTTTTCATCTTTTTCTTTAATCTTTTTTTATTTTTTCTTTCCCCCCATTTTATCATTCTCCTTACTTAACTACTGGCTCTGTGTCCACTCCACTCAAATCTGATGCAAGTTGACGATCCGAACTCTATGCTTATTCCTTTAGTCAAGAGCTGTCTCTGAAGTGGAAAACTCCTACTACAGTAAGTGTGTGATTCGGGAAGGCAATGTCATCAGATTATCCCTGACTTACTACATCAAGCAAGTCTTGCATGGCTATCAATTGCAAGATATTAAACCCAGAATCGTTCCCCTTAGTCCGCATGTGAACCTGGATGAAATGGTGGATTCGTGGCCGGCAGATCCCACGAATTATCAGTCTCTTCTCGGGTCTATTATGTATGTAATGATATGCACGCACCCGCACATATCGTATGCTATCACACGATTGTCATCATATATCAGATCTCCAAATATTTTGCATATGAGGGCACTTAAAGGAATCGCTGTGACGCATTGCTACTTTGTTCATTCAATAGGTTTATTGATTGCATTTGCCATTGCGAGTTGATGTGTTACCCCACACAGCAAAGGTTACTCTGGTATACTCATCAAATTGGGAGAAAATACAATCTCTTGCCGCTCTAAGATGCAGCGCCTCGTGGCTTTGATTAGCTGTGAAACTGAAATCATAGCTATATCCGAGTGTGTGAATACATTTCGGCAGTTATGGAACTTAATCACCCAAATAGAACAGGGGGAATACATCTTTCCCGACAAATATATACACTGATTCAACTTCTGCCATTGCATGTCTGAGTGCATTGGAATCTAAGGGTAGAACGAGGCACATTCTGAAATTGTATAATTAAATCTCACGCGAAATCAATCTTCAGAATGAGATCCTCACCTACTGCCCATCCTCAGACATGCCTGCAGATGTGTTGATAAAACCTTTACCTGCCCCACTTTGTATAAAATTTGGGATCAATTGTCGTTAACTAAGAGAGATGACGATCCCTAGTTAGACTTATTTTTTTAATATGTAGAAATAAAACATGTATTTGTATGGCCTTTTTTTTGGTTTAACTACAAGTTTTTTTGAGGTTTTTTTAGGCGGGATGAGAGGGATACAAAACGTCAGATGTATTTTTCATGCGATGCATTCATTGACTTTACGTTTGTTCTATAAGCAAAAATCTCGGCATAGATTTTTATGCGCTAATAAATAAGTCATAGTACGTAGCTAGTTTGATAGGGGTATACATTATTTGTACACTACTGAGCTAAGAATAAATTATTTATTATGTTTGTATGCCAATAAACTTATAAGTCATTCTCATTAATCAAGTGTGCGCACACAATTCATAATCACTCTATTCAATTATTTATTTGTTTGCTTAACTTAATTTCTTGTATATGTGTCTCTCTTAAGTTTTCTAGGCCCAGTCAATAAAGTACTCCCCCAACACCTCTATGCTCAGGGACACGATTATTTATCCTGGAGTCGAATAAAATAACAGGGGGATTTTTTTTTGGAAAACTGTTGTTTTTTGGTAAATGCAAAGGATATCAATGATTATTCATTGCATTTAATGGTGATTATTGGGTGGTTGTCTAGTATTGCAGTTATCAATATTGTATATTGAATTAGTTATAAACCGATGTCTGGATTTTTTTTGCGATGTATAGAATAATTGTTATAATTTATTTAATTATTGTTGTCGCAAAGTTTAATTTTACGATTTGCATGTGGCTGGTTTATTAATGTGGCAACTGTGTTCTTTCCCTCGTGGCTAGTTTCCTCGATCACAGGAAGTTATGCCGTTTATTTGTTAGCAAATTATAATTTTTCTTTTTCTTTTTTTAAAAATCCTTGATAAAGCCAGGAATAAATGGCGAAACTAGTCGGAAACTCTGTTCTCCCTTTGTTGTGTTGTAAAGTCTCTACCAATTTTATCGATAGAAACAGCACTATGAACCCCTTTCTGAACGATTTCTTTTTTTGCTTACAGTTTTCATGCCACTTGCATTTCTCCTCCACTCTTCACACTTACTGTGCAGCTATGGCACCTGATTGATCTCCCCACCAGTGGATTTGCTTTTATTCTTTTAATCTCCTTCAAATTTATCCTCCTGCTGAAGTAAAATTGTACTTTCTATGGCGTGCTTATGTCACATCCCATTCACGCTGATTTTGACATCTTCCCTCGACTGTTTCTTGTTTGATTCGCCAAGAAAGGCTTACGATAATGTAAAGCTGCGAGATATTTTTTACGTTAGCCAAGTGAATATCCTTCTTTTTTTTCAGCAGGAGTGGATAAACAAAACGATTTGTCCCACTGAGTGTATCGATATGCGCCGTGTTACGCGCACAAGTTATTTGTATATTAGCACATTAACAAGTTTTATGTAAACTTCTGTAGACGTTTTGCATTTATAGCTACATTTTTTATGCTATTCAAGCTTGGATCATTTATTTGTTTTTTTTGCTCCTTGTACTTCATTTACCTGCCATTGTTGCCACAATGTCTGTTTATTCTACTTAATTGTAATTAATAAATATGGTATTAAATTTATTTTATTTATTTTATTACTACTGATAATCTAATACGTCCATCCAGGGCCTGTAAGGCTAGAAGCCTATTATCATTTCTCTGACTGCTATATGATGGTCACAGAGGCTGGGGGAGGGGGGGGTTAAGATCGTGAATCGCGGATCGCCACCCATCCGGTGACTATCTGTGCCTGACATTGCTTAACTTCACAGAAGTTGTGTTTCAGTGAAAGCCCACCAGGCCACGGCCTCCCCCAAAAATCCAAACCATATTCCATTTTTTAATCCTTTGAACAAGTTTTATGAATAATGTAAACTTTTGAATCTCTAAATGTTGACCACAATGAGTCTAGCCATTTTATTTCAGTCAGGGAATGTTAACTAAATTGTTTTGTTGCTTGCCGAGTGCGCTCACTACTTTTTTGTATAAAAGTTTGTAGATAATTATTTATTTATACTCTTTTAATGCCAATCTCTGCTACCTTTATTTAAACCCTCACCCATTTAAAAATCACGTTACATTGAGCGTGAGGGCAGCTTTTTGTTGGCAGCAGAACATCTTACAACAAGAGCGGAATTTTACTAGCAAATATTTTTGGGGTTGTTAAATCAAAAGAAAAAAGAAAGTTGTTTGTAAGGTAGCATCTGATTGGGCACTTCGCAGTAAAGTTGTCATGAGGGTGAGGGCGGCTAGCACTAGCAAAGAGAGTACAAATCGTTAAGAAGTGGCAGCAGATAAGTATATAGTAAGACATTAAGTGGTGCGAGAAAATAGGAGAAAATAGGGACCAAATGGAGTTCAAGGAAGGTTTAAAAAAATGAAGTTTAAAATAGAGAATGGGAAAACCTATAGCATAAAAGGATGGACCGAGAATAATAAAATAAGCATTTATTCTGAATAGGTTCTTCTTGGGATTAAAGACGAAATAAAAAAGTAATGCAGACAGTTGGGAGCAAGTAAGCGTATTTTAGAAAAATTGATGTCAAAAACTGAGATTAATGTTAAGTTGTAACGTATAGTAATGAACGTTATTTTAATTTTAAATGACTTTAACCAATAATGATAGTACAATATCAGAAGCAGAGATGGCGTTGTGTTTCCCGCAATAACCCCTTTGTATTTGTTAGCTTTATGTAAAGTAAGAAAATGCAAAGTTTAATAATCAGCGAGTCAAAAAGACAACTCACAGTAGAGTTTATTAAGATTAAAGTAAATATTAGATGAGATAATTAAAAATATATATATTTTTTCTTTTTTTTTCAATATAATTTTTGGCTTTGTTTTAATAAAAAGGTTACAAAATATCTATTCCAAAGTACGTAACCATGACACAAACTGCACATAACAATGTAATGCTGATAAAATCAACACAGGTCAAAGCATATTAAAGAATGCTGAAATCTTGACCCAAAATAATAAGTCTCTGTTCCAAAGAACGTAACCAAACACATAACTGCACATAACAATATAATGCTGATAAAATCAACACAGGTCATAACAATGCAATGCCAATAAAATCAACACAGGTCAAAGCAAAAATCAAGAATGCTGAAGTTTTGACCCAAAAAACAATGTACTTAACCAAAGTACACGATTATACTGCACAAGAAGTGTAACCAATATCTAAACAGATACAATGAGTGTGTTCATAAAGACGTAATGATACGAACAGGAACACAAATAAAAAACTTTGCACAATGCAAAAGGAAAATGAGGCTAACAAAACTGATAACAGTTTTGAAACAAATAAATTAATTTGATAGCCTGCTAAATGGAAAAGAACAAAAGCTATTTCCATAAAAAGTTTGAGTAAGGGAAAAAAATTTTTTGATGCATCAAGATCCATACTCAAACTCAAATAATGAATTCCGATGTCAAAATTTCAACTATCAGCATTTGATTCAAAATACAAGAAAATAAAAATCATGATAATTTGAAGAAAATAAAAAGTGACAACACGTTGCAGCAGCAACAAGATGGACATCGTCACAGAAGAAAAGGCCTTGAAAAAAAATGCAAATACGAGGGAAGATCAAAAAGTAAGTTGCACTAACTCGCCGCAGGAGCACGCTGCGTGTCGCAATCTAGGGCAAAGTGAAGAAAGGGATATTAACTGCGCAGACGTCGGATAGGACGGTTGCTGTGGGTTCCCGTCGTGTTTTGTGTGACTAGCGGGCTAAACCAATGGCGCGTCCTGGATGTTCACTTCAAACTTGAGGTGCGAGCAGCAATCCGATTTCTATGGGCCAAACAGGTGAATATTGCACGGACATTCACCGTGAAATCACTGCACGATGATTCAACATCTCACAAGGCCTGCCAAACGTGCGAACTGCTGCAGCGATTCAAGTGGGAGGTTTGGCAACATCCTCCATACAGTCCCTACTTAGCACCATGCGACTTTCATCTTTTCGGTAAGCTAAAAATAGAACTCGGTAGACAACGATTTCGAAACACTGAGGAGGTGAAGGCGGCTGTCACCATGTGGTTACAAAACGCTGGAGGAGATTTCAATGCATCCGGAATCGAAAGGTTGGTTGATCGTTCGGATAAATGTTTAGGGTCTCTTGGGGACTATGTGGAAAGTGAACCTACATTGTAAGCTGCTATAGCCGTGTTGCTTTTGTATAGGTGGTGTAATAAATGGCCATACCGTGGAAGTGCAACTTACTTTTTTATCTCCCCTCATAACATAAAGAGAAAATTCGAATACAAATTCTCAGGAAAATTACAACAGTACAGACGCTTGTTGAGCAATGGAAATAGTACAACAAGAGACAATCCAAATGCTTGTAATACTTCCAATCAATGCCAAGTAAATATTTGGTGAAGTTAACAAAATTTTAAGAATGAAGGAGGTGACCATTCAAACAATGGGGAACACTGTGATGCAGTGACTAATGGTAAAGAATGGGACACCCCTTTTACAAAAAACATCAGCGTTTCGCCAGCCATTCAAAACTTCTGGAGGAAGGCCCATACATCAAAGTGGATTTAGATCCTTTACCCAAATTAGTGAGGACAGTTAAAACAGCTTTGACCAATTGCAAAACTTCGTAACCCCCGCTGTAGCTCGACGAATAAAGGTGTCTAACAGTAACGAAACTATATGTACTCCCGAAAATCCATAAGCCAGGTAACCAATTTCGACCTATAGTTTCTAACATCTCGGCTCCAACATAAGAACTAGGAAGATATTTAGCTAGTTACGTGGGCAAGCGAGACATCGACCAACTGCAATTGCCAGTGAAGAATAGTGCACAGCTAGTTAGCAAATTGAAGGATATCACACTATCGGATAGCTGTATTTTGGTTTCTTTCGACATAATTTCTTTGTTTCCCAATCTACCTATGCAGGAGACTTTGGACTTCCTGAACACATTATTGCTGGACAATAAGATGAGACATGATTTGGTTACTGACGTTGCTATCATTTGCAAACTTTGTGTAAACAACTATTTTCTTTATTGATGAAAAATAGAAAAGAAAATTCCACAGCCTGGGATCGCACCAGGAACCTTCTGCTCACCATGCAGATGCGCCAGCCAATTGCGCCACTGCGGAGATGGAAGCATTACGCTATCTACATGCCCTTTGGGCTAGCTGGAGCAGTACCCAGTTCGCAGGCTGGGACTATCTTTCCTACTGGCTGTGGAATTTTCTTTCCTATTTTTCATCAATAATTTAAACATCTGAGGTATGGCGTGTACATAAATCCTCATAGAACATCCAATTCTTATTCTTTAACGATTATTACGCCAGTAGGAAAGATAGTCCAAGTCTGCGAACTGGGTACTGCTCCAGCCAGCCCTAAGGGCATGTAGATAGCGTAATGCTTCCGTGTCCACAGTGGCGCAGTTGACTGGCGCATCTGCAAGGTGAGCAGAAGGTTGCTGGTTCGATCCCAGGCTGTGGAATTTTCTTTCCTATTTTTCATCAATAATTTAAACATATGAGGTACGGCGTGTATAAAAATCCTCATAGAATATCCAATTCTTATTCTTTAACTATTTTCTGCAGTTTAATGGTGAACTGTTATGTGATGTCTTCTGGAACTCCCAAGGGGAGTTGCCTGAGCCGCCATACATGCGGAGATCTTCATGAGGAAGTTTGAAACGAAACTCTTTTCCTCTGGCTTATATTTTTCGGAAGTATGATATCGATACGTTGATGATGTGTTTGGCATCATTGACACCAGGAAGATGATATCTCGAATATATCAATGACTTTTAAAACTCGATACAGTTCACGGTTGAATATCAGGAGAACAATTCAATACCTATCTTGGATTTGAAGATAATTCGGAATAACAACAGATTAGTGTTCGACATCCATAGAAAACCCACCCACACTGACGTATACATCCAAAAAGAATCCAATCACTGTTAGAGTCATACATTAACGGCCTTAATTTTCATGACGGACAGAGCCAAGAATATTCCTTTGTCAAAGGCCAGGTTTTCTAATAGGACATAGCGAGATGCAAGGACATACAGGACTTTACGCGATTAATCTTTTAATCAAATGTACAGTTTACGCGTTAATCATTTAATCAAAACAGAAAAAATGACATTAAAAACAATGGTCAACTCAGGGAAAAATTCGAATTACTATTGCAACATGATAAAGATTTAGGTAACAAAGATCTAGAGCAAATACAGGAGATATATTTCATACTTCCAGGTCCAGATCACCATTGGTATTACATTATGGCAATATTCCTTATCCTACAATAGATTGATAATAAGACATCTAAAAATGGTATTCTCACGTTTATATACCTATGGAATAGACCAGTGTTTCATTTTGTCTAAATAATTGGGTAGACATTCTAAATATGGAAGAACATCTACCATTACCGGATGAAGACTTGATAATTAACCCACACTTCAAGAATAAATCTGCACGTGATGTTTATAGTACCCCTTCAAATTGTGACAAGGCTCGCGAGAATGTATGAGGGAAAAGAACTGGCAGAAGATTGGTGTTAAATTGTGAATAAAAAATTAATGAAATAAACTGATATTATATTTGAAAGAAAAAAATGAATAAACAAACTTTGAAAACTTGTGAATTGTCAAAATTTCATTAACTCCTTGTATTAATAATGAAAGAAAGTATTAAAATCTTAAATAAAAATTAATTAGAACTTAGAGAAAAAAACCATTAAAATCTAAATTTAATAATAACTCCATTAAATCTTTTGTGGAAATAAAATTAAAGTAATTTTAAATTTAAATGTGGGTAGTCTCCTTTTAATGGGGAAAAATCGTAAAATTAAAATTTAATAAAAACAAAAATAAAGTCACCAATCTTGAAAAACGATGGAAGAAACTTGAGAGATGGAAGAAAACTTAAACGATGTAGTCTATTGAAGATGTTGTTGACTGTAGAAATAAACTTAGTCTATTGAGAATGTACATGAAGTTATTTCTACAATCAACAACATCTTCAATAGACTACATCGTTTAAGTTTTCTTCCATCTCACAAGTTTCTTCCATCGTTTTTCAAGATTGGTGACTTTATTTTTGTTTTTATTAAATTTTAATTTACGATTTTCCCCATTAAAAGGAGACTACCCACATTTAGATTTAAAATTAACCATTTAAACTCCTTCGATCAATAAAATTAAAGTAATATTATCTTAAATGTTAATTTTGGTTAATGGTATTCCCCATCTGTCTTTTGTTTGTTTGAGTGTGTTTGCCCACTCTTGAGTATTTTTTTTGCTTTTGTGTCTCATGTTTTTATCAGTTTTTATTATTATTTTTTGGATTATGTGTCTTAGAATGTTAAATGGTGTATCTTTAGTTGTTTTTTTTTGTCTTTCGAATTTAGTTTTCTTGGGTTTGTTTTCAATAGTACATCTTCAGTTCCGTATTAGGTGCTTCTGGATATGTCAGGGATGGCATTTTTTCGTAACCAGGAAAGGCTTCTTCTATGTGTTGGATTAACAGGAAAAATTTCTCGCAAGGTTCCAATCATGCAAAAGAAAACTTCTTACGGTGCATAAGACTTTATAAGTATGAAGTTGTTAATTTCTCCGTCAAATGTTTTGGAAGGTTTCTCTTGTTCTTCAGATAGCCCTACATGTGCTCGATGTTTTGAGTTTGGTAGCCACTGACGGGATTTACAAAATTTTCTGAATGATTGACTGTTTCCTGTAGTAGAGTGACATTTTGCAAATTATCTATATGAAGATAACTTCTCCATTCCTCAGTGACTACCTCGGAGCCAGACAAAACAAAGTTCTGCCTAACCCAGTTGAGGGATTCTTCATTCCTTTGCTGAACTGGGATGATGAAGTTCAATCGTCGGAGCAAACACCCCCCACCACCCAGCGTGTGAATTTCATCTTCCTGACTTATTCATACTTTCTTTTGACCAAAACTGTTTCGTCAATTTGGACTAACTTGCCTGGGCCACCAATTTTACCTTCAGTGTACTTCATAACAGCAGCACATATCACCTCTCTAATATAATTAGCCCAGTTCACTGCCGTAGAAGAATATATACCAGATAAAGTACAAGGTGGCAACTGATTGCAATCTACACAAAACTTTAACCAAAGGAAATCAAAAACCTGATGCTAAGAAAGATTGCCATTTTTTCCATGAAAAGTGTTCTCTGATGCTGAATGAAATTTAAAACAATCCCTGCATCTCCAATTAATCTTTTCCCAGCGAAGCTAGCCGAATTCAACCAGGTCAGTTCAACGGCTATGTCAGTTTCAGATTACACATTACAAACTTTAAATTCAGATAACTAAAATTCTATTACAGATAAAATACTAACATTATATGTTTTTTTCAGGTGCATTTCGTTACTAATTATCCCTTGAAATTTTAAAATTAATTGATAAAATATAATAAAAATAATGATTTTCCACTGGTATTGTCAATGGGGGGGGGGTTAAATCAATGCGATAATAAAAGCTTATAAGTAATTCTCTATTATTGAAAAAACCTTTAAAGTGCATTTGTTGAATAGCTGAAAACTTCATGATTTATTGCAAATAAATTATATACCCAAAATTTATTAACAATCAATAATATTCGACATTTTTGATAGTATACAGGGTGATTTACATCGAATGTAAAATACTTAAAGGGGGTATTATAGAGGTTAAGATAAACACAAAACT
>JAHWFO010084377.1:609952-714881 GCA_023313115.1 Rhysida immarginata
AATTAAGTCAACCATGAACGCATTCATGAGTGTTTGGATGTTGGTATTAAGTATTCATTTGGGATTTGAATCAGAACTAAAATTAGATAAAGGAGTAGTATTCTCCAAGCAGAATGAGCTTGTGATATCCGCTAACAATTGGAAGATTGTTTTTGATATTTCGTTCGAATCATTTGCGACAGGTGTTATGCGTATCATGAATGGTTTGAGACAAATTAGAAGCGACTATTAAGCAATTTGAAGTGAGGAGCCTGTTATAAATAAGGAATTGCGATTCTTAGAGCGAGAATCTAGGATTTTAAGAAATGATATTATGAGAGTACAGAATTTATTAACTCATCAACGCGTTAAGCGCGGATTGATTAATTTAGGAGGAGATGTGTTAAGAACTTTGTTTGGCGTAGCTACAGATACAGAACTAGTTAACTTGAATAATAAGATTAATGTTTTATGAGAAAATCAAGAAGGAGTATTGCATTTGATTAATGAACAGACTACATTATTGAATGAAACAGTTAATGAAATGATTATTATTAAGCGAGTAGAAAATTGGTTGATTAAGCAGTATTTTTCAGATAAGAACCGTACTATGGCATATAATGCTTTGTCTAATGTTTTGAGTTATACAGAAAAAATATTTTTCAAATTTCAACTAGAATTCTTTAAGTTGAAGGAAGCGATCCATAGTTTGAGTCAGGGTAAGCTAAACACTTATATTATATTGGAAGACACTTTACTAGAAACTCTGAATGATATAGAGAAGCGTTTACCAGAAAATATTGCTCTGATTGCGTCACCTGACTGGGAAACCGTGTATCATTATTACACTTGGTCATCAGTTACAGCGGTTGCTTTGGAGCAACACATGCGTCTATTTATAGACATTCCTTTAATTACGTCACATTACGTTTTTGAAGTGTACAAAATAATCAGTTTACCTGTTAAGATTCCTAATGTTGACGCATATGCATATTTTTATGCGCGTGCACCTTTCTTAGCGATCTCGAAGGATCGACAGCTTCATTTGATTTTAAATCATATTGATATGCTACAATGTAAAACTGGAGCATTATTCCAGATTTGTTCGCCTTCGTCAGCAATTTTTAAAGTACCGAGTCAAAGCTGTGAGCTTTCACTTTTTCGCGGAGCGGAAAATTCAATTTATGAATTGTGCGAAAAGCATATTGTCCGCACCCCCCCGACAATCTTTGTTAAAAGTAACATTTTAGGACAATGGATTTATACTATTGCGAAGCCAACAAGTATCACAATAACTTGTCCGGCACAGCGATCGCAACCTTCGAAAGAAAGTAAAATAATTAAAATAAGCGGCACGGGAAAAATTCAAATTCCGAATGCCTGCATTGGTGTCGGTGATGACGTAGTTTTATCGCCCTTTGTTCAAGGCATCACTACGATAGGATCACAATTTTCGAATTTAAATACTTTAATAGAGCCTGATATTAAAGAAATCTTTAATCATTCTGAATTTCGTGAGACTATGAATGAAATAAATAATCTAAATAAGTCTTTGTTAGATTACTTACCCGCAAATTCTCAGCATATGTCGTTGGAACAAGCAAGCGTTTCATTGCGTGAGATTCGTCAGCAAACAGAAGCGTTGACACGAGATTTGCGTAGGCGAGACGACGATGAATCGAAAGTTTCTCATTATGACGTATTATCCATTATTAGTGTCGTGATTATTATCCTTGTTGTTGTTATATTTCTTTTAAAACACTTTAAGGTACGTTTGAGCAGCGTATTTAACTTTGGTATCCATAAAAGAGCACGATTGGAATTTGACAATGTCACAAATTCAACGGAAATGAACTCGTTTGAAGAAAGTTCTTTCTTAGAGACTGATAGAGAGATAGATAAAGAATGTCAAACTGAACCCCTATCACTACCCCTGAAAGGAGGTCAAGCAACTTCCAAGGTTAAGATCATTATCTGAAATGGGGAGAAGGTTTTCCTTCTCATTCCTTTGTGTGATATATATAGAACTACGAAATATTTTTAAGAAAGATCCAACTGATCAGAAAAAGGGGAAAAATGAAATCTTTTTAAGATACAAATAATTTTAAGATATTAATTAATGGTGGATCATTACTTTTGATTGAGAGTGGTTGAATAAACGAATTTAAGGATGAACAAATGTTTATATTTAAATAATAACTGTTGATTATAGAGAAATGAATTAATTAAAGTTTTTGCATTGTTTATTGATATTAAATTAATGAGAAGAAATAATTATGTGTTTTACGCACTGTATTTAGTATATGGATGGGTATTAAGCTTAAACACTTTAGTTAATGAGTTTGAATAGATTTATTCATTAAGTCATTTTGCAAGTTGATGTTTTGTGACCAAAAAAATAAAAATATTGTGATATGGAATGAGTAGAGTATGATGTATTGTTACCTAACTAATGAACTTTGATGACGTAATTGACTTTTACGAGAGCGAGCGAAGAAAGCGTCTTCCTCTTTTCTCGATTTTTCTTTCAGTGTTACAAGCCTAATTATGAACTTTCAGTGTTACAAGCCTACACCATTGGATTCCAGTGCATCGATAATTTTGAAACCATGCGAGGATGAACTATTAAGTCATGTAAGTCAATCATGAAGAACTTTAATATGAACTTTTGTGTGATTTTCGCATATTCAATTTTGAATATTCAAAAACTTTTATAATCTAATAGTGATTATTTTCAAATAATTCTTTTGATGAATTATGTAATTAATAAAGGCGCATTGCCCAGATTTCAGAGAATTCTTGTGAAAAAAGAATTAAAAAATTCTCCCCTTGTAACAATTTATTATGACTTACCAAAATATGACTGTAATCTTTTAATTAATTTTTTCATAATTGATGTTTTCAATAAAGAATCTTATTAGCTGTGTGCAGGAGGAGAAGCGATCTTTGTGATGTAGACAGGTGAGTTGAGGTATGTGTATTCACACCCCAACGCTGGAAGACCTCATTAGCGACTTCGGACCAGTATGGCTCAGAAGATTGAAAGTATGTTTTGTTTACGTTTTTGAAAATTTGTCACCGGGAGCCCTGTGGCGGCCCACCCCCTCTGTTTGTATTGTTCTAAGACCTTATAAGAACGATCATAATTATTGATAAAGATTATTAACAGTTTGGGGAAGATTTTATAACTTTTGTTATAAAAACGGTTTATAATTAAAACCGTTGGAATTGTTGAGCAATACGCTCATGAAGTTGAGATATTTTGTTTTCAGAATTGTTTGACAAGTGGCATTAATTTACAGTTAGCTCTGTCGAGTGGAGTCGAGAGAGATCGTTTTCTCACCTTTGAACACCCCCCCTCCTCCTCACGAGCTCTGTGCCACGTCTTTCAGTTATCAAGCACCTTTAAAATCGTTTAACCAATCAACAATGATTATTCTATCGTCAGTGAGCGGCGTCTCTTTACAATTTGGAGAGAGACTAAAAAATCAGTCTTGTGGAGAGATTGAAGAACGTCAGTCTGATCGAGATGTTTTAGAAGAAGCAGTTGATTGTGAGATGTATAGAGGTTTTGTCGAATAGAATGGGAGAAGAAGAGACAAACCATAAAAAGTCGTGTGTTCTTTTAGAATGAAACACTTTCACTAAACAATCTACCTTTAGATAGAAACAGTTTATTATTCCCTACAAAGAACAAAATAAAAAATAACTATTATTATGATTATTGTTATAACTTAAGCCAATGTTAGTTAAAAACACTTTCGCGGAGCCCGACGAGAGAAGAAGCCGAGCCACCCCCCGCCATTCACCGCAGCGAGCGACGAGCGACGACGGAGTCACCGAGAAGAAAGGGTAATGATGCACATCCTCTCTCATTCTCTTTATATCGCAAAGGTCACAGAACATAATAATTTGTAAATATAATAAATTGTGAGAAAATCTTGTTCTAATTTAACTGTCATTTAAAAAGAGAAAGTTTGCTTTATTTAACCTTTGAATAATATAACAGTTTAAACATTTGAAGTTATAAACGCAGTGCTTAAGATAATAATTAAATAATATAAAAGTTTTAAAGAACTGTTGAGAAATTAATAACGTTGAATTAAAAGCTTAAAGAATTTAACCTGTTTACTGGAGTAGATAAAAACAGTTTTCAATTGTTGTTTTAGTTTACAGTAAAGAGCTTATTACAAAGAATGTAATACATTAAAAGTCATTCTGATTAAAATCATTTCTGAGATTTTATTATCTTATTAACTTTGTATAATATTTTATTAAAGAATAAATGTGTGTTTACCATGGTTACTCCAAACCTTTTCTATTAACTTTTTATAAACCCCGGTGAACTTTCACGACCGGGTCGAACCAACTCGAACCTCGGCTACCCGTTTTATTTCACAAACGGAAGGACGGCTGAGACTCTGATTATAACTGGTGTACTTTTTAATGGCGCAGACGACTGCATTAATTAGGGTCTGGAACCCGTACACCATGAATAGGGTCTGGAACCCCATCTTCACCGTATAGGGTCTGGAACCATTTAATGATTGAATTATATTAAAATGATTCCATTTATTTATGTTTTAAATTTTCTTTTTCGTAAATTACATTTTATTCATAAGTTATTTCTCAAAAATTAAAACCATTGCTATCGGGATAGTTTCTTGATGAGGTTATTTGAGATTAATCCATTCTCAGAATATGAGGAAGTTTGATAAGGCCACATCTATGCTTTATCAAAGAAAGAGATTAAAATCCTATTATGTGATTTTCTGGCTATTATCATGCAGGTGTGACCCATTTAACAACAAATTTCGTAGATATTCGAAAAAAAAGTAAAAATATTCCACATTCAGTTACATAAAAAAATCGTTAAAAAAAACAAATAGAGATATTAAAAAAATTTTTTTTGGCTTATTTAGAAAAGATTTCTTCCTAAATTTTGGCTATTTACAAATACGAAATTATTACATTTGTAATTTTTTAAAAAAAGGATTAAAACCAAGTTTTTCAAATAGAAAATTTTATTATACATTAAAAAAAAAAATTGTTTAAAAAAAACCATTACCTTTAATCGATCAAAAAAATTACTAATCAAAAGCTATTATATTCTAGATCACAAATTTAAAATTTTAAAGCAGTATATCAGTTATTGAATTTTTAAAAAAAATTTTTCAACCCCCTGTAAGAAGAATCATTTTCTCAAGAAAATAGCTGGCTGGGAAAAGGTTAATATGAGATTATTTTTTATAGCTTATTTAATTCATCTTCACCAGCAGTTCCATTATTTCTTTGTTTTAATGTACCTAAACGTCATTTAATTCATTTAATTATATTTACATCTGAGCATAAATGTAAACTTAAAACTTTGTTTTATTTTTTATTCGTATAATATATCTTGTTAGATTCAGAAAATTTGTACAAATTATCTGTTTCTAGGCTATTATCTTCTTCACTTGTATACGATTTCTTTTTTGTGTATGTGAAATTATTTCTTAAATATTTGTTTGTTTTTTTTTGTTTTTTTTTGTTTTTTAAGAATTTGGTGAAAATTTTTAGTTAAAAAATATGTTAAACTTTGTATGACGTATATTTTATGTGTTTTAATTCGAGATAAAAATTTATTACCCATTTACTCTTCATAAATACTTTCTTTTTCAAAATACTCAGTTTTGGGGTATTTACCCATCCCACATCACTACTTTTGGGACACTATGAATTTTGGCCATTCTGAATTATTATTATTATTATTTGTCATGCTTTTGTAATTTTTAGTGTATAGTTTCAAATTATTATATATATGTATTTTTTTTTCTACAGATGCTGCTAAAATAAATTCTGGCCAGAAAGTCACGCTAAGTGTTATAGAAGCCTTTCTGAAGGATTTTCTGCGATTCGCCCCAGATAAATGTGGAGGCCGCAGGCAAAGGGATAATATTGTTTAAAATAAAATTGTTTATTTCTAACCTTTCTTGTATTTAGTCATTTGTACTTGCAATTATTCAATTTCATAATTTTGCAGGGGATTCAGATAAGGACAATAGATAATGACAATATCAAGTTAAATACTAAGAATAGGCTTTATAATAATTTAGCTGGAGGAATTAATGTCTTTATAGTGAATGGAGATATATTGGTTATATTGGTTAGTGAACATGGTTACATTGGGAAAATGATGTGAAAGCATTATATTAATGTTGGGATCACGTTAGGAAATCATTGGGAATATATTCTATAGAATTCTCTATAATATATTATATTCTATTATATATTAATTAGAAAATTGTTGGAAATACGTTATATTAATTTTAGGATTATGTTAGAAAATTGTTGGAAATATGTTATATTAATGTTGGGATTATGTTAGAAAATTGTTGGACATACGTTATATTAATGTTGGGATTATGTTAGAAAATTGTTAGAAATACGTTATATTAATGTTGTAATTATGTTAGAAAATTGTTGGAAATACGTTATATTAATGTTGCGATTATGTTAGAAAATTGTTGGAAATACGTTATATTAATGTTGGGATTATGTTAAAAATAACCCAGATCTAACGGTTAACCAACCATCAGACAGCGTACCATTTCTGCGTTAGTCTAACGTATGGACCTAACGTTGGAATTACGTATTGGAATTTACATTAGAATTACGTAAGCATGCTAGCTGGGTCTATCACATCTCACTTTAAAACGCAGAATTATTCTACGAGCAATTTTCGGCAATTATATTGATCAAACAAACTGTGTCCTTTACTCAAAGTGAGTTAAAGAAACTAAGCTTGTTTTTCTTCATCCAGCAAACAAATGACGTTAGACATGCTTTATTAGAAGCCAATGAACGAGCGTGGCCCATAGTGGCCTATGAGTTTGGGACGATGTTTTGCCTCCCAGGATGGGCACGCACAAGTATGAAGTCCAGCGATATGAGGCCTATACATCGATGTATATATACACCTCACTCCTATTGCGCAGGAGCCCAGAAGAGGAGCAGTAAATAATCGACCACTTTTTCCTGGTCAAGTGGGCAGCAGGCACATTGGATATGTAAACTGGCGCAGTAAATAACATGAGGTTACTTTCGTCCATTTTATCATAAATTTTATAGTTTTAAAAAGTAAAATGGTGCACTCATGAGCAGAAGCAACATGGACAAAGTTTTACTGAATTGTTTAAAAGAAAGCATGCAACTGTTAATGACTTTCTTTCTGAAGATTTGCATTAGATTCAAGTGGTTTCTATTATTGCAAAAGTATTTTTTAAAACAAGATTATTTACATAGGGAAAATTTATTCCATGCAGGCAAATGGAAATAAAAAAAGCATTTGCCAAAAATTTAAAAATTCATCCTTTATAATCATGTATAATAAAATGAGATGGTAAAAAATTAATATGGTGTACTTTTACAAGTTTTGCAAATTGGTTTCATACAATTTTAAATGAATTTAATACTTTTTCAAATAGATTTAATACATACTTAAATGAATTCAATACGATTTTAAATAAATATAATGTGTTATTATTCACTGTAAATGAAATTTCATTACTAAACTAACTATACAGAGGACATCAATCAACGTGTTGAAGACATCACCAGATGCATTAACAGTGCCATAGAAGCTAGTAAGTATCCATCAGAGAATAAACCACCTCATCGTATTCAACTCACTCCTGGAATCCAACGCCTAATTTCTGAAAGAAACAGGACTCGTAGACTATGGCAACGCTATCGTGAACCTTGGCTCAAAACCAAGTATACCTGGCTAGTGCGAAGATTCCAAGAGGATATAAAAGAGCTTCGCGACGCTAGATGGAATGAAAAACTCAAAAGCTTGTCGGCTCGCGACAATTCCATTTGTAGTATGGTCAGAGCTTTACAGAAGAGGAAGAATGATACGCTTCCTCCACTACTAACTCCACAAGGTGACTATGTCCAAACTGATCAGTACAAGGCCCAAGTCATTGCAGATTCACTGCAAATGCAGTTTGTTACTCCAACAAATGATAAGCCCGAGAGCCAAATCATGTCTCAGCGTGTGGAAGAAGGTATTGTCAACTTTGATGAAGTCCCGCAGCATTTAACGAAGTACAACATCGAGGCTGGAGAGATCGCCAACATCATAAGTAAACTGAAAAAGAAGAAGACTTCAGAAAAAGACAAGGTGAGTAGTAATGCCCTTATGAATCTCCCAAAGAACTTTATTGACTTTCTCACCGATATCATTAGCGACTGCTGGAAATTTTCTTATTTCCCTGTGGCTTGGAAGAAATCTATTGTGTTGAGTATCCCCAAGCAGGGGTAAAATCATGCAATTCCGGCGAGTTACCGACCTATTAGGCTGCTACCCACGATGTCCAGGGTGTTGGAGAGAACGATCTTCGTCAGATTCCAAGATCACTGCCTAGCAAATGACCTTTTTCGGGAAGAGCAGTTTGGCTTTCGTGCTGCCCACTCTTGTCCGATGCAAATATGGAGGCTCGTTGAAGAACTGAGCACCCCCCTGGACCTATCCAGGTACTGTGGGGTGGTATTTCTCGATGTCAGTAAAGCTTTTGACCAAGTGTGGCATTAGGGCCTTGTCTACAAATGATCAGAGACGGTTTCCCTGCCGATTTGATTTTGATGGTGAAATCCTTTCTTGACGGTAGATGCTATCAAGCCAAAGTTGGAGAAGATCTTTCCACACCCCGTGTTGTAAAGGCCGGTGTCCCTCAGGGTTCTGTCCTCGGGCCTGTGCTATTTAATTACTTTGTACATGATTTCCCGAAATCCGATAATTGTAATCTGTATTTTTATGCGGATGATACTGCCATTATGACATGGGCACACCAGCCAGCTCACGTTATCACTCGGCTGCAGTGCGACTTGAAGCATTTCGAAGACTGGTTTAACAGCTGGAGGTTGAACCTTAACGTCGGAAAGTGCAAGGCTTTGTACCTCAATAGGAAGCTCAAGCATCCACCAGATTCTCTTGTTCTGTTCAATAACAAACTCTACTGGGTGGACAACGACAAGTATCTGGGAGTTATCATTGACTCAAGACTCTCATGGAACCAGCATATGTCCTATGCTCTGAATAAAGCGAAGAGGGCTAAGTACAGTATCATAGCTCTCATGGGTCGCAACAGCGCCCTCAGCATTTGACAACAGGCTAGTTCTGTACAAATCGATTATCCAGACCATACTCCTCTATGGTTGCCTGCGTGGGCGACTATCTGTAAAACCAGATGGAGTGAACTACAGTTATTCCAGAATGTTACCCTGAGGACCATTGCCCAGCTGGACAGAAGGACGGTGAAAAACCAATCCATCCACTTGGATTTAAACATGGCCCATATCGGAAAGTTTATACAGGATCTCCTTTTGATTATGATACAGAAGATGAAGACTCACGACAATAAGCTTGTGAAAGGGATACTGAAGAACTCAATGAATATGAACTGGCATACGAAGTATCGTAAATCGTTCTTGACATCAATTTTGAAGATATTAGCAACGTCTCTTTCCCAGACTACTGGAAGATGAGATAATCTTATTTCTTCATGTATTTTTTTTATTTCGTTTGTTGTATTTTTTTGACAATCGTCAATCTTATTTTCTTTTTTGTATAGTATGGAAGACCACTTGGGTTGGTTAGGCTTCTTAACTACCTCAGTGTATTTCATTTGGAGTTTATTCTGGTTGGATGAGCTTTGTGAAAGCGCTGCTTTCGTCCCATCCTATCAAATGTACACTTCACTGTTCGATCTTCGATTGTCGAACTTTCATAACTTCAAGATAATTCTCTAATTTACTATTTGCTTTTAGAGAATTATCCTTTTTTGCTTTGATAAAGGATAGTCTCTATCCGAAACGTCAGCTTTTTTTTTTTTATTTAGATTTTGAATAATTATTTTTGTTTATTTTATCTTATATTTTATTTAATTCGTATTTTTAATAATTAACTATTATTTATTGGATATGTTATAAATAAAGAAATAAGGGAATAAGGAAAATAGAAAAATAAACATTTTATAAAAATTTATATAAAATTTATATAAATATAACCTACAAATCTATAATTACTATATTTCTGTATTTTTTGGTTTAATTGCACAGTGCAATCGATATCATCATTAGATCCAATGCAAGGACAGAACACAGGACTAGCTCTTGAAGGTATCACCTCTACTCTCTTTTCAGGTATTATTTCATTACTCTCATTTCCAGGTGCGTCCTTTTCAGGGCAATATTCACCTTCTGTTACATCTTATGTGCTGGTCCCTGGCGTTGGAATTAATATTCCCGTAAACCAGTACATCAAGACGCTCATTATCCTTCTGGGTCCCTGGCGTTGGGAGTAATTTCCTCGCAAACCTAGCTAAGGACTTTTCATATCATCTATTATTACTCTAATCATTCACGTATGGGTCCCTGGCGTAGAAATAATTTTCTCGCAAACCTGACTTGTTTTCTTTTTTCCTTAAAGCTAGGTGCGTCCTTCTTAGGACGGCTTCTTTAACACACACCTAGCTGCGAGGTTAATGGTAGGTTCTATACAATTAAATTTTTGGATTATGAGGGCTTCGTCCAAGTTAACCACGTTGGATTCAGCTAAAATGCCATTGCTAGTGGCAGATGGTAAAACTGTGTCCTGCGAGAAGGCCTACCGGGATGCCTGCTTGGATGCTAGGTTTGCTGCTTTTGACTTAGTGTTCAACGAAATGTTAGAAGCTCTCCGGGATGAAATAAATGCTAAGTATAGGGCACTGGAAGAAAAAGTCGAATCCTTACATAAAAGTTTTGAAGAGAAGTTCGAAGGTATCAACAACGAAATCAAGGACTCTCGTAGAGATGTCATTGAAAAGATAAGCGAACTGAAGGAAGCCTTTGGAAAATGCTCCGAGACTCCGAAGGCAGGTAACTCCAAGGAAGATACACCTGTTGATAACAGCAAGGTAAGTAATGTTTTTAATACTATTTCCTGTGCTATAAGTTTAGAGTCTATGGATATAATTGAAAACAGTGACTGCTCGACAAACAGTGGCTATATGAGAAGTCACTCTGATGGAACCGATGAATAAGTGGATTGCAGTCCCTGGAATGGTGTTGCTAATAAAAAATTCAGAAAAGGCATGAGGATCAATAACCTAAAGACCGTCACCAGAGTAAACGAATAAGTCGTCTGCGCGACTAGAATGAGGTATCCGAAGAGGTATGTACTGCCAAGGTCGCTCGGCTAATAAAGAGCATAGGATCACGAAGAGGTATGTACCGCCAATTATCATGCGGACTCATGGCGTCCCGTTTAAGACGATTTTAACTGAGCTAGAGAAGCATGTTCCAGTGGAAAAGATAACTGTTCATACGGGCAGAGGTGAAACCGTCAAGGTTAAATATGAAGATGAAGAAACACACAACAGGTTAGTGTCTGGAATTAGGTCTGATAATATTTTAAAAATTGAGCATCTTCAACTGAAGTCAGAGAAGGTCTTGACATTATTCACCTAAACATTATCTTGACATTTGCGAGCTTGATGAACTCTTCAATGGTGACACTCCAGTCGTCCTGGCTGGTGACCTAAATGCCAAACATCCAAGCTGGAACTCCAGAAGGTAGAATTACAACGGCATGATTCTCCATAGATACATACAAGGTAGAGATGATATCATCGCTGCCGGACCTGTGGAGGACACCTACTTCTGCGACCACTCCCCTAGTAGTGACGTTTTGGACATCTCGCTCTTGAAGGGTTTCTTCAAACCGTACAATATCTTCATGATTGATGACCTTTCTTCTGACCACAAGCCTGTGGCGTTGAACTTTGACAATGTTGACATAAATTTCTGAGAGGAACTCGTACATCATCAAGACTGGAAGCTCTACAAAGATATTCTTAGGGACTATGGCTACCATCCCGACGTTGCTTACTGTACAGAGGACATCGATCAACTTGTTGTTGACATCACCAGATGTATTAACAGTGCCATAGAAGCTAGATCGGAATTTTATCAAGATCGGAATAAAACTGTAGATTTGTATAAAAAACATACAAACAGACCCACAGACCCACAAACATCCTTCTTTATATATATAGATAGATAGATAGATAAATAGATATCCGTTTACTACATTTTTTCAATTTCGTTTTATACAATTTTATATGAATTTCAAACTTTTTAAAATATATTTATTACACTTTTAAATGAATTTAATACGATTTTTAATGATTTTACTGGTGAATAAAAATTTCTAGTATTACTGTTGTTAAGGATATTTTCGTATTTTGTCTTTTTCATTTGCCACTAGGTGGCGTTATTTGTTCTTCCCTCTTCTTTGTAGCACTCAATGAATAAACATCGTAAGTTTTTTCCTTTACTGTATTCGTGTACTGCCGTCGTGTCTTTCGCAAAATACAAGTCTGTGAGCTCATGAATCGCTAGTATACACTTCCTTAAGTTTGTCATCATAATTAACATAAACATTTTGATCCTTCGAGCCGGATAAAATTTGCAACTATCAAAGATATTACTCTCGAGTGCTTTGCTTTCATGAGCTCATTTGATGATTGCACCTGGTCCTTCGAACTGTTGAATGTGTGTTTTTACAAAGAAGACATCGTGATGTTTCCTTCTTTCACTTCAGTATACTGTTTATTTTTCTTGTTTTGTGACTGTTTCTCGCTGCTCCATGCTATCATTTTCTCAACACTGATCATCATTCCCGGTATAGCTTTTGTTTTCCTGCCATTTTGCCATCTTGTTTCTACGCATTCTCTTCCTGCTTCAATCTTGCTGTCTTCCTCAAATACAATGGATCCTAAAAGAAAGTAGAGTATGTTCGAGTAAACTATGCTATGCTTTGTTTCATGAGATTCAACTAGAGATTGACGCAGAAGAAGCAAACGAGATTGATTCTGAATCAGCAGAATTTGAAGCTAAGCACTTTAGCAAATTTGCTAATGCTGAGCATTTGTTAAGTAGAAGCATGCCTTGCCCAACCTCCCCCCCCCCCCAGTTCTCTAAGTTTGCATGGCAGCTCACGCCACTCTCATTCATCATGGCATTTAATTAAGTTGCCTACCATTAAACTACCAGAATTTAGTGGAAAGTTTGTAGAGTGGCTGAACTTTAAAGACTTATTTACGAGTCTCATTCATGAAAATAGAGAATTTGGCAATATACAAAAATTTCATTATCCGCATGCCTCGCTGGCTGGAAAAGCAGCAGAGGTAGTTAAGAATCTCACCTTCACTAGTGACAACTACATTATTGCTTGGGACAGTCTTCATGATCGCTATGACAATCGAAAAGTTCTAATTCATAACTTTATGAAGGCCTTCTCCGATCTAGAGCCCATTATCAAAGAATCCTCTGCCAGACTACGCACCTTGATTGACTCAGCAAAGAAAAATCTTCGATCTCTGGATTCTTTGATCAATAGAGAGCATCAGAGAGATGCATTCCTTGTCTGTCTTATTAAATCCAAATTAGATAAAAACACTCTAAAAGAATTTGAAAACAAGACTGCTATTTTTGATCCAACTTCTTTCGATGATCTCATTAAATTTCTAGAAAACAAACCTCCTTGATGGAAACTATAGAACAAAGACATGTCTCCTGCACACTTATTTCTAGAAATGAGCGATCTGCCACATAAAGCAGTTTCATCTCGACGTCGCCTTCTTGTCCTGCCTGCAATAAAAATCAATATAATCTTGTTACATTTTCAAATCTATGCTTGTCAAAAAGAGTTTTGCCAAGATAAAGAATTTAAGATGCTGCATAAATTGCCTTTGTAAGTGTCACTTCGCTATGAAGTGTAGCACTAAGCACAGCTGCAATATATGCAAAGCTAGACATCACACTCTTCTACATAGCCACCCCGGAAAAGTCAGTTGTTGAAAGTGATACAGTCATCTTATAGGCGTTGTCCTCTTCCGAACAATGTGGTATTGTATCCACCGCTGTTGTGAATGTCGTTGACCATCAAGGTCAAATTCATCAAGCAAGAGCCCTACTTGATTATGGTAGCACTTCATCATTTGTAATTTCTTCCCTATATAAGAAGCTACAGCTGCCTCTAACTCCAGTCAACATCCAAGTCCAGGGCATCTCCAATTCTACTACCAGTGTCCATTGTCGTTGTGAAATTCTTTTGTATTCTCGAGAATCTTATTATCACCTGAGATCTCAATGTTTGGTTGTTCCTCAGATTCCTGGTCATCTGCCCAATACACCAGTTGATCTCGTCAACATAAACATTCCTCACGGCTGATCCTCACTTCAATGTCCCTGGAGAAATCGACATTCTTCTTGAAGTAAATTCATTCTGGCAAATTGTTTTCACTCGGCACATTCATATTAGACCCAGAATGCCTATTCTGCAAGCTTCTCATTTAGGATGGATTATAGCTGGTTCGTTTCCTTGCACTACTGTCCAAGACATACGTTGTAATATTAGTCTCATCTCTGTTCGCATTCAAGAGCAATTGGAAAATTTCTGGAAAATGGAAGAACTTGTTACCCCTGAACTCCGCACCTTGGAAGAAGACGAGTGTGAATCTCACTTCAAGAGCCACACCAAACGTGATTCTAGTGGTCGATTTATTGTCAGTATTCCTGTTAATAAGGCTCCAGATGTATTAGGTGACTCATACAAAATAGCTGAAAATTCCCTTCTAAATCTTGAAACAAATTTTGTTTCCAACACTGCCTTGCATCACCGTTGTGTACAGTTCATGCAAGAATATGAAGATTTGGGCCACATGTCTGTCTGCGATCCTGCATCTTCTGAAGTTTTCCTGTTTCTTACCTCATCATGGCATTCTTAAAGAAGATAGCCTAACCACAATGCTTCGTGTCGTTTTCAGTGCTTCTGCTCCCATTACATCACGTGGATGGTTTAAATCTTTACAATTGGTCGGCCCTACCATTCAACAGGATCTATTCATTGTTCTAATTCGATTTTGCAAACATGTCTACGCCTTCTCAGCTGATATAGAAAAGATGTATAGCCAAGTTTTGATTAATGAGTCTCAATGACCCTTGCAGTGCATCTTATGGAGACCTGATCCAAATGATATTATCAAAACCTATAATCTGAACACTGTTACTTATGGTACTGCTTCTGCTAGCTTCTTAGCAATTCGATGTATGTACGAACTGGATATTGATTGCACACAATTCCTGCTTGAGGTCTCTCGAATCATACAGGAAGACTTCTGCATTGATGATTTGTTGACTGGAGAGCACGACAACTCCACAGTAAAGGTACTGTGCAAAAACCTATCTGGTACTTTACAAACTGGTTGCTTCAACTTATGAAAATAGATCTCGAACGAGCCTGTAATACTTTCAGACTTCATGGACTCCGACATTCACCCTATCCTAGTTGATATTGGCTTGCCTGATAGCACAAAGTCTCTTGGACTGCATTGGTCGCCAGTTCATTATAAGTTGATATTCTCTATTTCTCTTACCTCTCTAGAAAGGATAACTAAGCCTGTTATCTTGTCCTACATTTCTCAGGTTTAAGACCCTCTTGGCTTGCTGAGGCCAAGATGATGTTGCAAGCGCTTTGGCTAGAGAAAATTTAATGGGACGATAATATTTCTCACTCCTTCTCCACTTGAAAGGTAATCTTCCTGCCATAAACGAAGTTGCCTTTCCCAGACATATCATATGCGATGGATCGAAAAGTATACAGCTTAATGCCTTCCCTGACGCGTCCGTCAAGGCTTATGGCACCTGTATCTATATACGCTCTGTTGATCAAAATGGTGCAATTTTCTCAAATTTATTGTGTTAGAAAGCCAAAGTGGGTCCTCTCAAGTGTATATCCATTCCCAAACTAGAACTTTGATGCTCTCACTCTCGCCCACTTACTCCAGCAGGTTATTTCTGCGCTCCAAATAACCTTTGATCATTGCTTCTTCTGGACTGACTCTACTATTGTACTTGGTTTTTAAAATGCATCCAAATCGTTTACACACGTTTGTCGCCAATTGTATATCTGAGATCCAGAAATACTGTCCATGAATGCTGGAACCACGTCTCCAGTGGAAATAATCCTGCCGACATCCTCTCAGGAGTGGTCTCTCCTACTGCGCTGAAGGATTCCGCCTTGTGGTTTCATGGACCACCGTGGCTCTCTCTAGAAGAATCCACCTGGCCAACTCTGCAAACGGCTTCCATAGCACATGATCTTCCGGAAGTGAAAAGGTTAGATGTAATATCTGACACTGCTGCATGTTCTGCATTTCTGTTTTCAATATTCTCTGAATTTGATCATCTAAATCGCATCGTTGCCTTCAAATTGCGGTTTCAAGCACAATTGTCTATGTCCTAAGAATGCCCAAATGTATGGTCCTCTTACAGCTTCAGAAATTGAGCGTGCCTTTCTGACTCTTTTTAGACTTTCTGAAACCACTCCTTCCCCGATGAGATTAAAATTTGTCAATCCCACCATCCTCGGTCACGTTCAAACTTACCCTCCTTGTCCTTGTTTTAGACTCTGACAGCCTGCTGCAGGTTAAATGTAGATTGCTTAATTCTGGTTATTCGTTTCATAAGAAATTTCCCCTCCTTATCTCTAGGAAGCATCCGCTAGCCAGACTGTTAGTCACCTCAAAACACCTTCGCCTTTTGCATGCTGGTCTTCAACTACTTCTTGCATCATTAAGAAAATGGCGCTGGATTACTAATGGAAAAATTTTGTTTAACTGTCGTTCACCATTGTGTTAAGTGCTTCCATGCTGCACCGAAAGACATTACACCTGCCATGGGTAATCTTCCTTCCTCATAACAGAATTGAGACATGCTTCCCCATTCAATCTGTTGGAATAGATTACGCAGGCTCTATTCTGATTAAAGACAAAAGGGGTCAAGGCTGCAAGGCTTCCAAGTGTTTTGTGTGCTTATTTGTTTGCTTAGCTACCAAAGCCTTTCACCTTGAGCTCGTCCCTGATATAACAATAGATTCTTTCCATCTGACTTTAAGAATATTCGTATCTCGTCGAGGCTGCACTTCACACATTTTTTCTGACAACGGGAGAAATTTTTTGAGAGCCCGTTCTTCGCTGCGAGATCTTGGCGTGTTTTTGAAGTCAAGAGAGGATTGCATTACTCGTTCTGCTTCCAAGGTTTTTATTCAGTGGCACTTCATTCCTTCTCGTTCTCCCCATCTTGGCGGCCTTTGGGAGTCATATATTAAGTCGTCTAAGCATCTTCTCAAAAGCATCATTGGCAATGCCAAATTAACTTTTGAAGAGCTTTACACTATATTAACCCAAATCGAAGCGGTATTGAATTCTCGTGCTCTGACTCTGCTGTCTAGTGAACCTGACTATTTTGAACCTTTGATGCCAGGTCACTTTCTTATTGGAAGACCACTTACCACGATACCAGATCCCTTGGTCATTCCTATTCCTTTGTCGAGACTCTCCTGGTTCCAGTTGGTTCAGCAACTGCTGCAGCACTTCTGGAAAAGATGGAGTTTGGAATACATGGGTAAATTGCAGCAGAAAGCAAAATGGCATCACTGCAGTTCCAAATTGAAACTAGACTCTTTTGTTCTCATCAAGGAGGATCTCCCACCACCTATCCATTGGAAGCTCGGCCGTATCACCTAGCTTCAACCTAGCAGAGATGGCATTTCTCTCGTGGCCACCATCCGCACCTATACTGAACTTTTGAAAAGATCTTTCTCCAAGATTTGTACCTTACCCAAGATTTTGATTATTGTTTTATTGCTTTTTTTTGCCACGTTTTGAAAGTCAAGCCTTTCATATTTGCGTATTTTGCCTTTTTCAGTTGCCACTTGGTGGCGTTACTTGTTCTACCCTCTTTTTTGTAGCACTCAATAAATAAATATCGTAAGTTTTTTGCTGTCCTGTATTTGTTTACTGACGTCGTTTCTTTTGCCAAATATAACTCTGTGACCTCACGAATCGCAGTGGTTAACCGTTTGTGTTATTTTTTAGGTTACAGTTTTGAATTCTGTAATTGAATTAAGACAAAAACTAAATTTACCATAAAATTTAATAAATCAAGGATTCAAAAATAATGTTTTTTTATTTATGTTAATTCTATTTGAAAGAGTATTAAATTCATTTGAAAAACTGTAAATCATGTTTAGGAAACAAATGAAATAAAACTCTTGTCATTGTACTTATAAAGAAATCTACATATAATGAATAATCTTAAAATAATTATCTTGTACGTGTAATAACTAATTATAAAATTTATAAGCATTTATGACTCTTTAGAAGCATTAAAAGCATTTGTAATCTTTACAATTTTATATTAACTTAAAAATTACGATAAATTTACGCTCAACAGTAGAAATCTGAGCAACGTTTTGCCCTCTTGCCCAGGATAATTTATTGCTTCACTCCTCTACTACAAGGAGAGGCTTCCAGTTGGAATAAATATATCGATGGGTCTATAACAATGCCTGGCCAAGCGTGGTCACAATGATTAAGCCTAATCCCTCTCTCATGTTCCTGTAATCTAAAGTAAAGAGAATTACTAGACCAACCGATATAATTGCCATCACAGTCCGAACATGGTATTTGATAAATAACATCATTTTCATTTAATAACTTGTGAAAACCCAAATCATTATTGTATAATCTTGAAGATTAAATTGATAAAAATTAATATTCTTTTGATCCTCACTATCATCTCGTACATGAATATTAACCAATTATTTTCTAAGTGTATTATTTATTTTAGGGACTATTTGAAAATTTTATTCCTGAAAATATTTTTAATTGCAGAAAATTTTGAGTATTAGGCCATACAAATTCTTTTTTTCTATTCCATATAATAAGAATGTTTTTTTTCACTTTCTGAAAGCCCCGGATCATCAATCAATTAATGGTATGTGTTGGATGCTTATCATTGATCATTTTTTTAATTATATAAGAGAGGAGTTATAATATTATATAATTAATTTAAAAATAGTAACTCCATTTCAATTAAAAGAAATAGAAATAAAAATAAATATTGAAACCAATTGATTAATGAAAGTCATCCAATGTGGAGAAATACAATTTATAAAGTGGACGGAGCAGAGATAAAAAGAAGGTCTTGTGGAGCTCACGTGGATCTGGTTGAAGCAGTTGAAACACAGGAGAAAAGAAGTTCTTGTGCAGAATTGTTACAACATAAATGCAAAAAGAAACACAGAAACAGGAAAAGAAAAGCTATGATAAAAGTCCGATGACCAGTAGAATGTTGATAACAATTTTAATAGGAATGAATAATAAAAAAACGTTGTCGGGATAAATTACCCCATCTTCAGTTTGTAAAATTTTCATGAATGAAATTTCCGTTAAAACATAATAATAGAAAACATAATAAGCCAGACAATAACACTTAATTTCCTCTCAACAATCCATTACCCTATCTTGTTCGCAACAATCAAACACACATTGTTTATTTGATTTATTGTTTTATTAGTGTTTTCATGGAATTCGCACGAGGCCAACAAGAGACGTAACAGTTAGCTCAACCCCTTGGCAACGCGCCATCTTGGTTCCACACATGTCGTTGCTAAGCATTAGATATGCTGATTCTGACACCAGTTTGGCTACATAAGCGATCATATTGTCTGCAATAGAACTATATATAATTGCTACGTTTTTTATGACGACCCAAAATTAATTTCAAAAAGAGACTATGATTTAAACTTTTCCTAGCAATGGGTGTGTGGAACCAAAAGAGCGAATCATTAAGGAAGTGACTTTTCTTCGTGCGAAGCCCATTATGTTTTAAATACGGTCTATACATACACGAGATGCGTTCAAGTTAAACGATCTCCAAATTTTTTCTCTGCAATGTGAGTAAGTAGAAAGATCCGGATGCTTTTAAAATTTTGCGGAAAATATTTCGTCTTTACTAACATAGATGACACCGTGAATGGCGTGAATACTTAAAATGGCAATGTTTAGTTTACAAGATCAGCGTGTAATAATTCGTTTTGTGCAATTGGCGGTGAAACACCCAACGAAATTCATTGCCAATTGAGTGACATATGCGATGAAGGGTTATGAATGTTAAAAATATGCGTTCATAGGTGCGAAAGTTTAAAGAAGGTCGAGAATCATGTGAGAATGAACCGAAGCAGCCTCGACCACGAACCAGCCGGACGGAACCATGATTGCTCGTTTGGAACATGTTATGGAAGACCGTCGCTTAGGTTAGCGTAATAGTGCCTCTAAACTTGGCATTTCCGTGGGGTCTGTGAAGAGCTGAAAATGGGGAAAGTTTCTTCAAGGTGGGTCCCCACGAATGCTATCCAACGAACACAAGTCTGCAGGGGTGGAAATTTCTCAGAAGATATTGACATGTCATGCAGCAATGAATCGTGCTTTCTTTTCATCAGTTGTGACGATGGATGAGACGTGGATTCCATTTTTTAACGCGGAAATGAAACTCCAATCTTAATAATGGAAACACACTGATTCACCACCACCGAAAAAATTTCGAGTTACAGCCTCTGCTGAGAATGTCATGGTGGTCATGTTTTGGAACGGCGAAAGCATAATCCTCATGCATTGTGTTCCAAATGGTACAACTGTTACAGCTAATTCATACGAAAATGTTTTGAGAACAAAATTCCTTCCAGCATTGCATGGGAAACGACCTAATAAGACTGGACAGGTAATTTTTTATCAATACAACGCCCCTGCTCATCGCACACTCCTAACTCAGCAGTTTTGCCTAAAAACTTTCAGGTGGTTTCCCATGCTCCATACTCACCAAACCTCGCTTCTTGCGATTTCTAGCGTTTTTCAACAATCAAAGACAGTCTCCATGGCTGCTCGTTTTCCAACCGAGCTGCCGTTGCTTCAGCGATTAACTAGTGGGCAAAATATACCCCTAAAGAAGAGTTCTCAGCAGCTATGGAATCATGATGCCACGGTTGTGAAAAATGTGTTCGACTTCACGATGATTACGTGAGAATTAATGTTAGTTACAACTTTCTGGGTTAAGTATTTTGTCAAAAAAAAATTTGGACACCTTAGAACTTGAACGCACCTTGTACATGGTTATCGAGCTACGGCAACACCTCCTGAAAAGAAAGCCCTAAAGGCATTGTTAATCATATTTCTACAAATAATAAGCCCTAAATTATGACTTCTTATAACCATGTAACAATATATAAATTTTCAGTGCATTGCTTGTCTTTTTAGGAGGTGTTGGCTCCGGCCATTTTCCATTGTTTCGAGAAGCTAAGGCAAACAGATCACGCCAGGTGCCGCATAGATACCACTAAGGCTACACCACCTCGACAGAAGACAGACGCAAGACGAATTATGATGTAATAATATATGGCGTTTTCATTTTCAGGCCTTATGTCTAAGTAGTGTTGACTAAGGCTGACCCTGATCTGGAATAGAATTTTTCATTGAAACTGAAAATGAACGTAAAGTTTCTATATGCCAATAGGGCAGCGCTGCATAAGAAT
The DNA here is from genome assembly GCA_023313115.1 of Rhysida immarginata. Classification (NCBI taxonomy): domain Eukaryota; kingdom Metazoa; phylum Arthropoda; class Chilopoda; order Scolopendromorpha; family Scolopendridae; genus Rhysida; species Rhysida immarginata. Next base: position 631,392 of record JAHWFO010084377.1, read on the forward strand.
TCCCAGAAAAAAGTACACACAGCGCCACTTTTCAAAATAGTTCCCACTTTACTCGGAGATAGAAACTTTAGCTTCATTAATAAAGGTTTGGTTAGTTTGGCTGGTATTAATGTCCTTTTCAACTGCCATGGTCATTTCAGGACAGCTTTATAGGGCCCGAAAATCTTTAACTTGCAGTCGGCAAACGACTACATGGGACCAACGGCTTTACGTCCCTTACAGAGGAAGTGTGTGATATCAGGATTTTTCCCCTGAAAAAATCCTCGTCGTCCTCGGCCAGGGTCGAACTCGCGTCCTCGGGCATCAGAGGCGATACGCAACCACTGAGCGACCGAGGCCAATCATTTTAACAATGGAGCTCGATGACCATGAATATCTATAGACCATGGTTTTCACGGAAATTTCATTCATAAAAATTTTACACACTGAAGATGGGATAAAATATCCCGAAAACTTTTTTCATTATTCATTCTTTTTAAAAATATTACTAACGTTCTACTGACCAACGGACTTTCATCATAGCCCATCTGCTCGTGTTTCGGTGTTTCTTCCTGTGTTTTACTTGTAACAATTCTCCACAAGAGCTTCTTTTCTCCTGTGTTTCATCTGCTTCAACCAGATCTACATAAGCTCCACAAGACCTTCATTGATTGTGTTCCGCCCACTTCATAAATTGTATTTCTCCACATTGGGTGACATTCATTATTCAATTGTATTTTATATACATTTTTATTTCTATTTCCTTTACTTAAAATGGAGTTACTATTTTTTAATTAATTTTGTTAATTTATCTTCTATATATATAAAGAAGGATGTTTGTGGGTGGGTGGGTCTGTCTATACGTTTTTTATACAAATCTACAGTTTTATTCCGATCTTGATAAAATTTCGCATACATGACCTTCAAAGCATGAGGAAGGTCACTGTCTACCTCAGACAACGAATGACGTAAGATGTTCACGAATCGAAGTGAAGAGCTGATGCAGAAGCCCATAAAATACGACGAAGTCAAATGACCAAACATGAAGGCAACTCCAGTCGAATCGTCATTGCTATGCAGCAATCAACTCGACGAAGTCAAATGACCAATGAAGAACGAATCAAAGCATGCCAGACAAACGCAAGACAACGCCAACGTTCTCGAACAAGCACAAATGGCACCAAACTTTGCACAATCTCAACTGTCGAAGACTTTGAACCACAAGTCGATGTAAACTCGATTGGTTCGATGATGAATGTGTGTCAATTTTGTGGTGCACTTCATTTGGAAGGTGAAAATGCAGAAATGTGCTGCCTCGGTGGAGAAGTCGTGCTTGCTCCATTTAATCGAATGTCCGAGCCGTTGAATGAATTGTGGTAGAATGCCGAGTTTTTGAAGAAAATTCGGTCCTAGATGTTTGAATTTACATCATTGAGAGCATCCGTTCATCAAAATATTGCCGTGAATGAACGATATGCCAATTCAAGACAAGACGTTTACACGTTTCGCGTTCAAGGAAGTTTTTGCCATCGAGTGGGAAGACTGCTTCCGAATGAAGGCAGAACCCCCAAATTTGCCCAGATTTACGTCTACGTTGGCGATATGGAGCAACAAGTTTCAACTCGCCTCAGCATAATGGATGGCTTGGATGAAGACATTGTCCGAACAATTCAACAATGTCTTTCGGCCTCAAATCCGTTTGTGGGTCAATTCGTGTCGGCTGGGCAATTTGCAAGGGAAGGATGCGATTGTCATTTAGTCATTCACGAAGCCACGACAATGAACCGGCGAACTCATAACCGACCGACTGCCAATGAAGTGCCTGGCGTCATTGTGGATGGAAGCGTTACCGAGGCTTTGGGTATTTTAGTCCATTTCAAACCTGGTGGCCTGAAAATGATCTCGGATTTGCACCCTGCCTACGATCCAGGCTTGGGTTAATTACTCCCCAAATGTAATTAAATACAATTATTTTGAATTTTTCGCAATTACATTCAATTACAATTACTCTTCAAAAGTTTTAATTACAATTATTTCACAGCAAATACAATTAAATTACAATTACTTTTTATTGCATTTTGTTTTATATTCAAACGTTTTATGTGACTTTCGGTACCTGTCTGTCAGTAAAATTTCCCAGCAAAACTGAAGATTCTTTCAACGGGCGCAGATGATTCGCAGGTCCCAATAATGGTTTTGGCGATCATCTTTAGATCTGCCAAACTGTGGGTTTTCCAGAATTAAAGTGGACCAGCTTCCAGTGGAATGCACGGTTCTTGCAAATAAAGGAGTACTTCATTCCGTGCAGAAGTCGTTGACGTTGATTGTGTGGAGTTAGAATGTACGCAGCTGATGTAGGAAAACAGTCGTGGGTGCTTGGGATTTGGTTCTTGGGCATTTCCTTCAACTTCAACCAAAGGCAGGTTCGAAGCAGAGTTCGAGTAGAGCACTTCCACCTTCCCTTATCACTGCGAGGCAGATCCACAATTCTCTCAATAGCTGATAGGCTTTACACTGAAGGAAATTCAAAAGTCAAAACTGTTTGATATAGAAGCTTGGGGTGGGTCAGATAGGCATATTGGGACGTGTAGACAATTGTCTTGGGTTTTTAACATTAGAAATTAAATTAATAAATTGCAAACTCATTTTAGATGTGTAAGATAAATAAAACATGAAGTGCCACAATTTTTTAAATTTAATTATATACTCAGCCCTGTATATACTATACTATATTACTACAAAAGAAAAGTATATAATTAAATTTTTAAATATTAATTTTATTTTATTGTTATATTCGTAATTTATTATTCATTTTATTTTAATATATTATTTGTTTTAAAATTTTTTTTAAATAATTGGTAGCACTACTGGTGGTAAATAATTAAATACAAAATTGGGCTATTTTCAGTGTTTCTAACTGGCCATCCCTATTTGTTAGTTTCCTCATATTATTTCCTCCTAAAATCATGATCGTTTGCCAAAAGTGTGCACGAAACTGTAAATCCAACCATTTGGGTGACTTTTGGTGAAAATCATGAACGTTTGCCAAAAGTGTGCACGAAACTGTAAAACCACCTTTCGGTGAAAATGTGATTAATCTAAAAAAAATCGATTAATTGACTTAATTAAAGTCGATGAGTAAAGGGAAATGACTGGATAACGACATAATAAACCTATGACGAGACCTCTTGTCCAAAAAAAAAATTTAATTTGCATATACGTATTTCGAACTCGTTCAGTTCATTATTCAATGTCAAATGAGTATTTGGTCGACAATCGACAATCGAACAGTGAAGGTACATTTGTTGGGATGGGACGAAAGCAGCGCTTTCACAAAGCTCATCCAACCAGAATAAACTCCAAATGAAATACACTGAGGTAGTCAAGAAGGCTAACCAACCCAAGCGGTCTTCCATATTATACTAAAAAGAAAATAAGATTGACGATTGTCAGAAACAAAATACAAACGAAATAAAAAACACAAGGAGAAAGAAGATTATCACATCTTCCAGTAGTCCGGGAAAGAGACGTTGCTAATAACTTCAAAATTGATGTCACGAACGTGGCTTGGTTTGTGATACTTCGTATGCCAGTTCATATTCAGTGAGTTCTTCAGTATTGCATTCACAAGTTTATTGTCGTGAGTCTTCATCTTCTGTATCATAATCAAAAGGAGATCCTGAATAAACTTTCCTATATGGGCCATGTTTAAACCCATGTGGATGGATTGGATTTTCACTGACCTTCTGTCCAGCTGAGCAATGGTCCTCAGGGTAACATTCTGGAATGACTGTAGTTCACTCCATCTGGTTTTACAGATAGTCGCCCACGCAGGCATGCCATAGAGGAGTATTGTCCGGATAATCGATTTGTACAGAAGTAGCATCTTGTCAATGCTGAGGACGCTGTTGCGACCCATGAGAGCTATGATACTGTACTTAGCCCTCTTCGCTTTATTCAGAGCATATGACATATGCCGGTTCCATGAGAGTCTTGGGTCAATGATAACTCCCAGATACTTGTAGTTGTCCACCCAGTCCAGTTTCTGAATGAACAGAACAAGAGAATCTGGGGGACGCTTGAGCTTCCTATTGAGGTACAACGCCTTGCACTTTCCGACGTTAAGGTTCAACTTCCAGCAGTTAAACCATTCTTCGAACTGCTTCAAGGTGCACTGCAGCCGAGTGATAACGTGAGCCTGCTGGTGTGCCAATGTCATAATGGCAGTGTCATCCGCATAAAAGTACAGATTACAATTATCGGGTTTCGGGAAATCATGTACAAAGTAATTAAAAAGCACAGGCCCGAGGACAGAACCCTGAAGGACATAGGACTTTACAACACGGGGTGTGGAAAGATTTTCTCCAACTTTGGCTTGATAGGATCTGGCGTCAAGAAAGGATTTCACCATCAAAATCAAATCGGCAGGGAACCCGTCTCTGATCATTTTGTAGACAAGGCCCTCATGCCACACTTGGTCAAAAGCTTTACTGACATCGAGAAATACCACCCCACAGTACCTAGATAGGTTCCAGGGGATGCTCAGGTCTTCAACGAGCCTCCATATCTGCATCGGACTAGAGTGGGCAGCACTAAAGCAGTGACAATCGACAATGGAACAGCGCAGGTAAAAACGAAACGAGCGGTCCGAAAGCAACGCTTCCACTGCCATACCCATCCAGGAAATAACCAGGGGAAGTACACTGAACTAGGCAAGAAGCCAGATGAAACCTAGTTAAGGCATCCAGAGGATAAGATGTGGTCCTTTCTTATAAGGACGATAGAGTTGATTGTTGATTGACGAGGGGCACGAGGAGCTATGAGATCCAGTATTCGGGAAAAATGGCCTTTTGGATGTCGTCGAAATTGATGTCCAGGACGTGTCGAGGCCTGCGATGCCTGAGTAAACTTCTAAACGTGAGTGGATGCTCCAGAATATTTGCAACCAGAGGACTGGGATGGTCCTTAATCTTCGGAAGCAACTTATTCAATGACTCCTGGACATAGTTACCAATTGGAGGTATATGGAAATCTTCAGCAATTGAAATATTTGTTGCGACTCTCCTGTCAAGTTGGGCGATAGTCCTCAGAGTAACGTTTTGGAATGTTTGGAGATCCTTCCATCTGGATTTGCATATTGTAGCCCAGGCAGGCATACCATAAAGAAGAATGGTTCGTATAACCATCTTATAATACAAGAGTTTGCTATCCATTCCAAGGGCGCTGTTTCGCCCCAGAAGAGCAACTAAACTAAACTTAGCCTTCTTAGCTTTATTTATCGCATAGGAGACGTGGTCACTCTAATTTAGCCTGGCATCTATCATCACTCCGAGGAATTTGTAATTCTTAACCCATTCGAGCTCTTTACCAGAAAGGAAGAGAGGACTCAGTGGTTTTCAACGTTTCATCGTAATGAACATTGCCTTGCATTTGTCAACATTTAGGTCAAGTCTCCACTTTGCAAACCACTTCTCGCACAATCGTAATGCCTTTTGTAAGCGTGTTATAACGTGAGCAGGATTGCGGTCAGTAGTCATGATGGCTGTGTCGTCAGCAAAGAGATATAGCTTGCACTTGGTAAAAGTTGGGAAGTCATGGATGAAAAAGTTGAACAGTGCAGGGCCCAGGACAGAGCCCTGAGGAACACCAGCATTGACGTCAGAAGGGTTAGACATGGAGCAGCCAACCTTGACACGAAATGTCCTGTTTGACAGAAAGGAATCAATCAAGGTAATCAGTTCATCCGAAAAACCACAAGTAATCATCTTATATATGAGGTCCTTGTGCCAAACCTGATCAAAAGCTTTACGGACATCCAAAAAGACAAGACCACCATACTTAGCACAGTTAAGATCTGCAACAAGCCTCCAGATCTGAAGTTGGCAGGAGTGGCCTGGGCGAAAGCCAAATTGCTCATCACGAACGAGATTGTTTGCTACACAGAATTCGTCAAACCTCTTCAGAATGATGCGTTCGGAAACTTTTGATAGCACGGGTAGCAAACTTATGGGCCTGTAGCTGACAGCAAGAGCAGGGTTTAGACCAGGCTTTGGTATGGTAACTATGACGGACTCTTTCCATTGGTCAAGGAAGGAACCAAGTTTCCAGCAGTCATTCATGGCTTTGGTAATGAACGAGACTAGATTAGAAGGCAAGTTCTTGAGCGCACTGTTAGTAATGGAATCAATACCTGCTGCTTTCTTTGTTTTAAGTCGCTTGATGACGTCGGAAATTTCTTGGGCTAATGACTTCCTCAGGGGTGGGAACACGATGAATGCACTGGTAAGCAATACACCCATTGTTAACTAGCTGAGTGTTTTGGAGGCTGTCCAAGTTTGTCTCACCAGGCGTGGTAAATTGACTTTTCAGGGAATCGGCGATCAATTGAGCCTTATCCCCGTCACTGATGACAACGTGCCCATTTCCTGCAAGCAGTGGCGGCAGTTTGATTGGTCTATTGCCCTTTAAAGCCCTCACAGTTCCCCAGAGCGCGTTGTCCTGGACAGACAAGGACTTCAGTTTCTCGCTCCACCTTTGATTTCGTAGAGCTTTAACCTCCTCTTGAAACTTGCGAGAAAGCCGGTTGTACTTGGTTTTGAAGAAGGGAAGTCACTTACGCTGCCATAATGTTCTGTAAGAATTTCTTTCGAGAATAAGACGCCTGATATAAGGAGGCAAGTCGAGATGTTCAGGACGCTTACGATCGATAGTAGAGGTACTGGAAGTAGTGGCATCTTTGACAACACGGGTGATAGCATTAATATTAATATAAGTATCCTCCTTATCAATAACCTCCTTGTAAGGAATGCCATTTTCTCTAAGAATATCCCTAAAGAGCTTCCAGTCCTGTTTAGAGCGGAGCACAATCTTCTTATCGATGTTTAAGCCCTAAAACATAAGCATCACTGGACGGTGGTCAGAAGATAAATCGTCGACTGTGAAAATATTATAGGGCTTGAGGAAACCTTTAAGTACTGCAATATCTAGGACGTCGCTAACAGGTGAGTGGTCGCAGTAGTATGTGTCATCAAGGGGAACAGCAACTAAGGTGTCAATCTCGTTTCAGGTATATCCATATAAGATATTGCCGTTTTGATTGGGGCATTTGGAGTTCCACGCATGGTGCTTGGCATTCATGTCGCCCGCTATAACAACTGGGATGGGCCCAGACAGCAGCTCGTCAAGTTCGCACAGATCAAGCTTGTGCTTGGGTTGGTTATATAAAGAGATGAACTTGATTTCGCCTGCGTCCACATCGTTTATAATCACGGAGACTAATCATCGTTTATAATCACATAATTAACAATGATCGCTGCTCCACCAAAAGCGTGGCTGGCAATATTACCCAATGGCCGATCCTTGCGATAAACACGATACCCAGGCAAGGTGAAGACTTGAGTAGATTTCAGGTGCGTCTCGCACACGAAGGCGATGTTGACATTCCAGTTTGCAAGGAAATTGTAGAATTCGATGCGCTTGCGAGCGATTCCTCGTGCAATCCAAATATTACAACGGAGTTTCCCTTGAATAATGATCTTGTATGGGTGTCTGTCTATGATCATTTGTTAGATTCGTGAGAGGCAATCTGTGGCACTGCTTTTCCACTTTCCTTATATTGATTTAGCAAATTTTCCAGGGACCTGTAAGCATCACGCAATTGATTGTGGTCGACTGTACATGTGTCCCGTGTATCAGCAGAACTGGATGCGACCGAAGCATAGGATTTTCCCTCTACCACTTTGGTGCTTTTGATCCTTTTGATTTGTGGATATTTGGGACACTTGGTGTAGCTAGAAGTGTGCTGACCGGAACAACGTATACATTTTGGGGGGTCTTTGCCTTTTATGTTAGTACAATCCCTCGACTGATGGTCGCCAGCGCACTTATTACATCGAGGCGATTCGGTGCACCCTTGGGAAACGTGACCAAAACGTAGACAGTTATAGCATTGTAAGGGCCTTTTGTTGCCTCTAAATAACTCAACAATAACAGCAAGAGGACCGACACGCTTTAAAACTCAAAAATGACTTATTATGTTCAGTATTCTGGAGGATAACTAAAATCATTAGCATTTTCACCGAACCATTTGCTTTTTTAAGCCTTATTGCTTTCTCCGGAAAATAATTAACCTTCCTGAGGTCGTCGGCAATGCCTTAAAGGTCATACGTTGTGTCAACATTTCGGACAACGTATTTCAGCATTTTTTCGGATTTTAGTTGGTGATGCTGAATCTTAAGCACATCGTTGCTTTTCACTCCGGACACAAGAGTTTTATGGCTCTCTTCGTCGTGACACCTGATCTTTATGGTGTCCTTTCGACCTGTGTGGGCGGTAATTTTTTCAAGAGGTACGTGTTTTTTGATCTCCTCCAAAATCTCCTTAATTGGCTTCCCATGGTGACGAACGATGATTGGCGGGATATATATTGCTCCCTTTTCACGGGTGACATTAATATGGGATAAATTGTGTTTAGCTTTGTTAGCTCGAAGGGCTACAGAGGCACTAGCGCTGACATCAAAAGTGGACATAATATTGTCGATCCTAACACCTCCTTTGTTCCTCTTATTCTGTGCAGTCCGCCAGTCATCTCCATCAATGTAAGCAGAGTCATTATCAAGCCTCCTCTTTGCGCTTGTTCTTGATGAGCAGCTACTGTCACTGCCCGCGCCCAGTCCTGCAGAACCTTCTTTACAATCGTATGGAGGAACAACGTTATCCACTAACATGGGCGAAACGGATGGAATGGTAGAGCCCATAAATTCCTTGATAGCATTGCTAAGATTGGCAATGCCGTTGGTAGTTTCCAAATTCGCACGCTTTACATCCTCTCTAAAACTATCAATATTTGTGTTTACACTGCTAATATCATTAGTCAGCGATTCCAACCTTGTTTCTAATTCTAGATGTTTTTTGTTCAATTCCGAACGTAATGCCTCAAGCTGGTCATTCATAATGATATCAAAAGCAAGAAATCTGGGGTCCTTACATGCATCTTTGTAAGCTTCATCACAAGGTAACACCTTGCCATCAGCATATTTAATAGTAATGCTAGCGGATTTCGTAGACGCAGCGCCTGATGTCGCCATGAAGCAGGTGTGGTGCTGGATTTTGCCGTCCTTAGAAGGACGCACCTACTCAGAACGACTCAGTTTAAAAGACTTAAAGAGTCCGACCTTGTTAGTCCTATCTATCTTGGAAAATCCACCGATGCAATAGGTACGTCGTTGTCCGTCAAATGGTAGAATCGTCGCGCAGTAGCAGCAGTGTCCAGATCCCGAATGATGAAAGCAGTGGTCGACAATCGACAATCGAACAGCGCAGTGAAAAAAACAAAACGAGTGGTCCGGAAGCAATGCTTTCACTACCATACTCGTTCAAGTAGTATCCAAGGGAAGTACGCTGAATTAGGAAATAAGCCAGATGAACCTTGTTAAGTCATCCAGAGGATAAAGAGGAGTCCTTTCCTATTAGGACAGTGAAGCAGATTGTTGATTGACGAGGGACACAAAGGAGCTAGGAGATCCAGTAGTCTGGAAAAATAGCCTTTTGGATGTCTTCGAAGTTGACGTCCAGGAGATGACGAGGCCAGCGATGCCTGAGTAAACTTCGAAAAGTGAGCAGGTGATCCAGAATATCTCCAACCAGAGGATTAGGGTGGTCTTTGATCTTCGGAAGAAGCTTCTTCAACGACTCCTTACGTAGTTTCCAATAGGAGGTATATCAAAATCTTCAGCAATGGAAGTATTTGTTGCAACTCTCCTGTCCAGTTGGGCGATGGTCCTCAGGGTAATGTTGTGGAAACTTTGCAGGTTCTTCCATGTGGACTTGTATATTGTGTCCCAGGCAGGCATACCATATAACAGAATGGTCCGGATTACCATTTTATATAGCAAAAGTTTGCTATCTTTTCCAAGAGCGCTGTTTCGCCCCAGGAGGACGACCAGGCTGAACTTTGCCTTCTTAGCCTTATTGATAGCATAGGAGACGTGGTCACCCCAATTTAGCTTGGCATCTATCACCACTCCGAGGTATTTGTAACTCTTCACCGATTCGAGCTCTCTACCCGAAAGAAGGAGAGTCTTTGGGGGTTTCCGAAGTTTCTTGGTAATAAACATAGCTTGTCGACGTTTAGTTTGAGTCTCCACTTAGCAAACCATTTCTCGCACTGATGTAAGGCATTTTGTAACCGAGATGTGACGTGAGCGGGATTGTGGTCGGTAGTCATGATGGCCGCGTCGTCAGCAAACAGATATAGCTCACACTTAGTAAAGATTGGGTAGTCGTGGATGAAGAAATTGAACAATGCAGGTCCCAGGACAGAGCCTTGGGGAACACCAGCATTAACGTCACGAAGGTTTGACATTGAGTAGCCAACCTTAACACGAAATTTCCTGTTCGTCAGAAAGGAACTAATCAAAGCAATCAGATCGTCAGAGAAACCACAAGTAACCATCTTGAATATGAGTCCGTTATGCCAAATTTGACCAAAAGCTTTCCAGACATCCAAGAAGACAAAACCACCGTACTTTGCACAATTTAGAGGAGATTTAGATCTGCAACAAGCCTCGTGATCTGAAGTTGGCAGGAGTGTCCAGGTCGAAAACGAAATTGCTCCTCACGAACAAGATTGTTGGCCGCACAGAAAGCATTAAATCTCCTTAGGATGACGCGTTCGAAGACTTTGGACAACATAGGTAGTAAATTTATGGGTCTGTAACTGACAGCAAGAGCAGGGTTAAGACCTGGCTTTTGTATGGTAACAATGACGGATTCTTTCCACTGGTCGGGGTGTGACTGTAAGTCAGTGTGAGTGTGTATGGTCGGGATGCTCCTGTGTGAGTGGTTTGTTTGCATCTGTGGTGTGTTTTTGCCCCGTTAATGTGTCTGTTTCATCTAATTTGCTATGATAATCTTATCATTGATTGCGGTCGATATTTGAAACTGAGTGTGTTGTATAACGTTTTATAACGCAAATAATAAATGGTGTTTAGCGTAATTGTTGGGAGAAGCTTGGAATTTCTGTTCGCGGCAACAATAGCTTCAGTAGCAGTGCTGGGCTCTGTTGCAGTGAGGTGAGATTCTGAAAAAGAATTGCGGTTTTTCTTTATGCTATATGTTATTGTTAAAAATAAATATTTTAGATTATTTTTTCCTTTGACGAGGATGGACGTATGTGTAATCGCTAGTGCATACAACAAGAAACAAGTGCACATCAAAGCAGAGTTCGAAAATAGCGCTTGCACTTAGCTTATACATGGCAATTGTATTAAAATAATTAGTGTGCAACGGAACTTTATTTTAATTAATTGTGGAAAGAATTGCAAGAGAATGGCGTTGAATCAAACGCTGCCCATGTCTAAGCCCCAATTCATCGATGGTGTTCTTTTATTGTGCGGAGTTCATCGAAGTTGAGAAAACATCATGCCCACATGATCGGTGAGACTGTTCTTTTTTTTATATTTAGAAGAAATTTTCCCATGTCAGTTAAGAGAACTTTCTCAAGTCTGGTGTGTTAGTCTAAAAACATGTTGCCCTGCTTACCGTATCTTTTCCGATGCTTGAAGCATACGCATTTGAGCGATAGTGACAATTGATTCTATTGTCGAGGACACTCGCGTTTGATTTTCCAAAAAAAAACAAGACTTTTAGAGTTTCAATAATTAATTGAGTGGATAAACGTATGGTGCTGCTTTAAGTTGAAAATCATATGCAACAAAGTAACCCATTTTCATTAGACAAAACCAGAAGCTGTACAGCTGAGCTCACATAAGCGTTTCCGAGCACTAAGTTGGAATGAAGAAGTAAAGGGGCACAGGTGTGTATGGAAAATTGTCGCCCATATCTGTTCACGCTATTTTTGAGTGTTTGAGCCCAAGAGGTCTTGTGTTGCGTCAATAGAAGTTGCTGTATTGGACGATTTTAGGGGTTACTGTATTCCTCCCCTCACTAAGAAAACAAAAGGGATACGCGACACATTCTAGCATTGGCCTTATCTTGGAGCTCATTGAACTCGTTTAATGTGGACAGGGAGTGACTGGTACACATTGCCGTGTGTAATAGGGTATTTTTACCCTGGATGGTTACGGGACACTTGTGTCGGCAAGATGCCATATGATTAAAGCATATTATGCATATGTAAAGTTGCTTAGAATATTAGAAGGATTTAGAGTATATGTTGTTTAGATATTATCAATTAGTTTATTTGTTAGGGGGCCCCTGAGTTTATTAATATTTAATTTGTAATGGTAATTAGAATTTTAACAATGTAACGTTTTGATAATTCACCATTTTGATTAAATATTGCCATTTTGTTTGAAACACACTGATTGGTCCTTTTTTGACCTAAACGAGTTCCACCCTCCCTTGCCTCCACGTTCCGGGGTTTAGATCTGTTGAAGGGTCACAAGGGAGTCCCGCCCCCGCACGTGGGTTGCACACAATGGTGCCCGAACAGGGACTCGATAATTCGGCAGTTTGTCAGGATTATTGAGGTCACGTTTTGGTGTTTCAGGTGTTTTGGTGTTAATCAGGGTGTTTCAAGTTTGTGTTGGTGTTGGGTCACGAAAGTAGTAATAAGAGAGTTCACTAGAGTGTGTGATAGATATATATAACCAAGTAGGATGCCTAATGACGGGGCAGGTGAGAATGTGGACGGGCCACGTGAGTATGCAGGGGAGGTAGTTGAGCCTAAAATGGCAGGATATACCGGTACGGTTCCGGCGTTTTTTGGTGACGGTACAGGAATAAGTGTATCGGGATTCTTGAAGGCCGTGGAGAGCATTGGTGCTCTCGGACGGTGGGATGATGAAATTAGGCTCACCGTCGCGAAATCGAAGTTGAAGGGCGCAGCAGCCAGAAAGGCCGCGGACCTCGAGCTGTTCGACATTGACAGCTATGCCATTTTCCGATCTCGACTTGGCCAATTGTTTGGCCGGGTAAAGAACGATAAGGATTATGGCAAAGAGCTGTACGACGTCGTACAGCGAAGGAAGGAAACAGTGCTCGACTATACTGGCCGTCTTCAGAGGGTGATGGATAGGTTTATTCAAGCAAATCCAAAAATGGAATCATCAAGGGAACAGCTATTGTTGGAGAGGTTCTGACATGGCACACTTATATTTCATAAAAAGTTAATTAAGGCCACAGGCCCCAAAACGTTTGAGGAGGCAATTAAGTGTGCTATGGAGTCGGAAGATCTGGAAAGAAGTAATCACGGGGAGTGTAGTGGTGTGGCCGTTGAGTCAAAGACATATCGAATCTGGTGATGAGGAAGAGGGGGCTGTGGCTCGGCCTAAAAAATGGAACAAAAATACTACTAATGCAGCAGTAGAACCTGTTCAAAGGGAATGTACTTGCAAAGATGAGATTAAGGAGATACGTGAAATGCTGCAAAAGCTGCTGAAGGAGAAGTCAGAGAAAGGCTATCCTAGCAAGAAGGCAGTTACCTGCTTTAAATGCGGTGCCCAAGGGCATTTTGCTCGAGACTGCCGCCAGGGAAGGAATTGCGATTCCACGCAGGTTACCCATGAGGAGTCCCAGCCTATTATATTAAAACGAGGGAAAGACCGGCGGTATCAACTTGACGTATCAATACAGGGTCAGCGGGTCGATATGCTCGTTGATACCGGTTCGCAAGTTTCGTTTCTTGATGGGGAACTCTTTCGTCAAGTTTTACAGGCCCCAGTGAAGGATGTGGACATGATGGTGCGAGGAGTGAATGGGGGATGCGTGCATATTAAGGAAGAAGTCACGCCTGATATTAATGTGCGTGGCCGATCCTTGCCACAATGTAACTTCCTCCTTCACTCCTTGGAAGACCGTCCCTATGACGGGATTCTTGGCACCGACGTCCTTGAGGGGATTACGTTCGTTTGTTCGATGGTTACGGTAGTAAAAACAAATGGGAGCGTTCAGTGTAATCAAGGAGATGGAACAGAGGTTTTTGAACAGGCAGGGGTGGACCAGAAAACAAGAGAAGAGGCTAACCAACATGGGCAGGAAGTTTTATGCCTATTGCCTGGCAGAAGGGCGGTAATCAAGGGTATTAGATTCCACGATAAACAGGTAGTTAGGAGAAAAAACATTATAGTGTTAGCATCAGAACGTAAGGGATGTGTAGAAGCACAAGTTGAGGTTGATCGCCCTGATACTTGTGACGTGGCAGTGAATACTGATAGTTTGGGCCCAACAGTATTGGGACAAGACGTGGGGACCGAATGTGACAGGAAAACGATGCTAGATAAAGCAGTTGGTAGTGAGAGTGGTTTTGAACCACAGGTGGGAAGTTTTTGAAGCAGCAAAACCGGGGGTGTTTTAACCAAGAAAGAAAACCAAAATCCGGCAAGGGGAAGGGACCACCCTGACTCAGGTGTTAATAGGGGGATTCAGTATAAGGAGCATAAAAAGACTTGTACTGGCAATGCTCTTTCTAAAAGGAATTTAAACGAGATCCTGAAGCACAATTATAAAACTGAATTGTGTGAACTGGGTTTTTGATTTGAAGAACAGGGTTCTTCCTTTCTTGTGATGGGGCGTGTGTGACTGTAAGCCAGTGTGATTGTGTATGGTGGGAGAGGTTCTCCTGTGTGAGTGGTTTGTTTGCATCTATGGTGTGTTTTTGCCCCGTTAATGTGTCTGTTTCATCTAATTTGCTATGATAATGTTATCATTGATTGCGGTCGATATTTGAAACTGAGTGTGTTGTATAACGTTTTATAACACAAATAATAAATGGTGTTTAGCGTAATTGTTGGGAGAAGCTTGGAATTTCTTTTCGCGGCTACAATAGCTTCAGTAGCAGTGCTGGGCTCTGTTGCAGCGAGGTGAGATTCTTAAAAAGAATTGCGGTTTTTCTTTATGCTTTATGTTATTGTTAAAAATAAATATTTTAAGTTTTTTTTTTCTTTCTAAAATCTTTGACGAGGATGGACGTATGTGTAATCGCTAGTGCAAGCAACAAGAAACAAGTGCACATCGAAGCAGAGTTCGAAAATGGCGCTTGCACTTAGCTTATACGTAGTTTCTTGTGGCAATTGAATTAAAATAATTAGTGTGCAACGGAACTTTATAATCACTATAAATCGACTGAGCTTGCTGTTATTCTAATTAATTGTGGAAAGAATTGCAAGAGAACGGCGTTGAATAAAACGCTGCCCATGTCTAAGCCCCGATTCCTCGATGATGTTCTTTTATTGTGCGGAGTTCATCGAAGTTGAGAAAACATCATGCACACATGATCGGTGAGACCGTTCTTTTTTTTATATTTTGAAGAAATTTTCCCACGTCAGTTAAGAGAACTTTCTCAAGTCTGGTGTGTTAGTATAAAAACATGTTGCCCTGCTTACCGTATCTTTTCCGATGCTTGAAGCATACGCATTTGAGCGATAGTGACAATTGATTCTATTGCCGAGGACACTCGCGTTTGATTTTCCAAAAAAAAAAAACAAGACTTTTAGAGTTTCACTAATTAATAGTGGATAAATGTATGGTGCTGCTTTAAGTTGAAAATCATTTGCAACAAAGTAACGCATTTTCATTAGACAAAACCAGAAGCTGTACATCTGAGCTCACATAAGCATTTCCGAGCACTAAGTTGGAATGAAGAAGTAAAGGGGGCACAGGTGTGTATGGAAAATAGTCGCCCATATCTGTTCACGCTATTTTGGAGTGTTTGAGCCCAAGAGGTCTTGTGTTGCGTCAATAGAAGTTGCTCTATTGGACGATTTTAGGGGTTACTGTATTCCTCCCCTCACTAAGAAAACAAAAGGGATACGCGACACGTTCTAGCATTGGCCTTATCTTGGAGCTCATTGATCTCGTTTAATGTGGACAGGGAGTGACTGGTACATAGTGCCGTGGGTAATAGGGTATTTTTACCTAGGATGGTTCCGGGACACTTATGTCGGCAAAATGCTATATGATCAAGGCATATTATGCATATGTAAAGTTGCTTAGAATATTAGAAGGATTTAGAGTATATGTTGTTTAGATATTATCAATTAATTTATTTGTTAGGGGGCCCCTGAGTTTATTAATATTTAATTTGTAATGGTAATTAGAATTTTAACAATGTAACGTTTTGATAATTCACCATTTTGATTTAATATTTCCATTTTGTTTGAAACACACTGATTGGTCCTTTTTTGACCTAAACGAGTTCCACCCTCCCTTGCCTTCACGTTCCGGGGTTTAGATGTGTCGATGGGTCACAAGGGAGTCCCGCCCCCGTACGTGGGCAGCACAGGGGAAGTATCCAAGTTTCCAGCAGTCATTTATGGTTTTGGTAATAGTTGAGACAATATTAGGAGGCAAGTTCTTCAGAGCACTATTGGTGATGGAATCAATACCTGCTGCCTTTTTTTGATTTTAAGTCGCTTTATGATATCAGAGATTTCATGAATACTAATGACATCCTTAGGGGTAGGAACATGATGGATGCACTGGTAAGCAATACAGCCATTGTTCACAAGCTAAGTGTTTGAGAGACTGTCCAGGTTGGTCTTAGTAGGCGTGGTAAATTGGATCTTCAGGGAATCCGTAATCAGTTGAGCCTTTTCCTCATCACTGGTGACGTTGTTGCCATTGTCTGCAAGCAGCGGCGGCAATTGGATGGGCCTGTTACCCTTCAAGGCCCTTACAGTACCCCAGAGTGAGTTGTCCTGGACAGACAAAGATTTCAATTTTTCACTCCACCTTTGTGCTCGTAGAAGTTTAACCTCTTTCTGGACCTTGCGAGAAAGCCTGTTGTACTTCTTCTTGAAAAAGAGTAGTCGCTTGCGCTGCCATAGTCTTCTATAGGAATTCCTTTCAAGAATGAGTCGTCTGATGTAAGGAGGGAGGTCGATTTGCTCGGGGCGCTTCCTATCAGTAGTTCAGGTACTTGAAGTAGTAGCATCATTTATAGCACGAGTGATTGCACTGATATTTTCGTTGATGTCCCCGTTATCAATAACTTCCCTGTATGGAATACTATTTTCTCGAAGAATATCCTTAAAGAGCTTCCAGTCTTTCTTGGAGCGCAGCCCTAGCTTCACATCGATGTTTAGGCCCTCGAAGATAAGCATGACCAGTCGGTGGTCAGAGGTTAAGTCGTCTACTGTAAAAATATTATACGGCTTGAGGAAACCCTTTAGAACAGCAATGTCCAGCACGTCACTAACCGGCGAGTGGTCACAATAATATGTGTCATCAAGAGGACCAGCAACGAAGGTATCACTCTCGTTCACAGTGTATCCATGTAAGATATTGCCGTTTTGATTAGAGCATTTAGAATTCCATGCAGGGTGGTTGGCATTCAAGTCACCCGCCATAATAATGGCCCAGACAGCAGCTCATCAAGCCCGCACAAACTAAGCTTGTGCTTAGGTGAATTATATAAGGAGGTGAACTTAATTTCGCCTGCGTCAGCATCGTTTATGATTAGGGAAATTGCTTCCATCCCTGCGTAATTTGGGGTGGCTATCTCGCGATGGTCAATGCCGTCTTTGACAATGATCGCTGCTCCACCAAACGCTTTACTAGCATTATTACCCAGAGGCCGATCCTTGCGATAGACATGAAAACCAAGCAAACAGAAAATTTGAGATGACTTCAAGTGTGTCTCGCACACGAAGGCGATGTCGACATTCCAATTTATAAGGAAGTTGTAAAATTCGATGCGCTTTCGATGGAATCCTCTTGCACTCCATATGTTGCAACGAAGTTTCCCGTGGGTGATCTTTCTGTAAGGGCGTCTGTCCATAGTCAATTTTTGTTTTCGTGGGAAGCAACCTGTGGCAGTACTTTGCCACTGTCTTTGTAGATATTTAGCAAGTTCCCTAGACACCTATATATACTGCGCAACTGGTTATTATCAATGACACTTGTATCAGCAGAGTTGGATGCGACCGAAGCATAGGTTTTGCCCTCTACCGCTTTTGTGCTTTTGAGCCTTCTTACTTGGGGATATTTAGGGCATTTGGTATAACTTGTTGTGTGCTGACCATCACATCGGACACATTTAGGGCGGTCTTTACCCTTAACATTGGTACAGTCCAGGGCGCACCTACTCAGAACGACTCAGTTTAAAAGACTTAAAAAGACCTACCTTGTTAGTCCTATCTATCTTGGAGAATCCACCAATGCAATAGGTACGTCGTCGTCCGTCAAGTGGTAGAATCGTCACGCAGTAGCAGAAGTGTGTCCAGATCCCGAATGATGAAAGCAGTGGTAAAACAAAGCAGTCTTATATAATAGGGGAGGAGGTTACCGATCCCCAAACAGGAGCAATTACAAAACACACTGGCCAATGAGGAGCGGGGAACCATGTTTACAAACAAAACGCGGACCTAGAACAAATGCCCCAAGGTAACAAGCAAGATACAAAAATAAAATAACAAAAGGAGGGGGAATTATACAAAAAGAAAATTGGAAGGGCGACTGTCTACATTCGTACAAATTGTAAAAATGATATGATTATACAAAAGAGAATAAACAATAAAAACTAAACCGAAAAAAGAAAAATATCTAAACTTTAAGTGATTTGATTAGAGTTGAGTTCCCAATAAGGCCTGAGTCACCATTAAGAAGGAGACCCGGGTCCTTTTTTGCGATTTCTAACGTCTCGAAGGCATCCAGTGCATTCCTACTTCTTACATGCCTAGGCAGCTTGCAATCTTTTAACAAAATGTCGTGTCCAGTATCGAGCATATGTTTAGCTACCGCCGATTTTTGAGGGCGTCCAAACCTAGCGTGCGCCGTATGTTCCTTGAACCTTTTATGAACGTTCCTACACGTTACTCCTCTATAGACCTTGGGGCATTTACTACAGGAAATCTCATATATCTCAGACTGGAGCAAAGGTGAACTCTTGTCTTTGGGATTCCCCAGGAGATTCTTCAGGACATTCGGGTTCTTGTACGCCAAAGTCATATTGGCATCCTTAAAAATGGTTCGTAAGTAATCGCTATCTAAACATCGCTGTTGATCTATGTCTGAGGGTCGTCGAATCTCTTAATATCTTTGCAAACCTTCTTCTCTGTACCAAATCTTTTACCAATCCGATACTGTAGCCATTCAGTCTCGCTATCTCCTGTATACGTCTTATCTCCGTGTGGGAACTGGCCTAGAACACAGGTATATTTAGGGATCTGTCAATCAAGAAAACGAAAGTGGCCAGCTTTTGGCTCCAGCAGTGGTTAGAGTCGTGGTGAATGTATACGTCGGTGTGGGTTGGTTTCCTGTATATGTCAAATTCAAGCTTCTCAATCGTCCGTATAATCTTTAAGTCTAAAATGGGAATGGCACCGTTCTCTTCCAACTCGACAGTGAATTGAATAGTTTTGTAAAAACTGATAATGTGGTTCAAGAAAGACTGGACATCTGTCTTGCTGGTATCGGTTATGGCGAAAACGTCATCCACATATCGATACCATACTTCCGGGAAATAACCATCATCGGCCGCCAGTTGTGCTTCTAACTTCCTCATGAATATTTCGGACAATATGGGGCTCAAACAACTTCCCATGGGAGTTCCCGATAACATGTGGTAGAATTACCCATTAAATTGGAAGATGTTGTTGTTGACGCACAATTTGCATAAGGTAACAATGTCGTCGATAACATCATGTCCCAATTTATTATCCATCAATACAGTTTTAAGGAAGTCCAAGGTCTCTGGTATGGGTAGATTGGGGAAACGTGAAGTGACATCGAAGGAAAGTAACAGGCAATCTTTAGAAAGAGTCACTTTCTTCAATTTATTTGCTAGTTGAATGCTCTTCTTCACTGAACGATCTAGTACGTCGATGTTTAACTTGGACAAGTGACCAGCTAAATATTTCCCCAGCTCATATGTAGGGGCGGAAATATTAGAAACGATAGGGCGGAATTGGTTCCTTGGCTTATGGATTTTAGGTAGGGCATATAACTTTGGTACTAACGGGTAAGGAATCGATAGTTTACAGGCCAAGGTGGAGTTAATGAATTGTTTGCAATTGGCTGTGGCTGTCTTCACGGTCCTAACCAATTAAGGTAAAGTGACTTTACACAACTTGGTGTAAGGACCCTCCTCTAAAAGTCTAGTGACATTGGCAAAATAATCATCTTTTCGTAAAGTAACAATTGAATTACCTTTGTCCGACTTTAAGAAGAAGCAGTCCTTGTCTTTGAGAGAGGCGATGATGGTGAGAGTCTTCCTGTTCAAACTGTCGTTTGTGAAATTCTTGTCGGGTGCTTGCGTTCTTGAAATTGTCGGGTGCTTGCGTTCCTGATGAATTTTTCTTATTACTGGGAAGAAACTTAATCCCACTTTCAATATCGCAGACGATATTCTCTAAGTCACCTCGACCTTTGCCTATGGAAAATTTCAATTCTTTTGAAAGTAAGTCCAATTCATCATCTTCCAGTGGTAAATCGGTTTTGTTGATAACTCTGGGTCGGGAGTCGGGGTTTGCAGGGCCCAAGGGGTGGGATGGTTTCTTTGGCGGGCTAAGATGCACTGTAACTTGTTGTCAAGCTTATTGCTTTTCACCTCTTATAAGTGTGGGCAAATTGTTGCTAATTAACAAATGTATGCTGTATAACCGTAATTCATTAGTGGCTAAAGTTTTAAAGAGCCTAGACATTTCTAAATCTAATCTCTTGCATCTCGCGAAGAATACTGCTTTCTTATCCCCATAAGATAAGGTCTTAGGTCTTAGTCTAAGAACAAAATTGGGGAACACTTGGGAACGTTTGCACTTATATAAAAAAGAAAGATCAGCATTAATAAGTCTCACTTTTAAGTTCAAAGAATCGAATTTACGAAATTCTAAAGGTGAAAAAACCTGAGAGGCGAAGGATGAGAAACGGGAAGTAACTGTGGATAACAACATAATAAACCGATGACGAGACCTCTTGTGCACAAAAATTTTTTAATTTGCATCTACGTATTTTGAACTCATTGAGTTCATTATTCAATGCCATATGAGTATTTAGTACGATAATCGACAATCGATCAGTGTAGTGAAAAAGTTGTACGAGTGGTCCAGGAGCCTTTAGCTAACTTTACACGCTCGCCCAAAAAGTAAACCAAATGAGGTACACTGAAGTAGGAAAGAAGCCTGATGAACCTCTTTAAGTCATCCAGAAAAGAGTCTCTTCATTGTAGGGACGAGAATCGGATTGTGGATTGACGAATAGCGAGTCCGAAAAATGAGTAGTTGGGGAACTCGGCTTTGTTAATGTTCTCAAAATTGATATCTAAGATATGACGGGGTCTTCGAAACCTGAGGAACCCCTGATAGTGAGTGAGTGGTCCAGGATACCAGCAACCAGGGTGTTTTCATGATGTTCCATCTTGGGCAGCATGTTCCTGAGAAGTGTTTGAACATAGGAACCAATGTGGGTCATCCCCAGATCTTCATAGGTAGAGAGATTGTTGGCAACTCTTCTGTCTAGTTGAGCAATGACCAGAGGGTAACATTTTGGAAAGTCTGAAAGTCTTTCCATCTCAATTTGCAAATGGAAACCATCAATCACAACTCCGAGGTACTTATAATTTTTAACCCACTGAAACTTCCTACCGTGTAGGATGAGGGGCCTTGGAGGGTTTTTGCGTTTGCGTGTGATGAACATGGCTTTACACTTGTTAACATTCAGCTTTAAGCGCCACTTAGAGAACCAGCTCTCACACTGGTGTAAAGCTTTTTGCAGACGGCTGATGATGTGGACTGGATTACGTGCCCAGGTCATGATGGACCCCTCGTCAGCAAACAAGTAAAGATTGCTATTTGTAAACTTAGGAAAGTCGTGGATAAAGAAATTGAACAAGGCTAGCCCCAAGACAGAGCCTTGGGGAACACCAGCATTAACATCAGAAGGGTCAAAAAAGGAGTCACCAACCTTAACACGGAAGGTCCTGTTTCTCAGAAAGAAGTGAACCAGGTCATCAGTGAAGCCACAAGTAATCATTTTATAAATGAGTACATCATGCCAGACTTGATGAAAGGCCTTTTGAACGTCAAGAAAGATGATACCACAAAATATAGAAAGATTGAGAGTACCATTCAAAAGAGCAACAAGCCCCCATACCTGGAGCTGACAGGAGTGAGCTGTGCGGAAGCCGAATTGCTCTTCACGAATAAGGTTGTTTTCCTCGCAGGAGTCGTTGAACCTCTAGAGAATAGTTCGCTCAAGGACCTTGGAGAGCACTGGCAGTAAGCTCATGGTCCTGTAGCCGATGGAAAGAGCAGGTTCAAATCCCGGCTTGGGAATAGTGAGGATGATTGAGTCCTTCCAGGCACTAGGGAAGTGACCGTTTAGCCAGCAGTCATTCATGATCCTGGTGATAATGCTGACAACATTAAGAGGCGAATTCTTCAGAGCACTGTTGGTGATGTTGTCGATGCCGGGCTGCTTTTTTGTTGTTCATGTGCTTAATGGTGTTCAAAATCTCAGAGGTGCCAATGATATTAGGATGAGTAAGAGTGCGTTGAGAAAACCCTCGCATTCCAGATAGTGCAACGTAGTTTTCCTTGCTTTAATACTTTATACAGATGTCTAACCATGATTATATCCTGCTCTCAACTGGAGTAATCTGTGGCAAATAGTTGCCACTTTCTTTCAGCATATTCATTAAGTTACCCAGAAATCTTTAAATTTTAGCCAGTTCTTTGTGGTCAACAGCTCCTTTACCAACTGAAGCGAAAGATCTACCTTTAACTACCTTAGAATTTCTATTCCAATTGACTGGTGGGTATTGGAGGCATTTTATATAAATGCTTGTGTGCTGGCCTTCACAGCGAATACATTTAGGCGGGTCTTTACCTTTTATATTCGTACAGGCCCTTGTTTGATGATCGCCTGCGTACTTGTTGCAATGTGGTGACTCGGTGCAACCCTGAGACACGTGCCCAAAACGTAGGCAATGTTACCCTAAATAATTCAACTGCTGCAGCTAGAAGACCGATACGTTTCAGATTTCGGAAGGACTTATTATGTTCAGTGTTTTGGAGGAGGACTAGAACCATTGGAATTTCGACAGCCCCGTTTGCTTTTTAAGCCTAATTGCTTTGTCCGGGAAGTAGTTGGCACTTCTGAGGTCTTCACAGAAATCTTCGAGATCGTATGTTTTGTCAACGTTACGAACAACGTATTTCAGTAGCTTTTCAGATTTTAGTTGGTGGTGTTGGATTTTAAGAAGATCATTCCTTTTGATTCCAGAAACTAGAGTTTTGTGCGTTTCTTCGTCATGACATTTGATCTTAATGGTGCCTGAACAACCCGTGTGGGCAGTAATTTTATCCAGAACCACGTGATTTTTAATCTCGTCTAGAATTTCCTTGATTGGCTTCCCGTGATTAAGTAAAACAAAGCAATCTTATATAAGAGAGCAGGAGGTTACCGATCCCCAATCAGGACCAATTTCAAAACACACTGGCCAATGAGGAATGGGGAAACACCTTTAAAAACAAAACGCGGACCTAGGACAAATGCCCCAAGGCAACAAGCAAGATACCTTGTTCCCCCATTTTGTTTTTAGACTAAGATTCAAGACCTTATCTTATTGGAATAAGAAAGCATTATTTTCGGCGAGATGCAAGAGATTAGATTTAGAAATCTCTAGACTCTTTAAAACTTTAGCCAGTAATGAATTACGGTTATACAACATATATTTATTAATTAGCAATAATTTGCCCCAGGACCTCTGGGATGAGTTCTCCAGACACCCTACGGTGATAAATCAACACTTATACAAGGTGAAAAGCAATAAGCTTGACAACAAGTTACAGTGCATCCTAGCCCGCCAAAGAAACCTCCCCCCGCCTTGGGCCTGCAAACCCTGAACGCCAACCCACGGTTATCAATAAAATCGATTTACCACTGGAAGATGGTGAATTGGAATTACTTTCAAAAGGATTGAAATTTTCCATAGGCAAAGGTCGAGGTGACCTAGAGAATATCGTCTGATATATTGATAGTGGGATTAAGTTTCTTCCCAGTAATAAGAAACAATTCATCAGGTTCGCATGCTCCCAACAATTGACGAAGAATTGGACAAACGACAGTTTGGACAGGAAGACTCTCGCCACCATCGACTCTCTCAAAGGCAAGGACTGCTTCTTCTTAAAGTCGGACAAAGGTTATTCAATTCGTATAAAGTAATAAAATCTTATGTGGATAGAAATAGTTAAGTAATAAACTAGAGGATACTCTTTTACCACAATAAGGAAACAAGAAACGAAAAAATAACAAGAAATTAATCCTCCCGAGAAAGGTATAGGAAAGTAGCGGAAGCGCTAGGGGTCATCTATTTTTACCCTTTTATCTGCACTTTTTAATTCGCCCCCCACCCTATTTTTTTTAATCGAAAAATTGATTTTCTCGAACGTATTATTTAGAAGATGAAAGAGAGCTCTATTATCTTGCGTTTCTCATCATTTCCGATCGAATTATATATCACACGCCATATGCTGCCATAGTTCTAAAGACCAAGTTAATGCCACCCCCACAACTCCGACCCTATTGGGACCATTTGGTCCAAACTTCAAAATAATGTTGATCTTGCTTAGAGGAATCTGCATTCTTTATTTCACTCCTTTATATGCATAAGTACGCATAGACCTTTTGGTCCTCTCTAACTTCCGCCCCCGAAACTCCGACCCTAGTGGGCCAATCAAAACCACACTAAATAGTGAAGGTGCTCATACCCATAATAAGCTATATTCCAAATTTGAACCTTCTACCTCAAAAAATGCGGAAATTATGAAGGGGACGGACGGACGGACGGACGGACAGACGGACATTGTGAAAACAATAAGTAGCTCTATTCTTCCGCTACTTAATAAATGAAATTAATGGTGATGCAGGCCCTACTGGGGACTCGACTCTCATGAAATCGCTTAAATTTTAGAGATTTTTTTTTCGGTTTAGTTTTTATTGTTTATTCTCTTTTGTATAATCATATCATTTTTACAATTTATACAAATGCAGACAGTCACCTTCCCACTGTCTTTTTTGTATAATTCCCCCACCTTTTGTTATTTTACTTTTAAATCTTGCTTGTTATTTTGGGGAATTTGTCCTGGGTCCGCGTTTTGTTGTAAAGGTGGTTCCTTGTTCTTGATTGGCCAGTGTGTTTTGTAATTAGTCCTGATTGGGTATCGGTAACTTCCTCCTCTCTTATATGAGAGTGCTTTGTTTTACCAAATTTCCAAAAGGCGATATTTCCCGAATATTGGATCTCCTAGCTCCTCGTGTCCTTGTCCCTCGTCAATCAACAATCAACACTATCGTCCTGATAGGAAAGGACTCCATCTTATCCTCTGGATGACTTAACTAGGTTTCATCTGGCTGCTCGCCTAGTTCAGTGGACTTCACGTGGTTAACAAGAACAACAGAAAACCACTATTCCACTGTGCCTTCCTCAGTGAATACAAGAACTCCTCTGGTCTGATCAAGTTCTTGTATTCACTGAGGAAGGCAGCTTGGCTGCCGAAATGCGCATACGTTGTATTAAACATCTGATGTGGAATAGTGGTTTTCTGTTGTTCTTGTTAATCTGTGTCCACAGTTTCTGGCTTCATCTCCTTCTATTCACGTGGTTACTTTCTGGACGAGTTTGGCAGTGAAAGCGTTGCTTTCGGACCACTCGTTTCGTTTTACCTGCACTGTTCGATTGTCGATTGTCGATTACCAATTACTGGAGTTCGAAAGAATACGTGGATGAAACCATACCTGGATCAGAATCAAACGAAGCTGGTATGCAGATCGTCTCTATCGTGGATGTGTGTCTCCATCGTGGATGTGTGTCAGTCAACCCTTCTTTTTGGACTTCTGTAAAGTGCTGATCCTGGTTACTATTGAGAGTGCATCGGTGGAAGCGAAGTGCAAGGTAGGACTTTGTAAGTCTTTTAAACTGTGTCGTTCTGAGTAGGTGCGTTCTTCTAAAGACGGCAAAACCCCGCACCACACCTGCTTCATGATGACATAAGGCGCTGCTTCAAAATCTTCTTCGTCTTCATGTACTGTTAAGTATGCTGATGGTAAAGTGTTACCTTGTGAACTGGCCTACAAGGATGCGTGTAAGGAGCCAAGATTTCTAGCATTTGATATTATCATTAACTAACAACTTGAGGCATTACGTACTGAACTGATCAATAAGTATCTAGAGTTAGAATCAAGGGTGGAAGCACTGTCCAAGGAACTTGGTAGTAAAATTGATAATTTAAAAAAGGATGTTCAAGTGCAAGTTTAGAGACTGCCAATGACCTCTCTAACCTTGGCAATATTATCAAGGACTTTATGGGCTCTCCCAGTACTTCTGATTCACCCATGATAGTGGAAAATCCTGAAAACGTTTCTACTTGCCTGGAAGCGGCTAACAAAGGAAACGCCTCATTACGAGCTAGCGTCAAAAGAAGGCATGAAAATGATATTGCTGACAGTGATGGAGGTGACTGGAGTATTGTGCAGAATAAAAGGAACAAAGGTGGTTTCAGGATAGACAACATCCAGGCCACTGTTAATATCGACGATATTGTCTCTGTGGCCCTACGAGGTAACGAAGCTAAGCTTAGTCATTCCCAAAGCAATGTCGCCCATGGAAAGGAAGCCAATTCCTCCGATTATTATTCGTCATCATGGGAAGCCAATCAAGGAAATTCTCGACGAGATTAAAAAATCACGTGGCTCTAGATAAAATTACCGTCCACACGGGTCAAATGTTAAGATGAAGAAACGCAAAAAAAAACACTAGTTTCTGGAATCAAAAGGAATGATGTTCTTAAAATCCAACACCACCAACTAAAATCTGAAAAGCTACTGAAATACGTTGTTCGTAACGTTGACAAAACATACGACCTCAGAAGACCTCAGAAGTGCCAAATGCTTCCCGGACAAAGCAATTAGGCTTAAAAAAGCAAACGGCGCTGTCGAGATGCCAATGGTTCTAGTCCTCCTCCAAAACACTGAACATAATAAGTCCTTCCTAAATCTGAAACGTATAGGTCCACTTGCTGTAGCAGTTGAATTAATTAGGGGTAATAAAAGGCCATTGCAATGTTACAATTGCTTCCGTTTTGGGCATGTGTCTTAGGGTTGCGCCGAGTCACCACGTTGCAACAAGTATGCAGGCGATCATCAATCAAGGGACTGCACGAATATAAAAGGTAAAGACTCGCCTAAATGTATTCGCTGTGAAGACCAGCACACAAAATGCCCCAAATACCCACAAGTCAATAGGAATAGAAATTCTAAGGCAGTTGAAGGTAGATCTTTCGCTTCCGGTGCCTCTGCTTTAGTTGGTCAGGGAACTGTTGACCACAAAGAACTGGCTAAAATTCAAAGATTTCTGGGTAACTTAATGAATATGCTGAAAGAAAGTGGCAACGATTTGCCACGGATTACTCCAGTTGAGATCAGGAAATAATCATGGTTAGAAATGCGTATAAAGTACTAAAGCAAGCAAAAATACGATGCACTATCTGGAATGCCAGGGGGATCCCTCGCAAGTGTCATGAGTTCTGTGATTTCCTCAAAAGTTGGAATATCGACATAGCCTTTTTGTGCGAGACTCACCTCAAGCAAAGCAGATCTTTTACCCTGCCAGGTTATTATATATACAGAAAAGATAGGACTCCTAAAAAAGCTACTGATCCAGGCTCTGGAGGGGCAGCTATTGTTATCAGAAAAGGCATCGATCATATTAAGATCGTCACTCCAGATTTAGTGAAAATGGAAGCAGTATCCATTATCCTTAAAGATGTTGACATCGGTGAGGGCAAGTTTACTTCCCTATATAACCCTCCAGGGCACAAACTCGACCCTCGCGACCTCGATGAGCTGTTGTCCGGACCCATTCCAGTTTTTATGGCAGGTGATTTAAATGCGAAGCACCCTCACTGGAATTCTAGATGCACAAATCAGAGCGGCTCAGTACTCTATAGATACATGTTAGATGAGATTGACACTTCCATCGTCGGTCCCCTTGAAGATACATACTACTGTGATCACTCACCTGTTAGTGATGTGCTTGATATAGCTGTCCTCAAGGGGTTTTTAAAACCATACAACATATACCATCTCCCATACAACATATGCCTTATCATCTGACCACCTCCCTGTTGCTTTAAATTTCGAGGAGATAAATATCGATCTGAGGGTAAATCTTCGTTACAATCAGGACTGGAAATAGTTTAGGGAACTTTTAAAAGATAGTACCATTCCATATCAGGAACCAACAGCTACAATAACATCGACGAAAATGTCAAAAATGTCACTCGCACCATTCTCATGGCTTCCGATGCTAGTGCTTCTCCAGTTGATTATAAGCGGCCAGATCATCTTGAGATTCCTCCTCACATCAGGCAGACTATTCAGGAAAAAATACTTACAGAAGACTGTGGCAACGTACCAGGCTTACGCATTTCAAGACGAAATACAACAGGCTATCGCGGAAGGTCAGCCAGCAGATCAAGAACTTGCGGAATCAAACGTGGAATAACATGATCAAGAGTCTGTCCGTCCAAAACAATTCTCCTTGGAATACTGTAAGGGCCCTTAAAAGCAACAGGGCCATTGAACTACCCCATCTACTTACAGAAAGCGGCGATTTTGTTTGCAGTGACCAGGACAAGGCTCAACTAATCGCTGACTCATTGAAAAATCAATTCAATACGCCCAAGGACAAGTAATATGACTGTCTGGTAAATATTACTGGTGAAGTCAAAGAAGTATGTGATAAGTTTGGATTCTCTCAACGCGCTCTTACTCATCCTAATATCATTGGCATCTCTGAGATTTTGAACACCATTAAGCACGTATAAAACAAAAAAGCAGCCGGCATCGACACTATCACCAACAGTGCTCAGACGAATTTGCCTCTTAATGTTGTTTGCATTATCACCAGGATCATGAATGACTGCTGACTAAACCGTCACTTTCCTAGCGCCTGGAAAGACTCAATCATCCTGACTATTCCCAAGCCAGGACTTGTTCCTGCTCTTCCTATCAGCTACAGGCCCATTGTCAGTGCTCTCCAAGGTCTTTGAGCGAGCTATTCCCAAGAGGTTCACCGACTTCTGCGAGGCAAACAACCTTATTCCTGAAGAGCAATTTGGCTTCCGCACAGCTCATTCCTGTCAGCTCCAGGTATGGAGGCTTGTTGCTGATTTGAATAGTCTTCTCAATCTTTCTATGTTTGGTGGTATCATCTTTCATCACGTTCAAAAGGCCTCTGATCAATTCTGGCATGATGGACTTATTTATAAAATGATTACTTGTGGCTTCCCTGATTACCTGATTGCCTTGGTTCGCTCCTTTCTGACAAACAGGACCTTCCGTGTTAAGGTTGGTGACTCCTTTTTTGACCCTTCTGATGTTAATGCTGGTGTTCCCCAAGGCTCTGTCTTGGGGCCTGCCTTGTTCAATTTCTTTATCCATGACTTTCCTAAGTTTACAAAGTGCAATCTTTACTTGTTAGCTGACGACGGGTCCATCATGACCTGGGCACGTAATCCAGTTCACGTCATCAGCCGTCTGCAAAATGCTTTACCCTAGTGTGAGAGCTGGTTCTCTAAGTGGTGCTTATAGCTGAATGTTAACAAGTGTAAAGCAATGTTCATCACACGCAAACGCAAAAACCCTCCAAGGCCCCTCATCCTACATGGTAGGAAGCTTGAGTGGGTTAAAAATTATAAGTACCTCGGAGTTGTGATTGATTCCAAGCTCAAATGGAACGACCATGTCCAATATTAGCTTAAGAAGGCTAAGAAAGCGAAGTTTATTCTCTTCGCGCTACTGGGGCGAAACAGTTCTCTCAGAGTGGACAACAAACTCTTGTTATACAAGGTAGTGATTCGTGCCATTTTATTTCACGGTATGCCTGCTTGGGCTTCCGTTTGCAAATCGAGATGGAAAGATCTTCAGACCCTCCAAAATGTTACCCTCCATTCCATTGCTCAACTAGACAGAAAATGTTTCCAACAATCTCTCTATCTATGAAGATCTGGGGATGACCCACATTGGTTCCTATGTTCCATCAGGAACATGCTGCCCAAGATGGAACATCATGAAAACACCCTGGTTGCTGGTATCCTGGACCACTCACTCACTATCAGGGGTTCCTCAGGTTTCGAAGACCCCGTCATATCTTAGATATCAATTTCGAGAACATTAACAAAGCCGAGTTCCCCAACTACTAATTTTTCGGACTCGGGCTATTCGTCAATCCACAATCCGATTCTCGTCCCTACAATGAAGAGACTCTTTTCTGGATGACTTAAAGAGGTTCATCAGGCTTCTTTCCTACTTCAGTGTACCTCATTTGGTTTACTTTTTGGGTGAACGTGTAAAGTGAGGTACCACTCGCACTACTTTTTCACTACACTGATCGATTGTCCATTGTTGTACAACCGGGCTTGGTAAATATTTTTGGGTGTTCCTTATTTTGAAGACTTCACAATTGTAAGTTAACTTCCCAGTTTTTAGGATTTTATTCTCTCTCAATTACCTTTGTTTTTCGTTTCGATAGCTATTCATAAAGTCTAAACTTTGGAATTTCAGTGGAGGCTTGTTTGACAGCATAACGGGGAGGCAAGTGAGGGAGTGTGTAATTTCTGGAAGGATGCGTATTTGTATACGGACTCTGCAAATGAGCGCCCTTTTGAATATTTGTCCTCTTTTGCATTTGACCATTTGATCTTGCCACACAGTAATGCTGCTGCCGAAAGAGTTTTTTCTCAAACAAGCATTGTTAAAACCAAACTACGCAATAGATTATGCCATAAAACCCTTGAGGCCATCGTTTTAATACGAAATAAATTAAAAAGTGAGTCTTTGTGTTGCGAAAAAATGCTGAAATATTTTACATCTGATGTGTATAATGTGCAAACTGAAAATGATGAAGAATTAAAAAAAATTTTGGAATACCTGTAAAAACAAAGTTTTATTAATATATTTGACGTTAAACCTACATTTTGCTTTTGTACATTTTTAAACTTTTAAAAAACTTAAAGCAGGGTGACTAGCGACCGGGAAAAAAATCAGGGAATTACTTGTAACCGGGATAAGTCAGGGAACTTTACCTTCACCTGCGGTTGCAGAAACTTGAATATAACATTTCTGCGGATTCAGCTGTAGAAACTTACCAACACTCTCGTCGAATCCCTGGAATCTGTGGCCTGTAGACCCAAGAATTTCTTCTTTTTTTGCAGACGCCACATGTTGCATCTTTGTAATTGAAATTGTAATTAATTAATTAATTGTAATTATAATTAGTGTTCAATTAAATTACAATTGCAATTACTGAAAAAATGTAATTAACTACAATTACATTAAATTACAATTACTAATTGACCCAAGTCTGCTAATATCCTTTGCACTTTCCACTCTTGCACGTCTATGGCGAATATGGATGGTCCCCAAGAGTTCGCTATGAAGGCGACATCCAACGATACAACAACGAGCGCGTCAAGAGTCGAGAATTTTACGCATACCAGTTGTTTACTCGATCGCACGATTTGTCAATGTTTCACTGCTCCTCAAGATTGTTTCAGCAATGTTGTATCGAACAGTATATCAAGATGGAGCTTCAGCGCCTTCCATATATCCAGCGATCCCAAGCAACACTTCATGGTGTGGCCGATGCATTTGCCAGAGACGCGGACCTGAGTGGAATTGGAAGATTTACACTCCTTCTGGCCTCATTCACTGGTGGCGAGTAGTACATGCGAAAACAATACTACGATGCGATTGCCATTGTGCGCGAGTTTGGGAAGCCAGATTTGTTTGTCACTCTGACATGCAATCCCGAATGGCTCGAAATCCGAGATGTTCTATTGGAACGCCAAAAGCCCGAGGACCAACCTGATGTGATTGCAAGAGTGTTTCGGCTCAAACTCAAGGCGATTGGGGATGATATCTTCAAGAAGCATGTGTTCGTTCAAACGGTTGCCAACATCAATGTCGTTGAGTTCCAGAAGCGAGGACCCCCACATGCTCACATGCTGATCAGTTGGCTCAAAAATCAAGTTCTTCAACACTCGATGACTAAGAAAAGTTTATCAGTGCCGAACTCCCCCATTTGCTCTCGAAATTGCAAGAAGTTGTCACAAGATCCATGATTCACGGGCCATGTGGACAATTAAACCCCAAGGCACCTTGCATGAAGGATGGGAACTGCAATGAAGAATACCCTAAGTAATTCAACGATGCAACTCGGTGCGATGCAAGCGGCTATCCAGTGTACCAACGTCGAGGCAATAGCCAGTCAACTATTCGGCGTGGTGTCGGGCTCGACAAACGAAGGGTGCTGCCATACATCCCGTACCTCTCTCAGAAGTACAACTGCCACATCCGAGCTAACATTTTGATCGAACGTCAAGCCGTGGATGCTGATGGCCAAGAAATGACGGAACAAAGCACGATTGACGTTGACGAGATAAAGCAATTCTTGACTTCAAGATACATATCTGCCTCAGAAGCGTGCTGGCGAATTTTCACGTTTCCACTTCAAGAGAAGTCCCACAGTGGTTCATCTCACTGTGCATTTGCCTGAAGCCAATGTGGTCATGTTCGATCCCAGCACAACAATTGTTGACTCAACTGAAGCCTTGCGAAAGACCATGCTCACATGGTTCTTTGAGACCCGTGCTTAAGACGAAGACGTCCGAAATCTCCTGTTCTACGAATTTCCAAAGCACTATATCTTGGATCGCCAAGTCGAAGACATGGCAAAAGCGACAGCGAGGCGGAGAGAAGACAATTGGGCGCATGGTGACGGTCTCCCTTAAAGGGCAGCAAACGCTATTTTCTACGGCTTCTTTTGTGTTTTTTCCGGGATCCAACGTCGTTTGAAAACATTCGAACTGTCAATGGTGACCTCCTAAACACGTTCCAAGAAGCGCCCACGGCGTTGGGGTTTCTTGAAGACGATAATGAATGGTACCGATGCATGCAAGAGGTATGCGATTTTCAAATGCCACAGCAACTCCGATAAATATTCTCGATTATTTTGACATGCTGCAATCCAAGCCGTCCTGGACATATGTGGCAAGAGGTTTTGCCTTGAATGTCGGAAGATTACCAACATCAATTCAAGTAAATGGAAGAAGACCAAAGAGTGATTTATCACACACTCAAGGCGCTTGACAAATATCTCCTTGGCAATGAAAGCATTGTGGACAATTTCCCTGGACTCCCTCATGATCGCAATTTTCAAGACCTGTGGTCCTATCTCTCTCAAGGACACAACCCTTTGAACGAAACGGAAACCAATTACAATTCGACACTGCTTGAAGAAATTGTCCAACTAGCGCCCAAGCTGAATGAAGATCAAACACAAGTCAATGACGCTATTATGGAAGCCGTGACGAATCCAAACCCCTCACAAAGCGCGGGTTTCCTTGATAGTCCTGGTGGCACTGGAAAATCATTCGTTTTAAATACGTTGACTATTTCTGGAATGCCACCTTACAAGCTTCGTCTCAAGATTGGGGTCCCTGTCATGCTGCTCCGAAACATCAAAGGCGACGAGGGCCTTTGCAATGGAACAAGATGCGAATTCGACAACTCAAGCGCAACTGTTTGTTGGCATCGATCCTTACGAGAGCCCACAAAGGAAAAATTGTTGCAATTCCACGCATTCCATTGGTTACAAGTGTATATGGCCTGCCATTTCAATTGCGTCGACGTCAGTTTCCAGTTCACCTTTCGTTTCCGATGACAATCAACAAAGCTCAATGCCAAACAGCACACGATTTTGGACTCTATTTACCCCACCCTATGTTTGCTCATGGCCAATTGTATGTTGCTTTGTCTCGAGCCATCTCACAAAAAAGAATCAAACGTTTGAGTATGTACAAAGTCCACGATAACGACGAAAACTTGTGCTTGGAGAATGTTGCCTATCCTGGAATATTTGCTTATGCTGTAGGCCATCAAGACATACATGTGTGATTCATATACTTTCATTTTTGCATTTTGTTTTGAGTTATAAAGACTCTTGCATAATTAAACGATATGATTTCAAATATTCTTTCTTTGCAATGAGTTAATTAGTTTGTGCCCAATATTATAATTAAACTTTACAATCGAATATAAAATCTTGAATTGCCAGTACACCAGCCATTTTAGTGCTTAAATAAAGTAAACTTCTCATTCCTCTACATTGAATAAACTCTACCTTGCTGCCCGGCATTGGACGGGCGCAACGAGCTTGTATACTGAATAAATAACATTTTGATTATTGTAAATAGATAGATCTAAAACTTGTAGTTCTCTTTTTTAAAGTGATGATACTGGAATTCAAATTGGGAATTTAAGGATAAATAGGAGGTGAAAATAATGGTAATGATCAATATATCGTCCACATAAGGGATAGAAGATTGCCCATTAGATGACCATTATTTTGCCTATAAATCTTACTGTTGAACATAAATTGGGAATTTTTCATGCATAAATTTATAGTATTTAAAAATTTCATCAACACCTCAAAACTAAAATATATTTCTTAATTTCATTTTGATGATATCTAAAGCAGAAGTGACCAAGATGTTATTATACATGTTCTTAATGGAAGTATAAAAATGTGTCATCAAGGTTTCAATTTAGTATTGCTTAAAATTCTTTTGAGTTGGTAAGTATTTTTTACTGTATAAATAAATGTGAAAAATTGTTTCCAAAAATTAGACAAAAATTGGGCTAGTTTTTATATTGCAAGCTAGTAAGTACATGTAATAGGTCTGACCAGAGAATTTACTTTGTGAACCTTGACTATTTTATAGAACTTATTTAAACCAGATATAATGAGTTTCAACCTTTCTATGTATCAGCATCAATTATGTTTGTTTTTTTTTTGAAGATCTAACCTTTTAACTGTTTGTACATGATGAGATAATTATGTAAATGTTTTTGACTCAATGTCTTAATTGTGGCTTTATTCAGATCCTGCCCATCCCACCCTGCCCATATCACCCCCCAGGTCAGTCCTCCTCCGCAAAAAAGCCACAAATCTTGCCTGACACCCAACACCGCGAAATGTCCAAGAAGAAGGGGAGGGCCCTCAAACTTTAAACCAAGCCAGATGACCTGAAGATGTCCTGAGTGCCAGGACGAAAGATCTCGTCGTTCTTCTCTTTTTAGTAACTTTTTATTTATGTTTATTGATTTTCAATTATTATACTATGTTAAGCAGATGAATAAACCCACAATTAAGACATTTTAACTGTTTGGTTTAAATAAAATTTAG
Source organism: Rhysida immarginata (assembly GCA_023313115.1). Taxonomy (NCBI): domain Eukaryota; kingdom Metazoa; phylum Arthropoda; class Chilopoda; order Scolopendromorpha; family Scolopendridae; genus Rhysida; species Rhysida immarginata. The sequence continues at coordinate 666,577 of JAHWFO010084377.1, forward strand.
AATTATCTTTGGATTCGTTTATTTTTATGTAGGCTACCGTTTTAAATAAATAGTTCTCTTTGTTTTGTATGACCACCTTTCGGCCCTTATCTGCATTACTGATCATCGATTTATTTTATTTAATGAAGTTTGTAATTTTTGAGATGGTAGTATTTGTGCTTTCCTTTGTTATTAGTTTTCCCACTAATTAAAGCTTTTAAGAATGATCTTCGTATTTGCTCTTTGTTATTAACAAATTGTAGAGCACGTTCTATATCCCCTATTCTATTTTTTCGAGTTAATATTGTTTTTCAACGCATATTTTAGGCCAACATTTAATATTGATAAGAATTCACTTAGAATATGAATGCCGGACTGATTGAACACTTTGGGAAATCTGTTACTCTCATCCCTCTCATTAATTGATTCAACTCTATTAATCCCTCTTTCTGATTATCTTCCTCATAAGAGGGAGCATGTGAATCGAATGTGGTTGACCCTGATGAAGATATTGATGATATAAATAAAATGTAAAAATTTTATGAAATTGGATTGTTACATTTGGATTGTTACATTTAGGTTATGGCGTATGCCTCATTGGAACTTTAAATTTTTTATTCTCTCCTCCTAAATTCATTTAATATGCGCTTAAAATGTAGAATGCATCTTGCGGCAATAATCCAAATTTTTTCTTCTGCTATTTTTCATAACAAGTATTTTAAAATATTTTTAATGACTTTGAAATAGTAATTGGTCGAAAAACATTGAAGATTTTGAAAGTGATCTTGCTTGGTGAAATAAAAGTTTATTTTTCAAATTTTTCTTGTTGAAATGTTATATATAGTTTCTAATGTTCAATGACAATTTTTTTATAAAATAAAATGAAATTTATTCACGGAATACGTGCATTTTATAAAGTATATACATGTATTAAGTATGATCAACATGCTCTTATATTCAATTTATTTAAAATCGATATACTCATGAGACAAAGAAAATATAAAATTAATTGAAGAGAAGAGAATTGGAAGAAATTTGCTTCGTTTTTTTTCTTTAATTAAGTAAGCTTCATATAAAATAAGTATGGTAAGTCAGGGTAAGATGGATAAGTTCAAGCCAAATTGACAATTAAAAAAAATTGTAAGTGAAAAATATTAAATTTTATTTTAAAAATATATGATTGACGTAGAGCAACATTTTCAAGAATTTTTCAAAATGAAAGATTAATATCAAGTTTGATAGAACATGAAGTTTATTAATGCCTTCATCAAACCACCTTACCACTGGATATCGGGGGGAAGGGATAAATGTCTATAATGTTAATAATGCACCAAATTGAAATAAAAACAAAACATTTTAATTCAAGATATAATAAAAACAAGCTAATTTTTTAATTAGAACATTTTGCACATAAAAAGCTGAATTTTCCTTCGGTTCCAACGCAATATTCGTGGAACCAAGTTCCACAGTGTCCGCATAAAAGTCCAGTTTCAAAATTTGGAACTTGCAGGTGCATAAAATTTTTTTGCACAAAATCCACAGTTAGCGCCGTCATTTGTTTTCTGCTTTTTGGTGGTAGGCGTAACATTTGGACATTTCTGCTGACTTGGGGTCTTTCATGCGCTTGTTGGAATGGAGAGTTTCCAAATACACGGTTGATGTTACAACAACAGCAGCTAATTTTTGTCTTTCAGTCCTACGTTTAAAGTTAGATTTCACAGGTGGAGGTATGGCCGGAGGTATGGTCTTATATTTCCGGAGTTTCCTTTTGTGGAATTGCAGTGATATTGGGTGCTGCTTCAATCGAATGTTGATCTAAAGACTCACTGCTCTGTTGATCTCTGGATAATTTTACATCACCAATGGCATTTTTATCGAGGGGGTAGATCTAAAGCCTGAGGCAGCATTTTTAATGCTGCTGGTCTTTCCCAGGCTTTAGAAAAATTATCCTCCTTACCCCGTACTTATCAATCCAGCTTCCCCCAGAACCCAGGTTTAACAAATCATGTTTAAAATACATTGCTAATGGCCGATCAGTGAGGATATGCCTTCATTCAATAGCCTTTACTTAACACCTTCACCAACCAAACACCTACATTTTTACAATCGTTATTTAAATTTGTAGATCAGAATGACTTTTATCTTGTCTTAGGTGGTAGGTATTTTACTCACCAATTTTTTTCTTTCTCGTTGATCGTGGCCACGCTACTTTCGAATCGATGGAAACGGAAATAACTAAAGAACAAATATCGTCGTCTGGTGGAAATGAGCAAAAAGTATTAAAAAAATTTTTTCGCGGTAGCAGCTTAATGTTATCCACCTTCCCCGGTTATCCACCTACCCCCGTCTTACCTTAAACCATATTTGTGAAAATATTGAATCATTAATTATAGCAAATTACACTGTAAATATATTTATAATTTCTCAAGATTCGCGATTCATGGTAGCGTTTGTGCAATAAATAAATTACAGATAAATTGTTTGGAATAGCATTTGTGGTCAAAGAAGCAGCGTTCAAAGATAAAACAAAGCTTTCGAATTATCAGATAATAGCTGCCGATGAAAGATTTTTTTCTGAAACTCGATGATTTAATAATGAAAGATTATTAAAATAGATACAGATATTAAGTATAAATAATTCTTTCAAGTGTTTAAGTCTTTCGGTCGCTTAAAACGCTGAAATAAGCTTTTAATTTGATATATTAATAATTCTTTTTAGATCAGTACCTGTATTAACTTTCAATTCTATATCGCTAAGCCATTAAAAATTATACAATAACCTTCTGTTGGTTTTATGTACTATAATAAAATTAGTTTGTTTAAATTGAATATTTAGAACTTTAATGAATTTCAGCACATTTAAATTTATCAGACACATATTAATTTGAGATGAAGGATGTACAAGAAAAATATAATAAACAATAAAAATTAAACACAGCATGGTTATTTTCAGGGTCTTACCAACGCGTGTATAATTTTTATTATTTATTAATTTGAGATGAGAAAGAGAGTTAGAAATTCTATAGAGTGCACTATTCTTATTATAAAACTATGTCAACAAAGAAAAGGATGACTGGGATACCTATTTAGTGATGGCGGAGATAGTGTGACTGTGAGCCAGTGTGAGGTTTTTTTTGTGGGGAAGGTGCTCCCGTGTGTAAGTATGAATCATGTGTGTGTGTGTGCGCTCTATTGATTTTGTTCACGATTGGTTAGTTCGTTTGTTTTTTATTTTTGGTTGTGTGTGGCCGATTTAACAGTGTGTATGTGGTGCTTAGTGTATTTTATAGTGAGAATTGTTGGTTTTAGTTTTCGTAATTGTTGTTGGAGATTTTAATTACCCTCCGCGGCAACAATGTCTCAGAAATTCTTCGAAAACTGTGACGTTTAAAAAGTGTGCTTTGTTTATGTTAAGCTTTTGTTCTTCCAAAAAAAATGGTAAGGGACGGACGTGGGTGTAAGATCGCTGAGGTGAGCGGTTGGAAGGAAGCGTCCGTATGTTCCATGAATGGCGCTTAAGCTAACCCCGATGTCATCAAGAGCATTAATAAATTATAGGTTCATTGGTAGTGTATTGATCGTTTGTATTTGAGGTAAACATCCGTACATGCCATTTGAAGTAGTTTATTATCTGCAAAGTTGAAAAGAGATCGTATGTTTCGAATGGCGGACCGAATCAACGTAGATGTTGTTTGTTGTCTGGAGTCAGCGAAGTTAAGAAAACATCCTGCCTTCAAAACTGGTGAGATCGTTTATTGTTTGTAATGTTCAACGGGAACTTTTTTTTTTCAGTCGTGAGTAATAAACAGTTATAAGTCAAGTACAATACTCGACAAAAGAATTAGTACTCTAATCTGCGATAATTTTCGTTATGAGTGACTATAGCACATTTGAGCGAGAATAGCTAAAACTTGTTTTTTGGACTTTTTTTTTTAAAAAAAATGCTTTAAAAAACTCACTACTTCTTAGTGAGAGATGTAACAGTTGATTGTGTAGAACATAAAATAGATTGTGGCTTAAGTACTTTAAAATAAACTAGAGTGTGATCTAAGTATTTAATGCTAGATAAGCTCTGTATTAAAGGTAACGCTGAGCTCATATAAGTGGTTCCAAGCAGCGCTGTTTATAATCAGAGGACTGGGCTATAGCGGGTGCACGAATTAGTCATCCACCCCTTTATTAATAATAGAGGGTACAAGAGTCCAAAAGAGTTGTACAGTTTTGAAGAGTTTCAGGGTTATTCTATCCCTCCCTTATTGATAAAAGGGATAGGCGACGCTTGCTCGCGTCGATTAAGTTGGGGACTCATAATTTAATTCAGACAGAGTGAATGACTGGTACGCCTGACCCATATGCAATGAACGACAGCGGTAAACTTATATTTGCAATACGTTTGATGAATAATGTGTTCTATGAGGATATTTACACATTTAGTTGTGTTGTTAAGATATAGTTTCATGCTATTGAGAGTTTAATTATTTGTTGTCAGTCATTTTGTTAGGGGTCCCATTGTTGTTGTGAATTATTTATTGTTTAATAATAATAATAATAATAATAATAATAATAATAAAAATAATTATATGCTTTTGAATATGTTTCGAATTAATTATCTAAGTAATTAAAAGTTATTATTCACCTGAGACACACTGAGTAATTTTTGACCCCAAACGAGTCAACCCTTCCTTGGCGCCAGGTGCGAGGGTTTAGATTTGCCCCGAGGCCCAATTGAGGTCATGCCCTCCACCCCCCCCCCCCGCGCGTGGGTGGCACAATAGCTTTAAATAGCTCCATATTGCAGGTTATCAGCATGACCTTGGAAGAACATCTACAATTACTGGATGAAGACTTGATAATTAACCCACACATCAAGAATACATCTGCACCTGATGTTTATAGTACCCCTTCAAACTGTAACAAGACTCGCGAGAATGTATGAAGGAGAAGAACTGACAGAAGATTGGTGTTAAATTATAAATAAAAAATTCATGAAAAAAACTGATATTATATTTGTAAGAAAAAAAAGTGATTAAACAAACTCTGAAACCTTGTGATTTGTCAAAATTTCATTAACGCATTGTATTAATAATAAAAAAGTATTAAAAATTTAATAAAATTAATTAGAACTTAGAGAAAAAAACCATTAGCATCTTAATTTAATATTAATTTCATTAAATCTTTTGTGGAAATAAAATTAAAGTAATACTACCTCCGTTCAGAAATGATTGTCCGTTTTGATACTTTTGTTAAACATAAGAACATTAATTATTCAATTGTCCTTTTTTTGATTTTATTTCAATTATTATGATAATAGCAAGCTGTGCATTAATTTATATGTTCTTAAGTCACATTTTCTTTGCATAATATGGTCGTAAATTTTCAAATTTTGAAAATCTTCATATATTTGTTCTTAGTGGGTTTGACGTAACTGTGAAAAGATGGAATCATATCAATGAAAGAAGAAAAACCTGTCTGCTGATCAGAGAAATGGTATCCTACAATCTCTCTTAAGACGATCCAAAAACATTAAACTATCAAAAGGTGACATTAAGGCAGTTGCTGAAGAATTTAACAGTTGCAATAAAACAATTTCGCGTATCTGGTTCAGAGCTAAAGAATATATCCATCAAGGAAGGAATGTTGCCGATGTTCGCTCAAAGAAAAAGAGCAACTCTGGTCGCAAGAAATTATGCCGAGAAACACTTAAACCCAAAATTATAGCTCTTCCGCTACAACAAAGAACCACAATGAGATCAATAGCAGCACCACAGAGATGGATGGAATATTTCCTCAATGTGTCGACCTCCTAACAGTCCTGATTCTATTATGCTGGATTTGGGATATTTCAATTCAATTCAATCTTTCAATACCAACACTCTCCAAAGAACATCGATGAGCTCATTGATATAGTTCAAAGTTATTAAGAAGAGCAACCAATGGAAAAAATTGAGAACATATTTTAGTTATTCCAAACAACATTAGAATCTTCAATGTTAGTCGAAGGAGGCAATAACTAAAAATTACAGCACATTGGCAAAGATACGAAGAGAAACGTTGGAGGACTTCCTGTAATGTAAACTGCAGCCCAGAGGCGATCAAAACTGCCCAAAATTGTTTAAATACAAATTAATTACCCTACCATTAACCAGGTTTTATTATTATATTTTTTTTTGGTTTTTGTGTCTTAGAATGTCAAATGTTGTATTTTTAGGGTTTTTTTTGTTTTTGTTTTTTTGTATTTTGTATTTAGTTTTCTTGGGTTTGTTGTCTATACTACATCTTCAGTTCCGTAGTTAGGTGCTTCTGGGTATGTCAGGGATGGCATTTTTTCGTAACCAGGAAAGGCTTTTTTATGTGTTGGATTAACAGGGAAAATTTTTCATCGGGTTCCAACGATGCAAAAGAAAACTTCTTACGGTACATAAAACTATATAAGTATGAAGTCGTTAATTCCTCCATCAAATGTTTTGGAAGGTTTCTCTTGTTCTTCAGATCACCCTACATGTGCTCTATGTTTTGAGTATGGTAGCCACTGACGGGATTTATAAATTTTTCTGAATTATTGACTGTTTCCTGTTCTAGAGTGACGTTTTGCAAATTATCTATATGAAGATAACCTCAGTGACTACCTCGGAGCCAGAGAAAACAAAGTTCTGCATAACCCAGTTGAGGGATTCTTTATTCCTTTGCTGAACTGGAATGATGAAACAAGTTCAATCTTCGGGGCAAACACCCCCCACCACCCAGCGTATGAATTTCATCTTCCTGCCTTATTCATAATTTCTTTTGACCAAACTGTTTCGTCAATTTGCCTGGGCCACCAATTTTACCTTCAGTGTAGTTCATAACAGCAGCACCCATCACCTCTATAATATAATTAGCCCATTTAACTGCCGTAGAAGAAGATATACCAGATAAAGTACAAGCTGGGAACTGATTGCTCTCTACACAAAACCTTAACCAAAGGAAATCAAAAACCTGATGCCAGAAAAGATTACCACTTTTTCCATGAAATGTGTTCTCTGATGCTGCTGGATATTAAAACAATACCTGCATCTCTAATTAACAACATTGCTCATCCCATGACATTTGAGAGTCATCTGGCCACAACAAGCCTCACAGAATGCCGTTTCAGGAACCAAACCTAGCCAAACTCCTCCAATCTTCAGGTTAGTCAATAGAATTCATTTATACACTACTGTTTATAAAAATCGCAACACCCTGATGGAATGGTCTAATCCATATGCAATTTGCAATATTTGCATAAAATGGGTCAGAGTATAAATGATTAGATTTTCAGAGTAATTGCTTGAAAGAACACCATGCCTCGACGACGATGAAGGGTACCATATCAACAGCTGACAGACTTTGAAAGAGGACGCATAATTGGTCTGCGTGAAGTGGGATGGTCGTATCGTGACATTGCTGCTCGTGTAGGACGTAATGCAACGACAATTATGCGTGCATGGAGGCAGTGGAGCGAAGAGAACAGGGCACACCGAAGACCAGGCTCAGGAAGACCCAGCACGACGACACCGCGAGATAACAGACACCTCTATCGCATGTGTGTAGCAGATCGTACAGCCACTTCCACAGTGTTAGCACAACAGTGGGGTGCTACAGTAGGCAGGACAATGTCTGCTAGCACTGTACGACGCCGTTTGATTTCCAGAGGATTGATGGCACGAGTACCATTGTTGCGGATTCCTTTCACTCAAAACCACCAGCGCCTCAGGTTGCAATGGGCCCATCAACACCAACAGTGGCAAGCTGAATGGCAACAAGTTGTGTTTTCGGATGAGTCAAGGTTTAACTTGCAGCACCATGACGGCAGGATACGAGTCAGAAGACATCGTGGCGAGCGCGACCTTCCAGAATGCATCATGCAGCGTCATTCAGGACAAACGCCAGGGGTGATGGTGTGGGGTGCAATCAGTTACCATGGCCGTTCCCGTCTGATCAGAATCCATGGTAATCTGAACAGTGACCGGTACATCAGGAAAGTTGTGCAACCTGAGGTCATCCCCTTCCTGAAGAACCTTCCAGGGGCTGTATTCCAACAGGACAATGCCCGACCGCATGTGGCCAGAAATGTCCTCGCCTTTTTCCAAGCACATCAGACGCCCTTGTTCCCCTGGCCTGCTCGTTCACCAGACATGTCCCCAATCGAACATGTGTGGGACAGGGTTGCTCATCGATTGGCTCGTCAGACTCCTGCAGCAGCAACTGTGGATGAACTGTATACCCGTGTAGAAAGAGCATGGCAGGACATTCCCCAGGCCCTTATTCAGAGCTTGTTTGACTCAATGCCACGACGTTTAGAGGCTGTAATTGCATCCCACGGTGGTTTCACCCGATACTAATGTGACAATAAAACGCATTGTATTGACCTGAAAATCTAATGGTTTATTTTCTGACCTATGATATGCAAATGCTCCAAATTTAATTCAGATTGGGCTATTCCATCAGGGTGTTGCGATTTTTATAAACAGTAGTGTATTATGGAACTCGTGGTCCTTAAGGGTTTTCCAATTTAATTCGGTTGGCAGAACTCATTGCTGCATAAATTTTGCACTTTTCCAATTTCTGGTGGATAACAAAAAACATCTTTCTTGTTTCGCGTTTCTAAGCAGAATATTTTTTATTATTCCGAGTTTCATAATTACTGCTTTTTCATTACGTAGTTTGTTTTTCTGCGTCGATAGGCGTATTTCTTGAGTTTTGCGCATCGCGTCAGCTTTTGCGGATTTTGTGCGCATACTGAACATTCAACTTGCGATTCTGCAGATAGTGAACGTTAACCTTAATTTCATTAGAACTTTGTAAAAATTGCATTGTGGAATAATGCAAACGTAATGGTATTGCGGTATCCAAAGCTACTGTGGGTCAAACAATCAAAAAGAACAAATTGGGACCATCTAATGAACGTGGACGAGCAGAGATGCAGACTAGAAACAAGCCCCAGCCAACACGCCCAGGTGGAATTGAGAAATCCGGTCTGAAATGCTGAAAAAAAATGCCCCCACACAGAGAAGGCTAGCACAAAGGAAAGGTATTTCACAGGCAATAGTCTCCAGAATAATTCATGACAATTTTGGGCTGGAGCGACGTCATAAATCAAAAGTTTGGATCCACATGGACAAGGCATCAAGGAAGATGGAACAGGATACGGGCATACAAGTTATTCCCTTCTCTCATGTGCCTGTAAAATCTCCTGACGCATCATCGCAGGATTTCTGTGGTTTTGGTCTCCTGAAACGACGGCTCGGAAGTCGCCGACCAAGAACCGTTGATGGGCTATAGAAAGTGTGTTAGCAGGTGTGGAACGAACTTCCCATGGAGCCCCTCAAACTCAGCTTACTTCAGTGGAAATTACGGTGCCGGGCGATAGTCCAACAACGTGGTTCTCACATCGAACACAACCGATGGTGGTGCCATGGTATTACACCATCGTAACAGAACTGCAAAGTCGTCCGATTTTATCTGAATCAACCCTCCGTACAGGGTGAAAAGGTAGATAGAGGGTAAAATTCTGAGCAAATAATCTATGAGCGGTTTTCGATTCGAAGCACAGGTTTCGTGATGTCACATCTGGTTTGTCATCTGAGACGCGACAATACGAACAAGGCATTATGAAATTAATAGTGGAAAATTATTACATTTCAGTTTGATAATAGATTTCGAATTTAACAAGCAAGCTTCTCTTGAATTTATAACAATTTTCGAAAGTTTTCAATTAGTATAAATTTATAAAGTGAAGGCCATTTATAAATTTATTTGGTCTAATTCTGTCAATTTATCGATTTGGATAACATAAGTTAAGATATGTTCAGACAGTGCAAATGAAATTTCCTACTGCACCATCATGCATAAAAAACACTTGGCGACTAACATTCAGAAGAACATCTTCCATCAATGGACACAGTTCTACTCCCAAAAAGTGTGTGTAGGAAAGACCATTTAATGAAACATGTAGAGATTTTACAATACAATAAAGAAGAACAGTTTCCGACTACTTTCGCCATTTATTCCTGGCTATATAAAGGATATAAACTACACTAGACAATTGACAATCGAACAGTGAAGTGTACATTTGTTAAGATGGGACGAAAGCAGCGCTTTCACAAAGCTCATCCAACCAGAATAAACTCCAAATGAAATACACTGAGGTAGTCAAGAAGCCTAACCAACCCAAGTGGTCTTCCATATTATACAAAAAAGAAAATAAGATTGACGATTGTCAGAAACAAAAAACAAACGAAATAAAAAAAATACATGGAGAAATAAGATTATCACATCTTCCAGTAGTCTGGGAAAGAGACGTTGCTAATATCTTCAAAATTGATGCCAAGAACGTGCCTCGGTTTACGATACTTCGTATGCCAGTTCATATTCATTGAGTTTTTCAGTATCCCTTTCACAAGCTTATTGTCCTGAGTCTTCATCTTCTGTATCATAATCAAAAGGAGATCCTGTATAAACTTTCCGATATGGGCCATGTTTAAATCCATATGGATGGATTGGTTTTTCACCGTCCTTCTGTCCAGCTGGGCAATGGTCCTCAGGGTAACATTCTGGAATGACTGTAGTTCACTCCATCTGGTTTTACAGATAGTCGCCAACGCAAGCATACCATAGAGGAGTATGGTCCGGATAATCGATTTGTACAGAAGTAGCTTGTTGTCAATGCTGAGGGCGCTGTTGCGACCCATGAGAGCTATGATACTGTACTTAGCCCTCTTCGCTTTATTCAGAGCATTGGACATATGTTGGTTCCATGAGAGTCTTGAGTCAATGATAACTCCCAGATACTTGTAGTTGTCCACCCGTCCAATTTTTATTGAATAGCACCAAGAGAATCTGGGGGATGCTTGAGCTTCCCATTGAGGTACAAAGCCTTGCACTTTCCGACGTTAAGGTTCAACTTCCAGCAGTTAAACCAGTCTTCGAACTCCTTCAAGGCGCATTGCAGCCGAGTGATAACGTGAGCCGGCTGGTGTTCCCATGTCATAATGGCAGTGTCATCCGCATAAAAATAGAGATTACAATTATCGGGTTTCGGGAAATCATGTAGAAAGTAATTAAATAGCACAGGCCCGAGGACAGAACCCTGAGGGATCTGGCCTTTACAACACGGGCTGTGGAAAGATCTTCTCCAACTTTGGCTTGATAGGATCTACCGTCAAGAAAGGATTTCACCATCAAAATCAAATCGGCAGGGTACCCGTCTCTGATCATTTTGTAGACAAGGCCCTCAAGCCACACATGGTCAAAAGCTTTACTGACATCGAGAAATACCACCCCACAGTACCAGGATAGGTTCAGGGGGGTGCTCAGGCCTTCAACGAGCCTCCCTATCTGCGTCGGACAAGAGTGGGCAGCATGAAAGCTAAACTGCTCTTCCCGAAAAAAGTCATTTGCTAGACAGTGATCTTGGAATCTGACGAGGATCGTTCTCTCAAACACCTTTGACATCGTGGGTAGCAGGCTAATAGATCGGTAACTCGCCGGAATTGCAGGATTTTGCCCCCGCTTGGGTATACTCAACGCAATAGATTTCTTCCAAGCCACAGGGAAATAAGAAAATTTCTAGCAGTCGCTAATGATATTAATGAGAAAGTCAATAAAGTTCTTTGGGAGATTCATAAGGGCGTTATTACTCACCTTGTCTTCTCCTGGAGCCTTCTTCTTTTTCAGTTTACTTATGATGTTGGCGATCTCTCCAGCCTCGATGTTGTAGTTCGTTAAATGCTGCGGGACTTCATCAAAGTTGACAATACCTTCTTCCACACGCTGAGACATGATTTGGCTCTCGGGCTTATCGTTTGTAGGAGTAACAAACTGCATTTGCAGTGAATCTGCAATGACTTGGGCCTTGTACTGATCAGTTTGGACATAGTCACCTTGTGGAGTTAGTAGTGGAGGAAGCGTATCATTCTTCCTCTTCTGTAAAGCTCTGACCATACTCCAAATGGAACTGTCGCGAGCCGACAAGCTTTTGAGTTTTTCATTCCATCTAGCGTCGCGAAGCTCTTTTATATCCTCTTGGACTCTTCGCACTAGCCTGTTATACTTGGTTTTGAGCCAAGTTTAACGATAGCTTTGCCATAGTCTACGAATCCTGTTTCTTTCAGAAATTAGGCGTTGGATTCCAGGAGTGAGTTGGATTCGATGAGGAGGTTTATTCTCTGATGGATACTTACTAGCTTATATGGCACTGTTAATACATCTGGTGATGTCTTCAACACGTTGATTGATGTCCTCTGTACAGTAAGCAACGTTGGGATGGCAGCCATATTCCTTAAGAATATCTTTGTAGAGCTTCCAGTCTTTATGATGTATCAGTTCCTCTCAGAAATTTATGTCGATCATTGTGAAAGAAGAAAGGTCATCAATCGTAAAGATATTGTACGCTTTGTAGAAACCCTTCAATAGCGAGATGTCCAAAATGTCACTACTAGGGGAGTGTTCGCAGCAGTAGGTGTCCTCCACAGGTCCAGCAGCGATGATATCATCTCTACCTTGTGTGTACCTATAGAGAATCATGCTGTTGTTATTCTGCGTTCTGGAGTTCCAGCTTGGGTGTTAAACTACACTAGAGGATTCTCGCCCTTATATGTAAAAGATATGGTACAGTGAAGTAATATGATTGGATAAAATACAACGAATGGCAAGATAAAAGCAAACAGTAATATAATCTGGGTACAATGCAGATAGAAGCAAAATAAACAGCTTACTCTAGCAAAATAAGCTTGGGTATCCTCTAGCAAAATAAGCTTGGGTCACCAACCCTGGCGCTAAAATAGAGGTGAAGCAGAGAGAACGGCGTCCCCAGGGAATAGTAGCGCCACCTAGAGAGCTCGAGCAGGAGATTAAGCAGAATCCTAGGCAGAGACCTAAGCGTGAGCGTTATAGCCAGTATAAACGGAAGAGGCGCAGGAAAATGCGTGAAGAAAGTGGCGCGAAGGTGAAAGAGAGCAGTCACGAGGAGAAGGATCAGGGAACCGTGGGAAGAGGGCACGGAAAATTTACTCCGCGCCTTTTAGAGAAGTTTCCTCGAGGTTTCGATCGAAGGGAAGCGAGTGTGAGTGCAGAGAAAGAAGGTGTTGGACTCCTTGACGTGGTGTTCAATAAGGAAATTCCACCGCCGCCTTCCGCAGCGAGGACGCCGGTGCGTAATAAATTGAACGAACTTTCTATGTGTTTAGTGACGTCGCCCGAAGACGGAACTGGAGCAGAGCAGCGAAAGGATACCGACAGGTGGACAAGAAAGATGGTTGCGTAGGCACGAGCAGCCCTAGCACAAAGCGGAGTGTCCCAGAGTCCCTCACCGCTCTCACAAGGTATTCCTCCAGCGACCTCCGGATTCTTGAAGGCCAGCATTACCAGGACGTTGGTGGTCGCCGCGGGATTGGAGGCGGCCTACCTGCACTTATTAGTCGATTTGGATGCCCAGCTGATTCCAGCGGAAACCGCCGTTTGGATCACTCCCAGGATGCACAGATAGAGCACATAGAGCCCTACATAAGGTCAGTAAATTTTCTGGTGTAATGCGTTCCATTGGAAATATATTGCTCTCTCTTTCAGCGCGTAAGTGCGCAAGACTAGTAGTGCTCGATGCTCGAACTAGCGGCCTGTATTTTAAAAGGTTAAGATTATCGTCTGGCATTAAGTACGTCTTCTTACGCCAGAGCGTTCTATTACAGGTAGTTTTTTTTTTGGGCAACGAGCACTGTTAATTTCTGTGCTATTTGGGCGAGCGGTCATTTGCCTTGATTAATAATTAATACTGCGTTTCCCTTTATCTTTTGCAGTTTCCGACGTTTGCGATTTTTTCACTAAGGGTGGATTCGTCGCAGCCACAAAATTTTGGGCGAGCAAACCGCTACGTTTTTTTTCGACCGGCTCCGTTATTTTAAACAAGGGGAAGAGGTCCTGAGGCTCCTTTTAAGCAAGGAAGCTATCGTTATTGAGTGTGTTGCTGTAATTGTTAAATTACTTTAAGAATAGCTAACAGAAATTTTGTTCTTGTGAACCCGGGATGTTTTTCTTCCCGAGGGTGGACCGTGGGTCAGATTTGAGGGTCAAGTATTCTAATCAAATCTAAAGCCCCTATGAGGTCCTAATATTTACTGATGTTCATTTGCTAATATACATTTATTTATTAGTGTGTAACCGAAGCTAATTTCGCTTCGCAGGGCAGACCGGTCAGTCGGTCGCAGGTGTTTCTTACGGTTCAGTAAGATCGCAGCCCATTCATAATTTTCATTGTAACTATTTTCTATGTTGTTTGTTTGAATAAATCTTGTCAAAAGATATACTGTGTTGTCCATTTTAGGTCTAGCATAAATTTCCACTGCGCACTAGTTTTATACATGACAAGCATAGGTATGCATTGATTGGATAAGAATGAAAATTGAAATTCTGACTTTTCCCGGTCGCTAGCCACCTTGGGTGGTTTATAAAAAAATATCGAAATACACTAACTGGATTAAAGGAGAAAAATAGCAATTGGATAATACATAACACACAATATAGAATAAATAAAAAATGATAGAAATAAAGGAATAAAGACGGGCTGATTCATAAACGAATAAGGTAACCAAACACAAAAAGAAAATTACATAAACCTGACATTGAATTAAGAATTGAAAATCTGTAGAAATCCGTGTGACAGTTCAAAAGGAGGTCAGAAGATGACTTCTTGGCCTTGAAAATCTGTATGGATTCTACAGTTAAAGTTTTAAAAGGTTCATCACAAAAGTGAAGAACGGACATCACTTCCTCATATTTCTTAGGTGCATGTCCTATGATGGTGAGGTGGTTTGCATAAAGAAACGTATCATCTTTCTTCTAAAATGACGTCATATGTTCTTTAAATGGACAGCGAATTTACGGGATGAATGTCCGATGTTGAAGTTCTCACAAACTCTGCAGTCTAAGCGATATACACCAAACTTGGAATTGTTCTTGGTATTTGTATGGGTGGAAGGGTTCAATGCATGGAAACAGGGGTTGGAGGATCGGAAAGAGATATGGAGACCAAGTGAAAAAAGGAAATTAGTTTGGCCGGAGAAATGCGGGCCAAAGAAAAGGTATAGAACCTCATTTCTTGGGCGGGGATGGGACTGAATGCTTAGGGTTAAGATGGGCGACTTTACTGTGAATTAATAGTCGGGAAAACGTGAAGGGAAAAAACCATTTGTACGGGCAAGGGAGCAGATAATGTTGAATTTAGAAGAACGAGAACAAGGTTGAGGGGTAGCTTGAGGGCACGATTTATGAGGAAACGGAGGGAAGCAAGTTTATGGGAAGAAGGGTGTGAAGAAGAATGGTGGATTAGGTTAGGAGATGTGATAGGTTAACGGTAAACAGAGAAGGAGAAATAATGGGTAACAGGGTCATTAGTGATGAGGACGTCAAGGAAAGAGATAGATTTGTTAACTTCAGTTGTGGTAAGCGATGATAGTGGAATTAGAAAGGAGGGGGTAAGAAATGTAAGTTCTAGGCTTTGGAGATAGACTTCAGAGAGAAAACTGCTACTGGGGAATCCCATTCCTAGTTCAGAGGGTTGTGAATAGAAGGAGTCAGTAAAGGTGAAATAGTTTTGGTTAAATATGACGGAGAAAACCAAACAGGTAAAGAAGATGAACAGAGAAGGCGTTCAAGAATGAATAAAATGTCAGGGATGGGGACATTAGTGTACAGGTTAGTTATTTCGAGTGACATGAGGCAGTGGAACTCGTTTGTGTGAAAGGAAGACAGATTATCTTTTAGGGTAAGTGAGTTTTTAAAGTTATAGTTGTTAGGTAAGATATTGTTGGAAGAGGAAAGAGGAGAGAGATTTGGCAAAACACCATGGGCAGGAACTGGGGACTCGTTAACAACGGGGCGTATGGGCTTATTAGAGTTATAGATTTTCATAAGGGCATTAGGGATAGGGGAGCGGGAGTTCATTCGGAAATCACACAATGACCCTAAAGCCTCCTACATCCCCCATGAGCAAATCACCGATTCTACCGCGGCCATATACATAAAGTAGAAACTCCTTGAAGCCGATGCATTGATTGTCAAAGCTGATGCATTAAATGATAATACATTTAAAAAATTTGTTTTATACAATTTTATATGAATTTCAAACATTTTAATTAAATTCAATACACATTTAAATGATTTTAATACGATTTTAAATGAATTTACCGTTGAAATACCCTCTCAGTACATCAATACGGAAAAATAAATATTTGTAGTATTACTGTTGTTTAGGATAATTTCGTATTTTGCCTTTTTCAGTTGCCACTAGGTGGCGATACTTGTTCTTTTCTCTTCTTTGTAGCACTCAATGAATAAACATCGTAAGTTTTTTTCCTCTCCTGTATTGGTGTACTGCCGTCGTGTCTTTCACCAAATACAAGTCTATGAGCTCATGAATCGCTGGTATACACTTCCTTAAGTTTGTCATCATAATTAACATAAACATTTTGGTCCTTTGAGCCGGTTAATATTTGCAACTATCTAAGATATTTCTCTTCAATACCTTGCTTCCATGAGCTGAGTTGATCATTTCTCGTGGTCCTTTGAACTGTTGAATGTGTGTTTTTACTGAGAAGATATCGTGATGTTTCCTTCTGCCATTTCAGCATACTGATTATTTTTCGTGCTTTGTGACTGTTTCTCACTGCTCCATGCTATCATTTGCTCAACACTGATCGTCATTCCCGCCATCACTTTTGTTTTTCCGCCATTCTACCATCTTGTTTCCACGCATTCTCCTCCTGCTTCGATCTTGCCGGCTTATTCAAATACAATGGATCCTAAAAGAAAGCTCACTTCTATCAAATCTATGCTACCTCGTTTAGAATCCTATGTTTGAGAACTTTCATCTGCAAATCCTTCTCAGATTGAATAACTTCGATGCTGTTCAGTTATGTAAACAGCTGCTCAACGGAGAACCATTACTCGCTTCGTTTCTTGAGAGTCAACTATACATCGACGCAGATGAAGCAAAAGATATTGACTCTGAATCAGCAGGATTTGAAGCTAATTACTTTAACGTAATTGCTAATGCTGAGGATTTGTTAAGTAGAAGCATGCCTTGCCCAACCTCCCCCCCCCCCAGTTCTTTAAGTTCGCATGGTAGCACACGCCACTCTCATTCGTCATCTAATATAATTAGGTTGCCTAACATTAAACTACCAGAATTTAGTGAAAAGTTTGAAGAGTGGATGAACTTTAATGACTTATTTACGAGTCTCATTCATGAAAATAGCGAACTCAGCAATATACAAAAATTTCATTATCTGCGTGCCTTGCTGGCTGGCAAAGCTGCTGAAGTTGTTAAGAATCTCACCTTCACGGCTGCCAACTACATTATTGCTTGGGGCAGTCTTCATGATCGCTATGATAATTGAAAAGTACTTATTCATAACCTTATGAAGGCCATCTTCGATCTAGAGCCCATTTCCAAAGAATCCTCTGCTAGACTACGCACCTTGATTGTCTCAGCCAAGAAAAATCTTCGATCTCTGAATTCTTTGATCAATAAAGAGTATTAAAGAGATGCATTCCTTGTCTATCTTATCAACTCCAAATTAGATAACATCATTGTAAAAGAATTTGAAACCAAGATTGCTACTTCTGATCCAACTTCTTTCGATGATCTCATTTAATTTCTAAAAAACAAGGCCTGTTTGTTGGAAACTCTAGAAAAAAGACATGCTAAACCCAAAAATGAGCGATATGCCACATCAAGAAGTTTTGTCTCGACGTCGTCCTCCCGTCCAGTCTGTAATAAAAATCATAACTTATACTCTTGTGCCATTATCAAATCTATGCCTGTCAAAGATCGTTTTGCCAAGGTAAAGAATTTAGGATGCTGCATGAATTACCTTTCTAAGGGTCACTTCGCTATGATCTGTAGCTCTAAGCACAGCTGCAATAAGTGCAAAGCTTGATATCACACTCTTCTAAATCTTGATCCAATAGCCACCCCTGAGAAGTCAATTGTTGAAAGTGATACACCTACCCTTTCGGCGTTGTCCTCCTCCGAACAATGTGCAATGTTCTCCACTGCTGTTGTGAATGTTGTTGATCATCAAGGTCAAATTCATCAAGCAAGAGTCTTACTTGATTATGGCATCACTTCCTCGTTTGTAATTTCTTTGCTTTAAAAGAAGTTCCAGCTGCCTCAAACACGAGTCAACATCCAAGTCCAGGGTATCACCAATTCTACTACCAGTGTCCATTGTCATTGTATAATTCTTTTGTATTTTCGAGTTTCCATTTATCACCTGAAATCTCAGTGTTTTAGTTGTTCCTCAAATTACTGGTCATCTGCCCAATACACCAGTTGATCTCGTCAACATAAACATTCCTCACGGCAGATCCTCACTTCAATGTCCCTGGAGAAATTGACATTCCTCTTGGAGTAAATTCATTCTGGCAAATTGTTCTCCTTGGTGCATTCCACTTGGACCCAGAATGCCTATTCTGCAAGCTTCTCATTTTGGATGGATTTTATCTGGTTCGTTTCCTTGCACTATTGCCCAAGTCATTCGTTGTAATTTTAGTCTCAGCTCTGTTTGCATTCAAGAACAATTGGGAAATTTCTGGAAAATGGAAGAACTTGTTACCCCTGAGCTCCGCACCTTGGAAAAAGACGAGTGTGAATCTCACTTCAAGAGCCACAAAATGATTCTAGTAGTCGATTTATTGTCAGTATTCCTCTTAATAAGGCTCCAGATGTATTAGGTGACTCATACGAAAGAGCGGAAAAGTCCCTTCTAAATCTTGAAAGAAAATTTGTCTCCAACACTGCCTTGCATCAGCGATATGCACAGTTCATTCAAGAACATGAAGATTTGGGCCACATGTCCGTCTGCGATCCTGCATCTTTTGAGGTTTCTTGGTTTTTACTTCATCATGGCATTCTCAAAGAAGATTCAGGATTCGGGAAGATTCGGCTCAACCATTCAACTGGATATATTCAGTGTTCTAATATATCCAGTGTTGATATAGAAAATATGTATCGCCAAGTTTTGATTGATGAGTCTCAAAGATCCTTGCAGCGCATCTTATGGAGACCTGATCGAAATGATGATATCAAAAACTATAATCTGAACACTGTTGCTTATGATACTGCTTCTGCTAGCTTCTTAGCAATTCGATCTCTGTACAAACTGGGTATTGAATGTGCACAATTTCTGCCTGAGGTCTCTCTAAATCATAAAGGAAGACTTCTACGTTGATGATTTGGTGAGTGCAGCGAACGACTTCTCCACAGTAAAGATACTGTGCAAAAACCTATCTGGTACTTCACAAACTGGTTGCTTTAACTTATGAAAATAGATCTCGAACGAGCCTGTAATACTTTCAGATTTCATGAACTCCGACATTCACCCTATCCTAGTTGATATTGGCTTGCCTGATAGCACAAAGACTCATGGACTGCACTGGTCGCCAATTCATGATAAATTGATATTCTTTATTTCTCTTACCTCTCTAGAAAGAATAACTAAGCATGCTATCTTGTCCTGCATTTCTCAGATTTATGACCCTCTTGGCTTGCTGAGGCCAAGATGATGTTGCAAGTGTTTTGGGTAGATGATGTTCCTCACTCCTTGTCACTTGACAGGTAGTCTTCCTGCCAGAAATGAAGTTGCCTTTACCAGACCTACCATATATGATGAGCAGAAAATTACACAGCTTTATGCCTTCTCTGACACGTCCGTCAGGGCTAATGGCGCCTGCATCTATGTACGCTCTGTTGATCAAAACAGTGCTATTTTCTCAAATTTATTATGTTCGAAAGCCTAAGTGGCTCCTTTCAAGTCTATATACATTCCCAAACTAGAACTTTGGTGCTCTCTCTCTTGCCCGCTTAGTCCAGCAGGTTATTTCTGTGCTCCAAATAACGGTTAATCAGTGCTTCTTCTGGACTGAATCCAATAGTGTACTTGGTTGGTTAAAAATGCATCCAAATCGTTTACACACGTTTGTCGCCAATCGTATATCTGAAATCCACACACTCTACAAGTGCTGCGTGGAACCAAGTCTCCAGTGGAAATAATCCTTCCGACATTCTCTGATGAGGGGTCTCTCCTACTGCGCTGAAGGATTCCGCCTTGTGGTTTCATGCACCACCGTGGCTCTCTCTAGAAGAATCTTCCTGGCCAACTCTACAAACAATGGCTTTACCACATGGTCTTCCGGAAGTAAAAAGATTAGATGTAATATCTGCCAGTGCTGCATGGTCTTTTTTTCCGTTTTCAAGATTCTCTGATTTTGATCATCTAAATGGCATCGTTGCATTTATATTGCGTTTCAAGAACAACTGTCTATGTCTTAAGGATGCACGGATTTATTGCCCTCTTAAACTTTCAGAAATTGAGCGTGCCTTTCTGACTCTTGTGAGACTGTCTCAAACAACTCTTTGCCTGATGAGATTAAAATTTGTCAATCCCACGATCCTCGATCAAGTTCGAAGCTACCCTCCTTGTTTTTAGACTTTGACAGCTTGCTGTGGGTTGGAGGTAGATTGCTTAATTCTGTTTGATAAGAAATTTCCCCTCCTCATCTTTGTGAAGCATCTGCTAGCCAGACTGTTAGTCACCTCAGAAGACCTTCGCCTAAAGCATGCTGGTCTTCAGCTACTTCTTGCATCATTAAGAGAAAAGTCCTGGATTACTAATGGAAGAAATTTGGTTAACTGTCGTTCACCTCTGTGTTAAGTACTTCCATGCTGCTCCAAAAAGCATTACACCTGTCACGGGTAATCTTCCTCGTAACATATTTGAGACATCCTTTCCCATTCAATCTGTTGGAATATATTACACAAGCTATGTTCTGATTAATCACAAAAGGGGTCGAGGCTGCAAGACTTCCAAGTGTTTTGTGTGCTTATTTGTTTGCTTTGCTACCAAAGCCATTCACCTCGAGCTCGTCACTGACTTAACAACAGATTACTTCATTCTGACTTTAAGAAGATTCGTATCTCGTCGTGGATGCCCTACACACATTTTTTCTGACAATGCGAGAAATTTTTTGGGAGCCCATTCCTTGCTGCGAGATCTTGGCGTGTTTTTGAAGTCAAGCGAGGATTGCATTACTCGTTTTGCTTCCAAGCTTGGTATTCAGTGGCACTTCATTCCTTCTCGTTCTCCCCATCTTGGCGGGGCATATATTAATTCTTATAAGCATCACCTCAAAAGAGTCATTGGCAATGCCAAAATAACTTTTGAATAAATTTACACTCTCTTAATCCAAAACGAACCGGTATTGAATTCTTGTCCTCTGACTCTGCTATCTAGTGAACCTGAGGATTTTGAACCTTTGAAACCAGGTCACTTTCCTATTGGAAGACCACTTACCACGATTCCAGATACCACGGTCATTCCCATTTCTTTGTCGAGACTCTCCCGGTTCCAGTTGGTTCAGCAATTGCTGCAGCACTTCTGGAAATGAGGGAGTTTGGACTACATTGGTGAATTGCAGCAGAAAGCAAAATTGCATCACTGCAGTTACAACTTGAAACTAGACTCCCTTCTGCTTATCAAGGACGTTCTCCAACCAGCTATCCATTGGAAGCTCGGCAGTATCACCAAGCTTCAACCTAGCAGAGATGGCATTCTTCGTGTGGCCACCATCTGCACCTCTACCGGACTTTTGAAAAGATCTTTCTCCAAGATTTCTCCCTTGCCCAACGATTGTTATTGATTTTGATTATTTGTTTTATTGCTTTCTTTTTGCCATGTTTTGAAAGTCAAGCCTTTTAAGGCAGGAGCTATTATGTTAAGGATATTTTCATATTTTGCCTTTTTCAGTTGCCACTACGTGGCGTTACTCGTTCTTCCCTCTTCTTTGTAGCACTCAATGAATAAATTTCCTAAGTTTTTTGCTGTCCTGAATTTGTGTACTGCCGTCGTTTCTTTCGCCAAATTCAACTCTTTGAGCTCATGAATCGCAAGTATACACTTCCTTAAGTTTGTCATCAAATTAACATAAACAACTGCGTTTACTTTAGTTTAATTACACCGTGGTTAACTGTTTGTGCTATTTGTTATGTTACAGTTTTGATGAATTAAGATAAAAAATAAATTTACCGTAAAATTTACTAAATAAAAGATTCAATAATAATGTTTTTTTTTATACACTCAATTTAATAAAAAAATTTGCATTTATACTGAACTAAAACACGCATTATATTTATTTAAATCGTAATAATTTAATTTAAAAATGTATTAAATCTATTTAAAGCGTATTGGATTCATTTAATAGTGTATTAAATCTATTTAGAAATGCATGAAATTCATGTAAACCTGTTTGAAAGCAAGCATAGGTAATGATTTTTCGATTGAAAAATGGAAGGAAAAATTCTGCGACCTGGATTCGAACCAGGAACCTCAACTATCATGGCCGACGCCTCTAGCAATTGGGCTATCGGAGACACCTGGACTGTCAAGCTGTCTCAAGGTGTCTTAAAGACAACCAAGTTGTCATGGTTGAAAGCCCAATGGGAGACGGGAACCTGGCCTGCAGATCGAGAATTTCTCCACTTCAAACCATCAGAAAGTTGATGAATTCACAAGTAAATAATAATGATTATAAACTAGAGATTGGTAGAGTCGTCGGCCATGATAATCGAGGTTCCTGGTTCGAATCCAGGTCGCAGAACTTTTCCTTCCATTTCGATAAATCATTATCTATGCTTGGAGAGCATCTCCAGTTTATAATCATTATTATTTACTTGTATGAAACCAATTTGTAAATACTATAAAAAATTTATTTTTAGAGTATTTAATAACTATACTTAGTTTACACCCATTTATTTATTTAAAATCGGATTAAATTCATTTAAAATTGTAGTAAATTCTTTAAAAAATGTGTTAAATCTATTTGAAAGAGTATTAAATTCATTTGAAAAACTGTATATCACGTTTAGGAAATAAATGAAATATAACGTTTTTGTCATTGTACTTATAAAGAAATCTACATATAAAGAATAATCTTAAATAATTATCTTGTACATATAATAACTAATTATAAATTTTATAAGCATTTATAACTCTTAACAAGCATTAAAAGCATTTGTAACTCTTTACAATTTTGAGTTAAATTAAAACTTACGGTAAATTCACGCTCAACAATAGAAATCTGAGAAACGTTTTGCCCTCTTGCCCAGGAAAAGTAAGCGATTATTCATTGCTTCACTCCTCTAACACAAGGAAAGTCATCCAGTTAGTATATATTAAAGCACTAGATTAGGAAAGTACGGTCATTTTATTTATATTTTATTATCATTTCATTAACATTAAAAAAGGAGGTTCATATATACAATGGAATCAAGCCAAAAACTGTGGACACAACTATAGAAAGAAAAATAACTCCGAAAACCCTATTCCACATAATAAATTTTAATGACTCAGTGAGTGATGATGGAAACTTTGTTTCCGAAATGTACATCTGAGTCATTAAAATTTTTTATGTGGAATAGGGTTTTCGGAATTATTTTTCTTTCTAGACGTTCATATATTTATGTAATTGAAATAGGTCTATAATATTTTATGTTACGTTAATTTTATGTTAATGAAATATAATTTCAAATGCAGTAAGCCAATAAATGTTTGAAGTTGCTGCAAAACAATAAGTAGCTAACATGAAATAAGCACCAAAATAGCTGACTGCAACCAAATAGCCGTACTTTCCTAATCTAGTGCTTTAGTATATATACGTCGCAGACACATACCGTAAATTGGACACTTCGTGAAATGTCAAGACACTTCGCGAAGTGTTCAGTTGCATTGGTCTCATTTTGTAATTAGGTAGAATTACCGTATCTGTCTGGACACTTCGCAAAGTGTCTAGACGCTTCATGAAGAGTCTACAGCAGGTCAGACCGATACAGTAACGATGTCAAATCCCGTGCAGGAAAACTTCAGCTATCGCAATGATAAAAAAAACTGTTTTAATAGTTGCCATATTATAATTAACTGAAATTAAAAATTTTTATACGAATTTATTTTATATTTTATTTTCAAAAAAAAATGGTTTAGTTAATAGTCATAAATTTTAATAAATTATTGCAATGATTATTTTAGTTTTTATAAAATTAAAAAACTGTAATTGCATAAATAAATATTAATGCAAAGTAAAACTTTTTGAATGGTTATGGCATTAATTTCTTGTAATATATTCGGTTTTACCTTGTGAAATAGATGACAATCTCAAAAACAAAATTCTATGTGAAAAATTTAATAAACTGAAACTGAAATGATTATTCAAAGAAACTGGAGCAAGATGAAGGAAGTATAAACAATTTATGGTGAATATTATAAGATAATATTGAATATTAATTCTAAAAAAGTAATACATTGGATAAAAGGACATTGTTTTCGCTTGAAACGCTTCAAATTGGATTCGTTTCCAACGGGAATAAAACTCTGTAAGGCATTAGAAGTTTTCTGACTGTTTCTTGAACCGTTCAAAAAGTTTTATTTTGCATTAATATTTATTTATACAATTACATTTTTTTAATTTTATAAAAACTAAAATAATCATTGCAAAAAATTGTTTAAATTTATGACTAATAATTAAAACATTTTTTTGAAAATAAAATACAAACTTGTTTAGAAGCCCACATAGACTATCACATATGAATATTGTGCAATTCCAACAATATTACAAACATACGCATCAAATTGATAACCTCCTTTTTAACCGACTTCAAACAAGATTAAACAGAGTATAAAACAAGATTAGATGGAGTATAAAAAAACGACTTTTAAAATAAATTCGTATAAAAAATTTTAAATTTCAGTTAATTATAATATGGCAAATATTAAAACAGTTTTTTGTCATTGCGACAGCTAAAATTTTCCTGCACGGGATTTGACGTGGTTACTGTATCGGTCTGACCTGCAATTACAGTATGAGTCCAATGCAACTGGACACTTCGCGAAGTGTCTGGACATTTCAGGAAGTGTCCAATTACGCTATGTATCTGCGACAAACACCATATTGCCATTAATGACCGGACACTTTCGATTTTAGACGTTTTGTTGGATATCTAGAAAAATACGTGACGAATTATTCTGAAATTTCAGGGGTGTAAAAAGGATGTTACTCCTCATATATTTCAGCGAAGGTTTTCTCCCGAAGGCAAATAGGGGACCAGCAAAGAAGTAAACCAAAAAAAGAATGTTTGGAATCTCCTGTAAAAAAAATTGCTTGAAATGCATTGTAGCTGTAGCATATGCTTAAGAGGCTTGTTTTACTTTTTTGTGTTCATTTATATGAAAATAGCACGTATATTCATGGAGATATAATGGTTTCTTTAAAAAGGTAGAAATGGTTTCGTAAGTTTTTTGTTTATAACACGCAAAATTTTCCACCCAATGCAATGCTATTTACAGAAAACTTGACAAACTACAGTACAGACAACACCCTGCAATCAGAATAGAAAAATATTAAATATTTGATGAAATATGAGCATTTTTATTAAATAATGCTTAACTGCGCATGCGCATGCGTTACCAGATTCTCTTTTGCAGAATTTATTAGCCAAATGTATAGAGCTACTCTTATAAAAAGCCCAAGCAAGTTTCGTGAAAATTGAGAAAGATATCGCCGATAGAATGAGTTGAATTTCTGTTGCTCTCAAAAATAAACAAAACGATAAGCGGCTTTCTCCAAACTTTTATTTTTGGAACGGACACCAGTGTCAACTTCTTCTCCTTACGCTGACATGAAGAAATATTGACTTCATATTGACTTCATATTGACTTCATCGATGGGTCTATGACAATGTCTGGCCAAAGCGTAGTCACAATGGTTAAGACTAAGCCTTCTTTCATGTTCCTGTAATGTAAAGGACAGTGGCTGGAAAAAATAGTGTGCCCATTGCCGCTGATTTCGTGTCATCAAGACTGATGTCACCGCCAGATGGCACGACAATCTAATGCGCCGATAATTACTCTATAATGCATGGAATTCAATGTAAGTTTAACTGCACGAACGCTTTAAAAATACTTGTTTAATAAAATAAAATAAGATTGTAAACTTAAAATAATATCCAGATAAACTAATTAAATGAATTTCATAGCATTATACGTTGTATTTATTATTTAATCGAATAGCTGTTGTTATAAAAAGTTAAGCGCAGAAGATAATTATACGGAAAAGTGTAATGGTTTTTGAATTGAAATG
The DNA here is from genome assembly GCA_023313115.1 of Rhysida immarginata. Lineage (NCBI taxonomy): Eukaryota > Metazoa > Arthropoda > Chilopoda > Scolopendromorpha > Scolopendridae > Rhysida > Rhysida immarginata. The sequence continues at coordinate 692,755 of JAHWFO010084377.1, forward strand.
TTCTTTTTATATTTTACAAATTTCATATCTTATAATGATATTACATGTTATTGTGTACGTCTGAGCTTTAAAAGTGTACATTTCTTACATTTTTCACTTATTTCTTCGTTTAGTTTTTTTACTAGAAAGTGCAAGCACGTAACAACGTAGAACTGGATAATGCTATTTGTTACTGCATCGTTATGTTATTATATTTTAAATTTTAATTTAGATACACATAACGAAACCGTAAAACAAATGTAAACCAAACAAGAAATGAGAAAAATGGCTATTCGATTTAATAATAAAAACAGCGAATACTGCTTTGAAATTCATTCAATTGGTTTATCTGCATATTATTTCAAGTTAACAATCTTATTTTATTTTATTAAACAAGTATTTTTAAAGTGTTAATGCTGTTAAACTTACATTGAATACCATGCATTTTAGAGTAATTTCGGCGCATTAGATTGTCATGCCATCTGGCGGTGTCATCAATCATCATTACAAAATCATGCCTGCATTTAGTATTCAATTATACACTATTACTTCTAGCCACTGCATTTAAAGCACAGAGAATGACTAGACCGACCTATATAATTGACATCACAGTCCGAACATGGTGTTTGATAAATAACATCATTTTCATTTACTAACTTGTGAAAAACCAAATCATTATTGTATAATCTTGAAGATTAAATTGATCGACGTCAATATTCTTTTGATCCTCACTATCATCTCGTACATGCATATTGTCCAATTTCTTTCTAAGTGTATTATTTATTTTAAGGACTATTTGAAATGTTTGTCCCTGAAAACATTTTTAATATGCAGAAAATTTTGAGTTATAGGCCATAGAAATTCTTTTTCTCTATTCTATATAATAAGAATGTTGGTTTTCCCTTTCTGAAAGCCCCGGATCATCATTCTGTTAGTGATATGTATAGGATGCTTATTATTGGTCATTTTTTAATTATATAAGAGAGGAGTTGTAATATTATATAAATAATTAAAAAATAGTAACTCCATTTCAATAAAAAGAAATAGAAATAAAAATAATTATTAAAACCAATTGATTAATGAAAGTCATCCCATGTGGAGAAATACAATTTATAAAGTGGACGGAGCACAGATGAAACGAAGGTCTGGTTGAGCTTATGTAGATCTGGTTGAAGCAGATGAAAAACAGGAAAAAAGAAACTCTTGTGGAGAATAGTTACAAGAAAAACACAGGAAAAAACACAGAAACACGAGAAGAAGGGCTATGATAAAAGTCCGATGGTCAGTAGAACGTTGGTAACATTTTTAATAGGAATGAATAATAAAAAAACGTTTTCGGGATATTTTATCCCATCTTCAGTTTGTAAAATTTTTATGAATGAAATTTCCGTTAAAACATAATAATTAAAAACATAATAATCCAGACAATAACACTTCATTTCCTCTCAACAATCCAATACCCTATCCTGTTCACAACAATCAAACACACATTGTTTTTTATTTTTTTGTTTTATTAGTGTTTTCATCACGGTCTATAGATATTCATGGTCATTGAGCTTCGGCCATTTTCCATTGTTTCGAGTAGCTAAGGAAAACAGATCGCGCCAGGTGCTGCGTAGATCGCACTGTAGCCGACCGCAACCTGCAATAGAGACTTTCATTGAGACTGAATCCGAAACTAAAGTTTCAGTCTGCCGATAGGGTGGCGCTGCAGGCGCAGTTGGGCAGATAGTACATGCAGCGCCACTTTTCAAAAGAGTTACCACCCTACCGGGAGTTAGAAACTTTACCTTCATTTTAACAATGGAGCTCGATGACCATGAATATCTATAGACCGTGGTTTTCATAGGCTTCGCACGAGCTCAACGAGAGACGTAACAGTTAGCTCCACTTCTTCGCAACGCGCTATTTTGGTTCCACATATGTCGTTGCTAAGCATTAGATATGCTGATTCTGACAACAGTTTGGCTACATAAGTGATAAGATTGTCTGCAATAAAACTATATTTTATTGCTACCTTTTTTATGACGACCCAAAATTAATTTCAAAAACAGACTATGATTTAAACTTTTCTTAGCAACGGGTGTGTGGAACCAAAATGGCGAATCATTAAGGACGTGACTTCTGTTTGTGCGAAGTCCATTATGTTTTAACCACGGTCTATAATTATATGAGATGCGTTCAAGTTATACGGTCTCCAAATTTTTTTCTCTGCAGTGAGAGTAAGTAGAAAGTTTCGGATGCTGTTAAAATTTTGCGGGAAATATTTGGTCTTTACTAACATAGATGGCACCGTGAATACTTAAAATGGCAAAGTTTTGTTTACAAGATCAACGTGTAATAATTCGTTTTCTGCACTTGCGGGGTGAAACACCCAACGAAATTCATCGCCAATTGATTGACATATGAGGTGAAGGGTTATGAATTTTAAAAATTCACACCCATGAAGGGTTATGAATTATGCGTTCATGGGTGCGAAAGTTTAAAGAAGGTCGAGAATCATAAGAGAATGAACCGAAGCAGCCTCGACCACGAATCAGCTGGATGGAACCATGATTGCTCGTTTGGAACAAATTATGGAAGACCGTCGCTTAGGTGTGCATAATATTGCCTTTAAACTTGAATTTCTGTGGGGTCTGTAAAGACCATTTTGCATGATTGTCAAGGCGTCAAATTGGCAATCGGGACAAGGCAGACAGAAAAGAAGGCCGGGGTAAGAAGCAAGGATGGCCAATGCCTTCAGAGATAAAGAGAAGTCCTTCTAAGAAACAGGAACCCAACCGCTGGAAAAATAGAATAAGCGGAGAAAGAGAAGGTAGAATGCAAAGAAATGATTGGCGGCCTTACTGCTCCAAATCGGCGCAGAATTCCCCGACATGGTTTAAAAAAAAGAAGAGGAGAGAAGAAAATCAGAAAGTGCGAGGCCGACAACCGATGATACAACCAGGAGCCAAGGACAGCCATGCGGACCAGGCTGGGCAGACTTTCTCACGACACAGAAGAGCTCAAGGAACATTAAGCCATAAGATAGAATATAAGTCGCAATTTGATAATTCTATTTGCTATTTTTCTAAGGCGACTGATACCCCTGCCCGAAAAGGAAGAGGACGCCGCAAGTGTGAAGTGGAGCCCCGCTGCCATAGGAGCTCAGTGCCTAATCAGCCGTCATTTGCCCGGACTTCTACGTGTAACTATCGTTGGAATCACGATAGCTCTCAACGCCAAGTCCCTATGAGGAAAGGACATCGTAGCTGGTATTTACGCCCTCAATTCTCCGTCGCCCCCACCTCACGGACGAAGGACGATTCCGATCCAGCCCTGAACGGCATCCGCGCTGCTGCTTTTGCCTCATCCTCAGACAACAGTGATAATACGCCTCCAGAGTTACAGAAAGCTCACGTCGAGCTAGAAGACTCATCAGTATCCAGACGATGCTTGGCCACTCACCCCACCAATTCTCTCCTGTTTTAGTTAGACGTGTTCGAGGTCGTTCTCCCCATCTCCGATATAGCCGATATTCTCGCGGGGTACCCTGCTGAATGCCCGCGCTTGGACACGGGAACATCAGCGAATGCGACTCTGCTTCGGTCGACAAACCTCTTTAGGTCGCCGCCAACGAAGTTAGCGGTACCTGGAAGACAGCCCGAGATTTAGGAATACTCATTTCACATTTCGGAATCTGCTGCGTTCGTACTCGAAGACGGTCATCAACCCAAGACGAGCGCCGATCGTCCCGGCTTTAGTGTCATAAGAGTTGATCAAGAGCACCCAGTGCAGACTGACTTAGCAGACGACTTGGACTGATATCTCGATGTTTAAGAATTCTAATTATATAAATGCTTTTGAATATTGCAATTAGATTTCAAATCATTTCGAATATTAATAAATCCTTAATATTTGAACCCTCCTCTTTTACTCTGTTGTTTTCAACTACTCTGTTGTTGATAGCAAGCTAAAACTCTGACTGCGGACAAATCCACTGCAAAAGAAGCTTTACAAAAAAAATAATTACAGTATTGTTCTCATTCAGAAAACAAGACCACAAGGACCCACGACACAGCGAGCAGAAGAAACGGAGGTAGGAGGTGCTTCTGAAGAAATCTCAAATAGAGAAGAGAAATTCGGAGCGAGGAGGAGCTTAGAAAGTCAAGACGGAAAAGAAGTTCATCGAAGGTTGTGAGTATAATAGAATTAAGAGGCATAAAGTAAAGAAAAATAATGGACATGGAAACTTTGCAATTCCCTACATTTGAAGAGAAAGATTTAAAAACTTGGTTAAATGAAGAGCACTGTAGTAAAGAAAGCAGAAAAAGTATATAAGATTACAATAGAGGATTTCTACAGTTAGTTAATTCCATAAAAGATTGGACGGAAAAGGATAGAAATAGCGCTTATTTAGATAGTTCATCCAAAAAAATCAATTCTAAGATAAAATGTAAAAAGGGGGCGAAGCTAGAAGAAGTAATGAAGCAGGCGGAAGAATTATTAAATAAAGGCATTAGTCAAAATAAAGACCCAACGGCGGAGGAATTACAAATAGTTAAAAGTCGTTAAGAATGACGAAGATTATAGGCAAAAATTAACAAGTGATAAACGAATCAACTGGAAAAAACGGAGGAAGAAAGAATTGCAAATAAATAATGTAGAATTCAATAGAATAGAAATAAATAAAATAGAAACTAATTGCCGGGAATGTCGTCAAGAAGTAAAAGCTCCTTGTCAGACTCAAGAGATGAATAATTTAAGCAAAGATAAAAATGTAAGAAATGTAAATTATAATGGAAGTGAAAAAGTCGTGATGAGAACAGAGGGCATAAAGTCGAAGAGTGAAGAAGAGGAGCGCTTTTCGGAAGAAATTAAAATGTATAAGAAAATAATTAAAGATAGTGGAGTAAGAAACGTTTATAGAGCGTCAGTAGCATTATCTGTAGCAGCAGCCACAGGTTTGATATACAAGCAAGTACTACGAATTGCTTAGCTGAAACGATGGCATCAATACCAGTGGGAATGTGTAGAGAAGGTTACTTTTCGCCCAATATAGAAGAGGTTACAAGTAAGGTAGCGCAAAGAAAAAGTGGACGAATAGTAGAATGCAAGTGTCAGGAAATAGTGAACTATAGGAAATAAGAATGTCGGAAGATATAAAGAAACTGACGTTGCAGGAAACAGGTTATTGGAAGGAAGTTAAATTTTTAACATCAATATTAGTAGGATACAATTATTTTCTACAGAAGCGAAGGTGGTAGTGAAAAATAAGATTCCGGAAGTCCAGCAGGATCATAGCAACAGGAAATCAATATCACTAAGTAAAGAAGAAAGTGAGAAAGACATAGTTAAAGTCACTAAGTTGCAGGAACACGATTTTAAGAGAAGGAACAGAGACAGTAAGAATCAAATGAAAATCACTGTAATTAGATGGATAGATAATGTTAATTCATCAAGGAGACTTAATCTAGAAATTAGTGAAGACAAAAGGAGTCAAAATGAAGATAAAAATACTGAAGCATTTCTAAAAGGTTCGATTCCGCTGAGGAAAGGAAAAGTAGATTAAGAGAGGATGTACAAGGAAAAATTAATATAGCGCAAGACGAAACGGCTTTGGACAGAAGCGAAGAGGTAAACCGTTATAAGTTGTAGTTAGAGGAAAGCGGTCTAGAAAGTAAGAAGAAATTCGTAGAAGCTTTAGATAAAGCAGTCAAATGGGGTATGATGAGCAAGGAAATGCAATACGAATGCTTAAAAACAGAGATGCAGGTTATACAAAGAAAAGCCTCAAGCAAAGGTGCAACGATAATATCAGAATTCCATGGAAACTTCTCGGATAGAATAATAGATATTCATGAAGAAAAGAAGAGTAGATCAAGAAAAGGTAGATTTCTTAGAAATTGAAGAGCTAAGGAGATTGGAAGATGTAAGTGTATTTAAATGAAGAATAAATGGAAGTAAGAAGTTAAAAGAAAGATAATACTCTTCAGCTAGTCTAATGATTGAAAAAAGTCCCAAGATGAAGATGGGCTTTATCTCACAAATGGAAGAGAAGAAAATCCCAATAAAGCAGCATCAAAGGGAAAACGAAGCTGAAGGAGGAAACATAGAAAAGATTGAATATGATAATAGTGACAGTGGAGGATGTCAGATGGGGAAGAGTGAAGCACCGTTGAAAGAAATAGTTCATAGAATAGCCATGTTGGAAATAAGAATAGAAAAGTTGGAAAACGACAATAAGGTAGTCAGGAGCAATGACCAATTTTCTAAGAATACTTTGGAAAAAGAAAAATTTACGATAAAAAGAACGGAAGAGGACGATTATTCACAAAGAGATAGAAAACAAGTATTCAAAACAAGAATATTCTACGGGGAAAAATACAGGAAAAAGCGAAGCAATGATGATCAAATGGAGTGCTCCAAGGGTTCTATAAACATCGAACGAAGAAGGAAATAGAAAAATTAGCAGTGCGTCAGTTAAGAGAAATGAAGCTAATGTAGACAAGTTTAATTTTGAGGAAAGAAAACGGAAGAAAGAGAAGAAAAGTCCTCGGACAACAGTGATAACACCTTCCAGAAATGCGGAAAGCTCACGTCAAGCTAGAAGACTCATCAGTATCCAGACGACGCTTGGCCACTCACCCCACCAATTCTCTCCCGTTGCATTTGATTGTTCGAGGTCGTTCTCCCCATCTCTGATATAGCCGGTATTCTCGCGGGGTACCCTGTTGAATGTCTGCGCTTGGACACGGGAACGTCAGCGAATGCGACTCTGCTTTGGTCGACAAACCTCTTTAGGTCGCCGCCATCGAGGTTAGCGGTACCTGGAAGACAGCCCGAGATTTGGGAATACTCGCCTCACATTTCGGAATCTGCTGCATCCGTACTTGAAGACGGTCATCAACCCAAGACGAGCGCTGATCGTCCCGGCTTAGCAGACGACTTAGGCTGATATCTCGATGTTTAAGAACTCTAATTATGTAAATGCTTTTTGAATATTGCAATGAGATTTCAAATCATTTCGAATATTAATAAATTCTTAATATTTGAACCCTCCTCTTTTATTCTGTTGTTTTCAACAAACAAAGAACACGATAATGATGAGCTGAGAATGGGGAAAGTTACTTCAAGGTGGGTCCCACGAATGCTGACTGACGAACAGATGTCTCCGGGGGTGGCAATTTCTCAGCAGATGTTGACACGTCATGCAGCAATGAATCGTGTTTTCTTTTCATCAGTTCTGACGATGGATGAGACGTGTATTCCGTTTTTTAACCCCGAAACGAAACTCCAATTTTAACAATGGAAACACACTGATTCACCGCCACTGAAAAAATGTCGAGTCACTGCCTGTGCTGAGAAAGTTATGGTGGCCATGTTTTGGGACAGTGAACGCATAATCCTCCCGCATTGTGTTCCAAAGGGTATAACTGTTACAGCTAATTCATAAGAAAATGTTGTGAGAACAAAATTCTTTGCAGCATTGCATGAGAAACGACCAAATAAGACTGGAGTGGTGTTCTTTCATCAAGACAACGTCTCTGCTCATCGGGCACTCCCATCTCAGCAGTTTTGCCTAAAAACTTTCAGGTGGTTTTCCATGCCTCATACTCACCAATCCTCGCTTCTTGCGATATCTAGCTTTTTTCAATCATGAAGGACAGTCTCCATGGCTGCTCGTTTCCCAACCAAACTGCCGTTGCTTCAGCGATTATCTAGTGGGCAAAACATACCCCTAAAGAAGAGTTCTCAGTAGCTATGCAATCATGGCGCCACCGTTGTGGAAAATGTGTTCGACTTCACGGTGATTACCTCGAGAAGTAACAGTTGTTACAATTTTCTGGATTAAGTACTTTGTCAGAAAAAAATTTGGAGATCTTAGAACTTGAACTCACCCCGTACATTGTCATCGAGCTACGGCAACCCCTCTTAAAAAGAAAGCCCTAAAGGCATTGTTATTCATATTTCTACGAATAGTAAGCCCTAAATTATGACTTCTTATAACCATGTAACACTGTATGAATTTTCAGTGCATATGCTTTCTTTTTAGGAGGTGTTGGCTCCGGCCATTTTCCATTGTTTCGAGATGCTAAGGGAAACAGATCACGCCAGGTGCCGCATAGATCGCACTAAGGCATCACCATCTTGACAGAAATCCTGATAACGGAAACGTCGTATATTGGTACATCATCATTAGTCGACCAAATTTAGGGCTTATTATTGGTAGAAATAGGATTAACAATGGATGACTAATTAAGATGTAATAATATATAGCGTTTTCGTTTTCAGGCCTTATGTCTAGGTGGTGTTGACTAAGGTCTTTTAATCCTCTGGTCTGTGCACTCACGCGAATTCCGATGTCAACAATTGGATTGCTGTTTTAACTGAAGAGTCAATTTTTGCCTCCTCTATTGCTTGAAACATTGTATTTTAACGATCGTACAATCTAACAAAAAGTTAAGTATTTGTTGCTGAACACGTATGCATTGTTAAGCTTAAAATACATTGTCATGTTTGAGCTGTAGCCAGAGTCATGCAATAGAGGGGGCAAAAATCGACTCTTCAGTAAATACAAACGTTCAATTGTTAACCTCCAACAATGGAATTTGCACGAGTGCACAGACCAGAGGATTAACAGACCATGCTAAGGCCGACCGTGATCTGCGATAGAATTTTTCATTGAAACTGAAAATGAAAGTATAGTTTCTATCCGCCGACAGGGCGGCGCTGCAGGCGCCGTTGGCCGATTGCACATACAGCGCCACTTTTCAAAAGAGTTCCTACCATAATGGGAAATAGAAACTTTAGCTCCATTTTAACAATGGTTTGGCTGTGTGGTTAGTATTAATGTCCTTTTCAACTGCCATGGTCATTTCAGGATGGCGTTATTGGGGCCAAAAATTTTGCCTCGCAAGGGTACTTTAATGTGCAGCCGGCAAACGACTACACGGGACCAACGGGTTTACGTCCCTTCCGAAGGAAGTGCGTAATCTCAGAATTTTACCCTTGAAAAAATCCTCGTCATTCTCGGCCAGGATCGATCCGCGTCCTCGGGCATCAGAGGCGATCACGCACCTACTGAGCCACCGAGGCCGATCATTTTAGCAATGACCATAAATATCTATAGACCGTGGTTTTCTAGGAAATTTCATTCATAAAAATTTTACACACTGAAGATATGATAAAATAGAATGACCGAAAAGTTTTTAATTGTTCATTCCTATTGAAAATATTACCAACGTTCTACTGAGCATCGGACTTTTATCATAGCCATTTTTCTCGTGTTTCTGTGTTTCTACCTGTGTTTTTCTTGTAACAATTTTCCCCAAGAGCTTCTATTCTCCTGTGTTTCATCTGCTTCAACCAGATCTACATAAGCTCCTCAAGACCTTCATTTAATCTGTGTTCCGTCCACTTCATAAATTGTATTTCTCCACATTGGGTGACATTCATTATTCAATTGTTTTTAATATTTATGTTTATTTCTATTTCCTTTTATTAAAATGGAATTACTACCAGGGTTGGGGCAAAAGTCATGGCAACTATTTTTTTTCTTGAAGATACCAGTCCGGTTGGAAAATGTGACATATACAGACGAAAGGACATGGTGTTAACTACAGGTGTGGACAATGAATAGCACTGAAATATCGTAACACACTAATCTATTACGGTAATATACAGGGCAATATGGCCTTCACGGTGCAAAAGAATGACAACACAGTACACATAAAGTTGGCATGACAAACCTAGGCCTAAAGACCCTCAAAGTAGTCCCCTGTTACTGTCACCAAACGCTGAAAACGATGTGGGAGGCGCTGAATATCATCAGCCTCAGGCGCTGAATGCCATCAGCCCAAACGTTGCTCATCACTGGTTGACACACGTCCTTGCTGAAACTTTCCTACCCACTGTGCTACTGTACGGTATGGTAGGGCTTTATTCAGAAGGGCTTCCACTAATTCACTGTGACATTCCATTGCATTTCTTCCTCGGAGAACGGCTATTTTGCTGTAAGCGCGCTGCTCAACTCTGGTTACTTCCATCTCGCAGGAAACTCACCAACTCTGGTTACTTCCATCTCGGGTTATTTCACAGCCCTCGCTGCGCTACTACCAGCTATCACAGAGCCATCTGTTGTTCTGCATACACGCTATACCTGCAGAACTTCCACACGATACATATACGTTTGTGATCCGTTCACAGATCTGCAAGAAAAAAATAGTTGCCATGACTTATGCCCCAACCCTCGTATTTTTTATTTAATTTTGTTAATTAATTTGTGTATATATGCAGTTAATATATTTGGTGAGCATAATGATCTTGCTCTGTGTATGAAATTAAGCATTGTATTAACCTTATTATTTCAGAGAATTTCTGAAAAATAATGATGTAAATTATTCCCATGAGTCTCTTTTTCATATCTATATATAAATTTTGACATGTCTGTCACTCTGTGATGAATAGAAAATACGCATTTTTTCATTGGTGGAAATAGTTTGATCTTTGACGTCTCATTGGCTCATCTGTGCTGAACTTTTTCCAAGACGAAATGTCATTGGTCAAAATTAAAATGAATTTCGAGAACATCGAAGGACACCACATAATTAGACTCATCTCATCATGGCGAGTAGAATGAGGGGTAATTTGATCAATGTATCACAAGCAGAACGGAATTTGTGGCCTACTCCTTGGATCTAATATGATGTATACAAAAAATCTACTTGGTTTTACTATGATGTTTCCAGATGTTTCCAGAGTGACATTTGATTGGTTGAAAAAATTTCTCCTCAAACTTACTTAGCGGACAAACAAGACATAGCTCTTTGCACCAAAAAGTTGAGAAGAGTATATTTGTGAAAGCAAGATTTTCATCGCTCGATCACTTTAGGGAGTTTTACTGGTAAACTCTCTAAGAGAGTGAAATCTTTGCTGGGAAAATGGCCCCAAGGAAGAGACAGTATAATTCAATTGAAGGAATTGAAGCTTTTAAAATTCCCAACGATTATGAGTCCCGAGATGCGCGACGGCTACGTCTAGCCAACCGATATCAAGCTATACGGCGCTGTAATATGGCTCATCAAGAGTTCAAGAACGACGAAGAAAACCCGGAAGTTGCTCTCAAGCGCAATAATGACTGTCAACGCCACAATGCTGCACATGCCGCGTATTGACAACGAATGACGGAAGATGTTCACGAATCAAATGACCGAAGACGAAGGCAACTCCAGTTGAATCGTCAATGCTATGCAGCAATCCACTCGACGAAGTCAAATGACTGATGAAGAACGAATCAGTGCACGCCAGACAAACACAAGACAAAGCCAACGTACTCGAACAAGCACAAATAGCACCGAACTTTGCGCAATCTCAAATGGCACCGAACTTTGCGCAATCTCAACTGTAGAAGACTTTGACCTACAAGTCAATGTAAACTCGATTGTTTCGATGACGAATGTGTGTCAATTTTGTGGTGCACTTCATTGAGAAGGTGAAACTGCAAACATGTGTTGCCCCAATGGAAAACTCGTGCTTGCTCCATTTAATCTAGGGCCGTCCAAATTGTGCACGTCGCCAGCATGCAACATTAAATGCTCGCGGGCAAAGCTCACGGGCAAAGATAGTCCAAAACTCAAGAGGGGAGCGGGTATAGTTTTTCCTATGCATTGTTGCCAGACTTTAGAGGACGATTGCATATAAATGAGGCATTATTTCTTTTGTTACTGATATTTGCTTGTTTTTCGTCTCGCATAACATGGCGCACATTCCGAAAAAGCATAAAATCACTGAACCAGTATTTAAACCGGAGTGGGAGAATATGTTTTTTTTTAATCATTGTTCACAGATCGGATTCGAAATGCGTAATATGCAATCGTGTCCTATTGGGGGGGGGGGGGATACAATTCTACCTGACATCGAGAAAATTGTCACATTAAAACGAAGGAAATAAAATGGTAAACTGCATCGTTGGCCTACCACTCTCTAAGAGTGAAGGCCTTTGTTTTCGTTTTAGAAATTCAAAAATTTTTTTTGCTGAAATCGACTTAAAAACTCATGATTCGTAAAGATTTGTTGAAATTTTGAATAAAAAATTTTCCGTCTGTACTTATGCATGTATATACGTATGTGACCAATTTTGTGCAGCTAACTCCTCTGAAACGGCAAATAGCCGAACCAAATAAAAATTATACATACTTAGAGGGTTCCTTAAATTGTGCCTTAGCGCATATTTTATGTCAATTGGGTAAGCCTTCTTCGAGATATAAATTATTTTCTAAAAATTAAAAAATGACTGTATCGTTCAAACGGGCGAACCAAACTCAATAAACTTGACATGTGCAGTCGGGTGCATAAAGGTTTTTACCTAAGTCAAAATTGTTCGGCTTCCTTACAATACTTCAATCCAATGAGATAACTTTTTCCAGGCATCTAGTCAAGCACGCTTACTATGGAACGATTCTATTAAGTTTTTGCTTAGCATCGGGGGTAGGCAAGTTTTACGTCACGTGCTAAACTATGTTGACAAAAAGATTATTTTGGTTGTTTGATGAGAACTTTTGTTTTATTAATAATAAACTAATCTACTTGATTAATGGTGTAACATAAATGGTGCACAGTATCGATATAATTATATGCGTGATCAAGAGATAAGCTGATGCAGCGCTCCTTATGGTGTGATGCGGAAGTGATTTACAGATGAAAGCAGGGAATAGGGAGTGCCGTTTTCCCTATTCCCTAGGTGTAAGTGGAAGTTATTTTCTTTTGACTGCTCTAAAGGTTACAAGTCTCATTTTTTGTGTGTATATAAATTAATCAACGACAATTATGCCAAAAACATTTATTTAAAATTTATTATATACTAGCTGATATATACTAGCTGATGAAATTTATTATTTAACGGTCAGTTCGTCGAGAGTCAATTCGACGAGCGTCAGTTCGTCGGCGTCAATTCGTCGAGCGTCATTTCGTTGAGAGTGTCAGTTGGTCGCGCGGTTAGTTCGTCGGAGGTCAATTCGTCGAGCGTCATTTCGTTGAGAGTGTCAGTTGGTCGGGCGGTCAATTTGTCGGAGGTCAATTAGTCGAATGTCAATTCGTCGACCCTGTCAGTTGGTCAGGCGGTCAATTTGTCGGAGACAAATTCGTCGGGTGATTCAGTTGGTCGAGATAATAAATAAATGGTGAGAAAAAACTTTCATAAAATTCATTAAAGAAAAAAATTTTTGTTACTAATTTATTTACTTGAAAGGCAAACAAAAAATAACGTTACTGTTAAAATTCCGTATCTATATACAGCTTTTGTAAGCAATGTGATATAGTAGCCACAATACATCTAATCTTGTTGACGACATATGCCCCAAACTATTGATACCGCTTCAGTATCTTTCATTTTCAGAATGAAATTAATAACTGTATAAAATTAATTATCGGACAAATTGAGTACATACAGGAAATTATCTTTTTATTAAGTAAAAATTAAATAATAACATAAATAATAAGCTTGCCGAAACATTTAATTTCCTGTGGTCGATTTCCTCAGTTTAACACAAAATTTCACGTCACCTGTTCGCAGACTGGCATATAACAACATAATAAATAAATGGTCGAAAAAAAACTTTTAAGAACATTTATTAACGAAAATCAACAAATGACGTTACTGTAATAGTCAACAAACGTTCATCTGATAATAAAGGAAATAATACGAAAGGCAGGAGGGGGGGAGGGTTCAAACTAAGAGGTTGTCGAGGGTAGGATAAAAGCCCCTAACTGCTTATACTGCTTCAGTAGTCTTCATGTTCAGAATATACTTATTAATTATAAAAGTATTATACAAACTGATCACATACAGGAAACTAAATTTTTATTAATTAAAAATTCAATATTACTAGAGTGTAAAAATTAAACAATAACACAAATACTATGTGATTAATAACTATAAAAGAAATACATCAAACGTGCCGCGCAAGATCATCAGGGGCGGCTTGAAGCCCTGTGCGTGAACCGTCGGAAGAAATTGCCAATATTTTTAAACGGTGTAGGCCATGCAATCAGATTGAATTGAAAGTCCTACACCCACATATTTATGTTATTGTTTAACTTCTACTTAATAAAAATTTAATTTCTTGTATGCGATCAGTTTGTTGTATTTCACATAGTATTTATGTTATTATTTTATTTTTTACACACAAGTATTGTTATTTAACTTCATAAAAATTTAATTTCCTGTATGTAATCAGTTTGTGTAATACTTTTATAATAATTAAGTATATTCTGAACATGAAGACTACTGAAGCAGTATAAGCAGTTAGGGGCCTTTATCCTACCCTCGACAACCTCTTAGTTTGAACCCCACCCCCTCTGCCTTTCGTATTATTTCCTTTATCATCAGATTATCGTCTGTTGATTATTACAGTAACGTCATTTGTTGATTTTCGTTAATAAATGTTCTTAAAAGGTTTATTTCGACCATTTATTTATTATGTTGTTATATGCCAGTCTGCGAACAGGTGACGTGAAATTTTTTGTTAAACTGAGGAAATCGACCACAGGATATTAAATGTTTCGGCAAGCTTATTATTTATGTTATTATTTAATTTTTACTTAATAAAAAGATAATTTCCTGTATGTGCTCAATTTGTCCGATAATTAATTTTATACAGTTATTAATTTCATTCTGAAAATGAAAGATACTCAAGCGGTATAAATAGTTTGGGGCATATGTCGTCAACAAGATTAGATGTATTGTGGCTACTATATCACATTGCTTACAAAAGCTGTATATAGATACGGAGTTTTAACAGTAACGGTATTTATTGTTTGCCTTTCAAGTAAATAAATTAGTAACAAAAATGTTTTTCGTTAATGAATTTTATGAAAGTTTTTTCGACCATTTATTTATTATCTCGACCAACTGAAACACCCGACGAATTTGTCTCCGACAGATTGACCGCCCGACCAACTGACACGGTCGACGAATTGACATTCGACTAATTGACCTCCGACAAATTGACCGCCTGACCAACTGACACTCTCAACGAAATGACGCTCAACGAATTGACGCCGACGAACTGACGCTCTACGAATTGACCCTCGACGAATTGATACGTAACCTTATTTAACTAGATGGATCCCATCAAAATTTGACGGAGAACACCCCATCTTTTTATTAATCTCCATCGCTTTAATTAAAAAATAATAAAATAAAAAATTGTCAGAGCAACAAATAGAATAATCATTATGCACAAAAAAATAGAACAACCAGAGCTTAAATATCTCATTATGCTCAAAGAATAAGAAATGAGTTAATATATAAAATCAAAATAGCTTTAAACTAAATTTCTCTGAAAGTATTAAACTGACTTGTCAGACATAAAGTGTCAGCGGATAAAATGATCAGTATTTAATTATCTTTCTAACGATATAACATTTAACAGAACAGTTTCAGAGTTTTTCAGTATTCACAAGGAAACGTCATAAAATGATCAAGGCAGGATTTTCTTTCTGCAAATCTCCAGTTTATTTAATTCAAAACAATGATTAAATATTGCCTCATTACAACAATCCCTGGCTTCTGATGGATTGTCGTAACTTTCTTTGTTGGCTTCTTATGCGCATGCGCAGAAGTGCCAATTATGCTCTTACAAAAAAAATGCTTCGCATTTTAATATATAGGATTATTTTAATAGTAGAGAATATTAAATGATTTGAACAAAAGAGGATTTTTGTAAAAGTAACGGTGGTATGAATTAGTGTATATTTTATTAAAAACTAAAATATGGAATAAAGCATGACATGACAATTAACATGAAAATTTTTTTAAACCCTCAAATAAACAGATCAAATTGCACACGTGATGAAAAAACTTTAATCTGTTTATGGTTTTCTTTACATACACTGTTTAAATTTTAAACGAAATCAAAAACGCGATAATGAACAACAAAAAAAATGTCTATCCATATCGGATTCGAACTCTGCCATTCGAGGCAGTAGGCAGAGACTTTAATGCTGTCAGCCACTATCGCTTATTATTGTCAGGAGGGAGCCGACGACGAGCACATCCCAAGTGTATACCTGGTACCCTATTTTCATTCAGAAGGGACAGGTCCATTCTAATCTGCCCTGACTCTCAGCACAAGTACCGAATTTTGCAACCGATCAACATCCAGAAAGCTCAGCCCCTACGGAGTAGGTAAAACCTTTTTGTACCCGACTGTACATACTCCTCTCATTAAGGCGAATTTTTTTTGTAAATGACTTGTTTGGCTGTAATGAGCCGTTTAGGAGTTATTTCCTATCCCTTCCCCCAAGACTCCAACGCCGTCCATTTTTTAAATTTTTTTAAATTTTTAATTTTTTTTTTAGAAATTCAGGCAGCGGGGTTCTTAAACTATACATTGATCATTTTTTATGGAAATAGGCTAAGCCTTTTTAAAGAAATTATTTTTTTTTGAAAAAATGAAGAAATGGCAGAAACAGTCATTTCAAAGCTCCAAACACAATTTAAAAGGCACGAAGGGCTTCCTCTTAATGAAAAATATATTCCTAAATTTTCTTTTTGACGTAGAATACGTCTTATGTTTCGATACTGGGATGACACGCTTAAATCGTGAATGTCACGAAAAGTGTTGATCACATAAACCTTAATATCACGACTTTAATTAAGCTAATTAACTTAATAATGATTAATATGGCTTTGTCGTAGGAGAGAAAGGAGGGGGGGGGGGGGCGACACAGTTGTGATGAGAATATAGATGATTAATTTTAATTTCACTTTATATTTGTAAGCTCAATACAATTAATTTTAACAGTCAATATTAGTAGGACCAAATTCGGGTAAACAATCGAATCGTCTGGATTAACACCTGGGAATTCAAATACGACAAGGGTGTCCTGGCCTCGAAGTGGAATTCCGGGAGTGCTTCCTGGCGCATCAATCCTAGGAAATTAGGCGCCGCATTCTCAGTGAGCGGCGCCCCATTCGGGTTTCGAGTAGAGTGCCTATAATAAGAGTGTGGCCAACGGGCTCTCGCCGCCATTTTTTATCCAACTTGGATTACGCTTGTATGGCAAAACGAAGATTATATAGGAATAAATTACAATATAGAGACCTAATTTCGTAGAAACTAATTAATGACAAAGAAATATAACATTTAAATAACATTTTGCTAATTCTCTAGACATTAATCAAACATAAACAAAAAAAAAAGGAAAAATAAAACATTTCAAATTTATTTTTATATGATATATGGCATGAAATTAAAAACCCCGATAGAGTATGTAAAATTCAAAATTAGTTTTTTCGTTAAATTTTTTATTGTTTTGTTGAACTAATTGAAGGATTATATGAAATATTAAACCTGTCCTTATATTGGATATTTAATTTTCAAATTTTATTGTTGAAGTGTAGAATATTTTCTTTCTTTTTTTAATGCAATCATTTTTACTTCAACTTATTATTTAAATTATTTTCTAATTATTTTTTACTAAAAATATTTTTAGATTATTCAACCAAAGTATAGAATATTTATCAATAAACAATTTATATTATTATAAATCAATATATAATTCCTCTGTCCGAAATTAAGGTGTACATTTCAATATTATTTTTTTTTGTATGATAAATGTATACCATATTTTCAGACCGGGAATATGTAATTAAATATTACAATTTAAAGAAATTTATAACTTATATAATTTTTAATTATTTCACAAAAAAACTAAAAATTCATTTCTTTCTTCTTACAATGTAATAAAATCACATTGTAAATCAAAACAATAAATTAACCTCAAAAAAATATTAAAATAATCACATATTTACTATTAATATAGAAATGAATAATAAAAATAGTAAGAAGAATAACAAGAAGAAAAAAATGTATGTTTAAGCTTATATTTTTAATATAACAGTATGATTGTATTATAACATTGTAATACTTTTAATTAAATGAGTATTTTATAATTTTTATTGAATAAATAAAAAAACTTTAGGTTAATTTATAATAGTTTATAATGACCATGAAGTTTTAAAAAATTCATAATTAGTAATATATTGGTTTTGAAGTTAAAAATAAATATTTAATATAAGGAGCATCATGATGTAAAGGTTTAGACTTGAAAGACCATTATTTTATGTGCAAATTTATAGTAGAATTATTACAAATCATCTTAGGGCTTAAGTAGGTTAATGTTTTTTGGTAAATTTTAATAAGTAATCAACTATGAACTTCACTTCAGACTTTAATGCGGCTTCTGTAGATTTATTATTTTAAAGATCTAAATCTAAGTTTTGTAAATATATCTTAGTTTTGATATTAAAATTTTATTTTAAAAAAAATTTGAAATAAATTACCTTGATAGTTATTTTATTAAACCTAATTGTGGATATTTATTTATTTTTATCTATTTTTTGGATGTCAATTTTATTATCTTGATTTAGCTAAAAATCATAGTGAAAAATTTATTTAGTTTAATTCTCTTAAAATTAAATATTAATGACAAAAAAATATAATGCATGTATTTAAATAACAGTTTGCTACTTCTGTACACATTAATCAAACATAAACAATGAAAAAGTAAATTAAAAGATTACAAAAAATTTTTTTATATGAAATTAAAACCCCCATAGACTATGTAAAATTCAAAATTAGTTGTTTCGTTAAATTGTTTTATTGTTTTTTTGACTTATATGAAGTATTATATGAAATATTAAACCTGTCCTTATCATTTTTACTTCAACTTATTATTTAAATTATTTTCTAATTTTTTTTATTAAAAATATTTTAGAATATTCAACCAAAGTATAGAATATTTATCAATAAACAATTTATATTATTATAAATCAATATATAATTCCATAAAATACTCCCTCTGTCCAAAATTATAGTGTACATTTTATTATTTTTTTTGTAATTAATATGTAAATTCTGGAAATTCACCCAGTGTGAGGTTAGATTGCATTTAGTTTATTTTTCTATATCTAATTATAACGTTCTGAAAGAGTTAAATAAATTTTATTATGAAAAATGTATTCAATTGCGCTTCCTGACTATTGTAATTTGGATAAGTAATGGCCGATTTTAATCACGTGAAGCATTTAGCCAATAGAAAATAACACCATCGTTGGCCACACTCTTATTATAGGCACTCTAGTTTCGAGGAGTGCGGACCAGCTCTATGAACGATAAAAGGAATCAATATAAGCATAGGTATTAATTAAACTTCATCATTCAACTCAGAAGAACTTTCTTTCATTATAGCACAGTTCACTCGATAAAGAAGGGATATTAACATCAGTCCACTTAATTATTAAAATATGTTATCATTAGTCTATCGGCAAATGTAACAATTAAATAATAATAATAGCAATTAAATAAGGTACCCCGTCGGTGAAACGCTAAAGCCGAGCGCGGCTCGCAGCTCGAGATCTCTGCCTGGCGCGCGCTTGCAAAGCAGTCGTCCTCCGCTGTCAGGATGGCTGGGGCATTCGGGATGTTATTCACGTCGGCCTCCGACGTCTGTCTTTCCAACTAGGTCACGTCGGCCTCCTGCTCCGCGATTCCGCTGTCTAAGTGCTGCTCGGCAGAAAATTCTGTCTCCTTCGTTAACGACGTCGGACCTCGCCGTCTGAAGCTCAATTTCTCCTGTTCGCATTCCAGATCGCCTGGCCTCCTTCAGCTGACGCCGATTCGAGCTCGTCGCGAGGAACCTTCAAATTCCCTTCCTTCTCGCTGGCAGTTGATTCAGGTTCCACGAACATTAAAGGCGAAATTACGGGCACGTGACGCAGCTCGTTTTTTCTAGTGGCATGTTTAAGCTTATCACAAAAGATAATCCTGGCCTTATAAAAAGTTCTCTCTTTATGATAACGGCAGGAGAAGGAATTGGATGCTCGGATCGGTGCAGCAAGCTGTGTCAGACGTGAACTGTGGAGATCCGTGGTAACGAAACGCGAGCTGGGTAACAAAGCCAAGCTCTCCGTCTTCAAATCTATCTTTGTCCCCATGGTCACGAGGACCATCTTTTTCACCTATGGTCATGAGGTTTGGGTAATGACCGAAAGAGTGCGATCGCGGGTACAAGCGGCCGAAATGAGATTTCTGAGAGGTGTGGCAGATGTTACCCTACTAGATAGAGCGTACAGCAGCACAATAAGGGAATCTTTAGGTGTTGAGCCGCTACTTCCCATTGAGAGATCTCATTGCGCTGGTATTCGGATGCCGCCAACTAGTCTTCCTAGGCAGTTGTTATTTTCCAAGCCGGTGGGTAAGAGACCAGGTGGCTAGACTACATGGAGAATCTGGGTTCGAGTCGCTTGGATATTACCAGGGAGGATATGCGCCTGATGGCGGAAGATCGCGATCGCTGGAGATCCTCCATAGGGCTGCTGCCCCCGCGACCCTAACGGATAAGCGGGTTTGAAAAGTAAGTAAGTAAGTAAAAGTCACTTGCCTTAAAGTTCAGTTGTGTACAGTCCCTTCGTTTGGCTCGTCCAGCTTGCGTTCTATTGCTCCCGCTACGAGGTTGCGTAGTTTCCCCTCGTACGCCGTAAAATTCCGGTTGGTGGAATTTCCTGAGCGGGGTCGGCCTTCTACGCTCCTCTTCTCCACGTTCACCTTTAGAACTCCTTTTCTAGGCACATTTGCTCTTTTGCCATGCTGGCTGACTTCATTCTCACGTCCTTTCCTCCAATCTCCGGACCTACCGCTTTTCCAACCTTTCCGTTCATTGCCAGCCACTTTCTGTCCTTTTCTTCTTTCCTCCCCTTTTCTTCCAATCGCCTTCTCCGTCGTTGTTTTTCTTTCCCACGAGCGCTCTACCTTCTCTTTCTTGGTCTCCTGGGCTGTTCCATCTTTAACTCCGGGTGCCGGGCAGTTAAACTTTCGTCTTCTCCTCCGATTTCTTCGTTTTCTATTTTCTTTCTTTTTTTCTTCTCTTCGTGACTGATCGCCGAATTTAGTTAACATTGCTTCTCCTTCATTGCGATCTGACACTTAATAACGTCAAAACTATTAATGATAGAAAAATGAATGATATTGCATTCGATAGTATATAAAACAAAGCATGCTTTAGACTTTGACCGACTTCATGCTGACGTCATCGGCTGATGCAAAGTTGAGTCAGAAAATCTGCTCTCTGGCAGAGATTAACTTAGTCTAGCTCCGGCTTCCTTTGTGATTGCGCGACATTTTGTGTCATTTGTTTTATCTTTTTGCGCTTTAAAAATTAGCTTAAAAATTAGACCCCAGGGTTTAATAGTATCTAAGATATCGGCCTTCGAATTGTGGAAATTTTGCAAAAATTTCAAAATTTCCACGTTTATGCATAATAAACGCGAGAAAAATTATAGAAAACTTCACAGGTAAACAGGTTTAGAGATGGGGAATCCATGAAGACCCAGATGTCCGATGTTGAACGTGTACGAGCTCAGCAGGAGCGACTGAAAGTTGAGTCATGGCGCCGCCAAAGAGAAATATAGCCCGATACGAATGCGCCAATAACTCCCACTGGTCAGTTCGATGCAAATAACATAACTGCTGATATAAACGTTTCAACACCGAGTGATAAAATCCAACCCATGGAGGTCTATAATGAGCCATAACCGTCAACACTAGCAGCATCTTAATCAAATGCGATTTATGAACGGAGCGATATACAGGGTGTGGCATTTATCTTGAGACAACTGAATATCTCGGAAACTAAGCATTGTACGAGAAAATGTCCAAAATCAAAAGTAAATTATTTCGCGGGGGAAATTCATTAGGTAAAAAATTACCCTCCCCCCACCCTTGTGGTTTATATGAAAGAATTTTTTAGTGCACAAGTAAGCTTTTGGGGGCAGCAGTCCTATGGAGACAGAGTCAATCGTGAGTATTGAAAAATATTGGTTTTTTGAAATTCTGACTTCGGATTCTTAAAGACCATTAAAAAGTAGAATAGGAATGTCTGTAAGACCCACTTTCTATCTCTTTGTCTTCATCGTTAAAATTGGGTTCAAAACTTTAAAAGTTCAACACTTTCAGGGCCTCTATCTCCTAAACGGTTGGATCAGTTGAAAAAACACCAAGAATAAAACATTTCTCGAATACTATGTACAATCTGAATATACCATTAACATAGGGGTTCCTATTTAAGATTTCAAAGTTACCTCTTCCCCCCCCCCCCCCAGCCCC